>OX375872.1:6639136-7004136 GCA_947359465.1 Metellina segmentata
TATATATTTTATATATATATATATATATATATATATTTATATATATATATATATATATATATTTATATATATATATATATATATTATATATATATATATATATTTTATATATATATATATATATATATATATTTTATATATATATATATATATATTTTATATATATATATATATATATATATATATATATATATATTTTATATATATATATATATATTAATTTTAAATTTACAAAGTGGGTCAAATGCCCTGTTTTAAGGTTTTGACATGTAATTTTTTTTTTTTGTCTATGCTTTCACCCCTTTTCATCAACTCACTTCTCAACTTTTCATGAAATGTTTATAAAATTAATTTAGAAGTATTTATTTCTCTTCATCGCTCCCTGCATCTGACAAACATATGAAGTATACCTTTTTTTATCGTGGATGGGTCAGTAGGTTGCTTTAATATTTTGTGTATTTATACTGTCAACTCTAAAACCATTTCATATGTAGTGCTGTGCAAAATAATAAGCACACACACCACTGTCAAGAATTATGGCATGTAACGTAGATAGCCTCTGCTGGTGCTGGTATTTATCACTATTCTCTAATTAGCCTGAATAAATGCCCATGTGGTGTACAATAAACAACATCAATCATAAGAACTTGCAAGTAAATATCAAAGACTTCAGAAAAAGAGGATTAATATGTTAGCAGGATTGGCAAGTACAAGATAAGTTACTGATGTGCATAAAAGATCCAAATACATTACTGTCATGAAAATAAAGACAGTAAAATCCACTCTCTATGTAAGAAATATATTTGCGTAAAGTGTTTAGAAGAGTAACCTTGCATTAGTTAAAAATACGGCAAATGAATCAAGATTTTATTATTGAATATTCAAACAAAAAGTGAAACTACTGAATAAAGTCGAAATATCAGATTAATGAATATTGAATTCTTGCTATTTTGTTTTATGATTATTAAATTATTATTTAAATATGTAAGCCAGTCACCACAAGCTTAACAAGGTGAGTTCCTTGGTGAAATAAAAGTCTCTGTGGTCTTAAAAAGAACTGCAGAAGGCTCTTTAACAGAGCTAAAGGAACAGGTGAGTGGTCAAGATACAAAGAGGCACTCACCAACTATAACAAGGCTAAAAGGAAACTTAAACAGGAGTCATGGAAAAACTTCTGTGGCCAAGTGGACAGTATGTTTAGTTCAGCTAAGCTGACTAAAGTAATGACCAAACACAACCAGTGCCAATTGGGCTCCATTAGAAAGGATGATGGCACATTCAAGGAAAACGGTAGAAGCAACCTGGTAGAAATTCTTAGAGTGCACTTCCCCGATTCCAGAATCACAAACATCAATGATGTACACTTATTCCCCTGCTACATAGTGAGAAGGAGGACTGGGAACTGGCTAGAAGTATAATTACTTCAAAAAGAATAGCATGGGTGATTAACTCATTCATGCACATCTATGCAGGATTTATAGATCTTGCGTGGTATATGGGTACATGCCACATGCATGGAGAGGTAATTTTTATACCCAAACCAGGTAAAACATGCTACAGTGAAGCCAAAGCCTTCATACCTATTAGCAGTGCTGTAGACGTAAAAAAAGCAGAGGGTATACCATGATCGCCCGCAGAATATTTTCCATGGGGTGGTGAAACATGTACTTGCTACTTTCACTTTCCACGGAGGGTATAAAACATGTACACGCACGCACATACATGTAAATATATAAGAAATCCATAGGCCAGGGAATTGACCGCTTCACTTGCACCCCCCCCCCCCCACCTCCTGGCACCCATGGGGTATACTTAAGGGACCGGAGAATATGCTCGCTTTAATCGAAGTTCAATCGTGAGAAAACCCCTACATTAATTTGATATTACAGGAAAGGAATTGTGGAACTTAGAAGAAACTTCGAATTAAGCAGAAATTTGATTTCGAGGATTCGAGTTATTGGGAGTTTACTATATTTATGCAAAGCAAAATATACAGACTAGCATCAAGTGGTATTTTAATTTGAAACTATATCACTATATTAATACTTAACTATGATATAGAATACAGGGAAAATGTTAAGAAAGATATTTAAACACATACACTGAAGAGCCAAAATATTATGACCACCTACTCAATAACGCGTTGTGCCTTCTTTGGCCTGCAAAACAGCTGCAACTTGCCTGGGCATAGATGCCACAAGTTCTTGGTACAAGACTGGAGACAGGTTGTACCAAATGTCTAAGCAGCGGTAATGCAAAGTCGAGATATTTGGACATGGTGGTGTTTGAGCTCTGAGCTGCCGCTCCATGATGCCCCAAATGCGCTCTATCGGATTAAGACCCCGGCGAGTTAGGTGGCCAGGACATTAAGTGGAATTATCCTCAAACCACTCCAATACAATCCGAGCCTTGTGACATGGGGCGTTGTCCTGCTGGAAAATTCAATTTCCAGTTGTTAAGACAGACGCCATCTAACTGTGCAACTGATCCGCAATGATGTTCAGATAGTTTGCAGCATTCATGGTCTGTTCTACTATAACTACGGGTCCCAGAGTCGTCCATAAGAACGTCCCCAAAGCGTTACACCACCACCAGCCTGTATATGTCCTGCTGTACAAGAGGGGACCAACTGTTCGCCTGGCAGACGGCATACCATCGACGTGATGAATGAGAAATTGGGATTTATCTGACCAGGCAATTCTCTTACACTCATTCATGGTCCAGTCTCGATATTCCCCGGGCCCACTGTAGGCGTAGTTGACGATGACGCTTGGTCAACAGAGGCACACGAGTGGGACGTCTGCTGCACAGTCCCATACCCAACAGTGTCCGCTGAACTGTGTGTTCCAAAACACTTGTGCTTGGACATGCATTGTATTGGGCTGTCAGCTGAGCCACTGTCTCGCACAGATTTTGCTTTACCAAGCGGGACAGTCTCCGACGTCCTTTTTCTTTGATGACGCGTGGACGACCAACACCTTGGCGTCTACTGCTGGTGTTACCATAATTTGCATGAATACTAACAACGGCAGATCGTGAGCAATCTACCAGTTGTGCAGTTTCGGTGATACTCGTTCCGAGTCTTCGGTCCATTACGATCTGCCCTCTATCAAATTCGCTTAGATCAGCAACCTTTCTCATCACTCGCAAAAGTACAAGAATGATTACTTACTTTATCCAGTAGCAGTTAAATACCATTCTCACTTAATCACGTGCCCTTCACGTCATCCAGAAAGGTTCATTGACAAATGTGAGGATAGTCATAATGTTTTGGCACGCCAGTGTATAAAGTAGGATGTATTTTTTTTTTTAATTTTAAGGCCAACTCTATTATTTTTGTTGAAATATTTTTCCAAACTTCTTGACGAGAGAAATCTGTCTCTGTGTCTTTTTTTGGAGCACATACTCTTGTTGTATTGTCTACTGAAGAGCAATGGTTGGCCAACCAAGAATTTGCAAATTTTTTTCCGGTTGAAAGTGTTCTATAGGTGGTTTATTTGCATTAATAACATTAGATAAGAGACGTTTGAAATCAACTCAAAAATTATCTCAAATCTGTTACACTATGTTATTCATTAAACTTAACTCATGCTCGCTATCCGCAGTGGAACATAACATTTTGATTGTCCTTGAAAGAGGCTATAATTTTGCTGGAACTATATCATCTATACCAAAACGTCGACAGATCTTATTAACTTCCTTTTCTCCATGGTGAATGTCACCTGTACTTATATTTTCTGTATCAAGCATGGATATATCCTACAAAAGTTGACAATTTTCTTTATTACCATCAGAACAAAGTCTGGATATCATTCTATCGACAAAACTTTGAATGAATTGCTTTTGATTAATAGGTACAATTTTGGAATTATGTACCAAGGTGATATCTTGAAAAGAAATTTTTTTCTTTTGCTTCTACAGCGATCTGTATTTCACGTGATGATTCGCTATGTTTTTTTAGGAAAATCAAACCGTGAATGTAGATTTTAATAAAAAAGCAAAGGGTATACGGAATTTGCTAGGAAAACCAGAGGGTATACAGCGTATACCCTCCACTACAGCCCTGCCTATTAGTCTGACATCATTTCTTCTTAAGACTTTAGAGAAATTGATTGATAGATACATTAGGGACGAGGTTCTAAAAGCCAAACCCCTATCGAGATTTCAACTCGCCTACCAGCCTGGGAAATCTACAGACTACTCTATTTGATCTTGTTACGGTCCTTGGATGGAAAGGAAATTGCCTTGGCAGCCTTTGATAAGGTTCCAGTAAACATAATCATTGATGCCCTCATCAGTCGAAATGTTAATCCATTGGTTTGCACCTGGATTAAAAACATGCTCAAGACAAGGATGGCTCAGGCCTCCTTACTGGGAGACAAGCTAACTGTGGGGAACTGTAAAAGCTGCCCAAAGGGTGGTGTGTTGTCCCCCTTACTAAGAAGCCTGGTGGTTGATGAGCTCCTAAACAGGACTCACTTCTTGGGCCTGTATTATCTGGGTTATGATGATGACATAACGCTGGTCATAAGAGAGAAGTTCCAAAACATGGTAACGGACCTCATGAACACTGCCCTAAAAAAGATTGAAATTTGGTGCAATAAGGTGAACTTGTCGGTTAGCCACAACAAAACTAGCCTAGTCCTCTTCACCCATAAAAGGTTACAAGATATGCACTCAATAAAATTCTTTGAAACACCACTTGCATACTCAGATGAGGTTAAATATCTAGAAGTAATCTTTGATAAGGATTATCTTTGTTAAAGCAATTTTGCTTTAAAGCCAAATATAACATCATCTTTCCGACCAGAGAAGAATGGAGATTCGTCTCCGGGCTGATCGGGAGAGGTGATGAAATTTGGTACACAGATGGTTCAAAAACATTTCATGGCACTGGTTCAGGTGCCTTCTGTCCTAATAAAAATATAAGGCTATCTTTTTCTTTGGGTAAGTTGGTCACTGTATATCAGGCTGAGGTTCTGGTGATTTCTGCTTGTACTTACAACTGCCTTAATAGAGGTGTAGTTAAGAGAGTTATAAAAATCTTCTCTGACAGCCAGGCAGTGCTAAAGGCTTTGCAAAGTCACTGCTTCTCCTTAGCAGTGTGGGAATGTCACAATGCGCTTGAGGACCTGGCTGAGAGAAACAAAGTCTCTCTTGTCTGGGTTCCTGGTCACTGTGGCATTGAAGGTAGTGAAACGGCAGACCTATTAGTAAAACATGGGTCTGAAACACCATTTATTGGACCAGAGCCTGTTTTGGGTCTGCCTCATAATGTGGTTAGAGGGACTATAAGGGATTTGCTCCTTGCTGAGTACTATCATGCATTGCTTCAATCTAATAATCAAAGACAAGCCAAAGAGCTCAATCAGCAGTCTCCTTGGGATTGATAAAGGGAGCTGCTGATTTTAAGTAGGAAAGAAATCAGGATAGCTATTGGCCTCCTAACTGGCCACCTGTATCCTGAATAGACACCTCAACATTATGGGTCTTATAGATGACCCATTATGTAGAGGAGAGTTCTGGACACGCTCTATGTGAATGTGACCATTACTCTGCACAACGATTTGAATATCTGGGATCCCACTGTATCGAACCCTGGGAACTGTCAAACTTTCCAGTCAGGTACATGCTGAAATTTATTTCGGCAATCGGTCTTTACTGGATCAGTAGGGGTCTGAGTACAATATACTATTAGTCATGGTGCTGGCAATCTTTGGAGTCGCCCCTTTACAAGTCAAAAGTCATTATTTAAAGATTAATTTTTTGTTTATTATTTCAAGCACTTAATTCCTTCTTACGTGCATCCAAAAAGAAAATGAGTCATTTAACCTGCTGAGGTAAAAATAGGTACTTACAAAAGGTAGGTAAATTTAGTATTAAAATACCTAGAATATTTATATCAGCCTTAACCTTTTCAAGGAGATGGGATGCCAGACATCCAATTGCCCCCAAAAAGATTAGCCGAAATTGAAATAAGAGTAGTCATATGTGCATATTCCAGTATACATTTGTATGATTCATATGCTTGACCTATATAATTGGTGAATATTATTTCAGTGTGGTCTTCATTTTTTTACAAACCCATAGTGAATTCAAACTAGAAACCTAAAATCACATTAAAAAGATATATTTTTTAAATACAAATGAATAAAAAATCAAATTATTTATATCACAGATTTTGCTATTTGCAATATTTCAACATTCCTAATAGAGTTAAGATTAGAGAATTCATCAATTTCATTATCTATTGAAACAGTTGAGTTTGAAATGGAAGTTTAAACTGAGTTACATAGTTTTTTAGAATTTCCTGTGGTACTCTGCACAATAATGAATCACTGTGTGACTACAACCAGTTTACCTGTGAATATGACACCTGTGGTATGAACCTTTTAAAGACAAATACTATCTAATAAATTGTTTTTGAAATATGGATATTAAAAAAATTTTAACACTTCTTTGTGATATGGCCTCAATTGTTTGCATTTAGTGTATTAATTCAACGGAATTTTTTGTTTCCAATCTGTGATTTGAATCTTAAAAATGTCAGTGTATAGCAAATTAGTACTCTCAACTCATTAATATGTAGGTGAGACTGGGGACACGTGATCCCTAGTGTTAAAAACAACAATAATAATAAAGAGTTAAGTCTTGTAAACTTGTAACAATGGTACAGTTATTCTTAGTCAACAAATCTGGCACCAAAATTTCTTTCAGCCATGTTTGTTTTTACTATAAGAAAATATTCTTTAATTTCCTGAATTTGAACTTTTTTTTATGGTAAGTACATTATGAATAATACTATTTGTGTGTAATACTGTTTTTATTTTCTTCTTTTTTTTCTCCAACAAAATTTTATGGCGCATGGGCATTGAGGACACATGATCCCCATCATATGGGGAGAGATGATTCCAGGATCAAGTATCCCCAATGTCACACACATATATTTATTTCTTTGTTTACTTTTTGTGGTGAAGTCATGCCACCTTTTTATAAACGTAATATATAAGTATAAATGTCTGTATTTGCACTACTGAAAATATATTTTAATTTAGCTGCTCAAGATTGGATGACTAATCATCCTTTTCAAAGAATTACCATCTATCAAATTGCAGAGTTAATTGGAATTGCTTTTCCAAAAGCTATGGCTCCAAACAACATCATAAATGGGTTTACGGTTACTGACATTTGTCCCTTGAACAGAAATGTGTTTTCAGAAGATGAATTCCTGTCATCCTATATCACTGACAAGCCTTTAAAGCCAAAACAAACAAGCATGGATATGTCATTCCCAGAAACAACAATCGTTTTTTCACCAGAAGACATCCAACCATATTCAAAAGCTTCAACATCTAAAGCAGGAAATTCACAAAAAGATAGGAAAAAGGGGTAAAAAAAATCTTGACAGATACCCCTGTAAAGAGACAGATAAAAAAAGAAATACATGAGCGAGAAATGAAAAAAAAATAAAAAGCTAAGAAAAAACATCCCTTTACTTCAAATTTGAAAAGCAAAAACATGAAAAGTAAATATATTGACAAGTCATCAGAAAGTGAAGGCAATTACAGTGTTCACAATTCAACAGAAGCAGAATCACTTTATGAATTTTCTGATGAAAATGAAGACACCCAAGATGTATCTTTTAACGAGAATAATTTTGTAATTTACAGGGGAAAATAAATTAAATCACTTTGTTGGAAAAATCGAGAAAAGAATTTCAGTTTCCGAATTTGAAATGAACTTCTTGAGAAAAAAAGGATCAAGTGTTAATCAGTTTATATCAGGGTTGGCAAGTTGGGCCCAGCCCACCAACAAAAACCCACTGGGTTTTTGTTATGAAGTGGGTTTTTGTAAATAATCTGAAATATAATAATATACTATTACAAAAGACTATAATTAACATGAAATATAACATTCCTTCAGAATAACAACATTTTAGATTGAGCTTTTTATTCTAACAAAATGTAATATTTGACGGTTACAAAATCACTTCCATCAAAGATGCAATAGCTGCACCAAATTGCACTTAACAATGCGTTTAATTAAAATGTTTAAGAATATTAAAGGGATTAGCATTATAGTGTTTATTTTGTTTTTTATATGTACAGTTATTATCTGTAACATTAAAGAATTATTGCTTTTGAATTTAACTTTTTTTTTCATTAGAAAAATCAAGAGTTCCTATGTAATGCTATATATTTATCCTTAAAATGGCTCCAAAATGTTTTTGCATAAAATTTCTTCAAAACTGTTTTTTAAGAACACCCCCCCCCACCTCCCTCATCAACCAGTTTCCACTTGAACGGTAACTGTTTTTCCTGTGACTTACACAGAGGTATTTAGATAATTTTATAGGACATCATTTTTAAAAATAGGACGTTTACTTTGAAATAATAAAATGGGGTATGCTTCAGATTGAATAAAAAAGTGGGTCTGCCCCCCCCCCTTCAAGGATGTGGCCAAGGGGGGAGGTCCGGACTCCTCCTTCAGCTAAATTGGACCCATAGACTAATGTTAAAACATTTTACTTAATTAAAATTTCATATTATGGACCCCCCACTTAACAAAATCCTGGCTACATGCTTGCCCCCCCCCCTTGACACAACACTGGTTCCTACATCAAGCATAAAAAGATCAAGTTAGAATGATATTCTACTATTATTTATAAATACCCAGAAAACTCCACTAAAACCCAGAAATCCCCACAAAAACCCAGAAATCCCCACCCGGGCTGGGTTTTTCTAGAAAAACCCGGGTTTTTGCCAACCCTGGTTTACATATCCTGAAAAAGCTGACAAAAGCCTTGGTGATAAAGAGGATTGTGTTAAAAAGTTACCAAAACCTATTATATTAGGTGAAACGCTTTGAACAGCAACAGTTTTGACATTTATGTTCGACTTTTCGTGTTTTGAAAATATTCACTAGTTTTTTTTAGATAAAAACCTAGGCCTTTTTATTTGTCGTAAATGTAGTACTTTTTTAAATGTTTCATTTTACATGAAAATGCAAATTCTATTTTTTGTTTGCTTTGAATTGTTTAAATGTGTTTGTGTCAAGGATCAAGTCTCCCCATAATTGGGATGCTGCATTTTTTTTCTTCCATTGTTGAAAAGAATTTATATAAAATTTAAGAATTCATTTATGAAAATAAATTAAATGTTATATCAAAGAATACAGTTGTGCAATTTATAGTGATTCAAAACATTTAAAAAATAACAATATTTTATTAAGATAAAAATTAAAAACTGCAAAAAGGGATCAGATCTCCCCAATGTAGTAAGGTGAGTAATAAGTAAAAACAAAAAGTAGAATAATTAGAAAAAAGAGATTGCAAGTTTTGACACATTTTATTAACATTTTTAAATATTTAATTATTTTGCTCAAAACAGCTTCCTGAAATTTGGACAAATATTTCCATTTGAAATGTGTTGGTCTAACAGATTGATGACAGATTATAAAAGCACATATTTATAACCTATGCAAAAACTTCTACTCTTTTCCTATACTTATAATCTTTCAAATTAAGAAATCAGCAAACTGACTTTATATTTAACAGCCATGCTAATTTAGCCTTCAGTTGATTTAATTTTATGACCAAATGATTTTAAGTGTTTTGAAATTTTCACAATTCACTGAGATAGTCTCATTTTTGTAACAAGCATATAAATTTCTAAGACATTTTTCATTGTTTCCAACCTGGGATTTGAATCTTAGAAATGCACGAGTTAGCCCTCTCAGCTGATAGTATAATTAGCACTCAATTCATACACTAGTATGCAAGAAAGGTTAGTAAAAATTAAGTAGAATAATTCAAATGAAAAATATTGTAAGTTTTAGACATTTCATAAATGTTTTTGCAATTTTAAATCCTAAATTATTTTGGTTAAAATAGCTCACTGAAATTTGGACAAAAAATTCATTCATTTGAAATGTGTTGGCGACAGAACTGACACAGATTATAAAAAAGCACATATTAATAACCTATGCAAACACTTCTACTCTTTTTTGCTTTATTTAAAATGTTTGGAATTAAGAAATCAGCAAACCGACTTTATATTTAACAAAGATGCTAATTTAGTCTTGAGTTGGTTTAACTTTATTACAAAATAATTTTAAGGAAGTGTTTTGAAATTTTTGAACTGAGAAAAATCTAAATTATTACTTTGCTGTGAAACTGACCCACAGTTTCACTTGCAACTCGGTTTGAATAAAGAGTACAATGTCAAAATTCTTTAGCAGTTGAAATAAATATGTACTTCGAGAGGCGAAGATCAGCGATCTAATCAAAATACTGAACGATGTTGAATTAAAAAATAACTTTTCAAGAACACGACGACCAAATGTGAAAATATTTGTGGGCATTTGTTTGCAGAAAAACAAAAATTGATCGCTTGAAGTGTTCTCGATCACATTAGAGAAGGCTTTTCTCCCGGTTATACATACGCGACGCTCGTAACAGTATGCGTGCATAAACATTTCGTTTTCAACATTCAATCAACTAACTCATCCTAATATTAAATAGGTGTAACAACATACCTTCTATGCAGACAACGTGTTCTCGTATTTGCTGGGCTAGTAAAGGATCGGGCATCAGTTCCAAGTGATCATAAATTGCATAAATGCTGGGATGGACACTCTCGAATCTTTGAATTTCTTGTCGAATGGCAAGGGAATTGCTATAATACGGTTGCTGCACATGACCCCGATTATTCATTTTTAATGCATTTTCTTTTGTCAGCTGAAAGGTCTTATATCCATTCTTAAAAATTGCACGCAGACATTTGACAGATCACACCGCAACTCTGCTGATAATAATAAACTTTGCTATCATAACACTGTAGTAATGGCCATTCAACTCCATTTGCGCATGCGCTACATTATACGTATGTATGTGTTAGTGTGTGCGTGATAAACGCGTGAAGGGGAAAACCGTCCAACTGATATTTCGTACAGTAATACTGGAAAATATAGTATGTTTTAATTAAAGGGGGGTTGATGGGGTAGGTATTTCAATCAACGTCCTACTGGAGCAACACAACGGGCTATTGACAACGGTCCGAGATCAATCCCAACGTGAAAGAACACCACGTAATTTTGAACCGCTGTCAGATGACGAGGCAACACATGACCTGGCACCCAACTCACCAAACTTCCACACCTCGCCAACGTTAAGACATTTGAGGCCAGAACGGATTTTACATGCACAAGGCCCCTTTGTACACGACAGTCATTTGGCTTGATAAGAACTCGCAAACCTCCGGTTGCTAATCCGATGCACTTCCATCCGAGCTAACTCGGCGCATTAAAGTAGAGTGCCTATATAATAAGAGTGGCGACATACGGGAAACACTTTCTGATTGGCTTAGAGACCTTTCCTACCGCCTGAAGCGGTCTTTTCCCAGCTCCCGTAGACTTAACATGGGAACTTTTTGTGTGTTCGAGAAAAACGTGTGTATATTAAATTAAAAAGAAAATATAGCTTATTCGTGTACCATTTCGTGTTCTAGAATGTTTATTTATAATTATTTTAGTGTTTTGTCAGTGTAAATTTGAAGACTTTTTAAGTAAATAGCTTTTTTGAACAACATGCTGTTTCCCGCTACTTTGGCGATGTAAACATCGCGCCAACCCAGGTAGCACAACAACATTGGCCAACATTCTACCAATATTGACCAATGTTTTGAATGTCGAATGTCGGAATTACGATATCTGTCGATATTGGCAGATATCGTTTAGTTTTATAAAACGAGGAAGACTTTAAATAACGCTTTTAATAACATTATAATCATGTAGTAATAGTGTAAATAATGACTACCATGTTGTCTTACCCATATTTTTTATAATTTAAACATAACGCAATTTTTTCCGATATTGTACCGATATTTGGCGACATTGTGAAAACAATATCCAAAAAATGATGTTAAGATGATGTTGGCCGATATTTAATTTTGAGCTGAAGCTATGCTTGGTCACGTGTTCGTTGTTTGGGTTGCCGACCGCCATCATATTTTCAAAAATTGACAAGCGAACACGCATGTTACTCTGCATAAAAGTTTTTCTAATTCTATTTTCATTCGGAAAAAAATAATGGCACGTAAAAAAAAACGGTTGAGATACAGCCGCCGAGACCGCGGCGATTTTTCGCCGAATCTAGCAGTGATTAAGAGCAGTCATCCCTAAAAGTGCAAGTCCTATAAGGTAAGGATATTTCTGTACATTATTTTGTAATGTTAATAATATTTAAATACGAATAATTAAACATATTCACTTGTTCCATTGATGAAGTTTTAGCCCGTGTTTGTAGTTTGTTACATTGTCAGTATACTATTTTTTAATGTGTAAATATTCATCGTTTACTGTATCAAATTCTCAAGTTACATTCGATTTTGTG
Source organism: Metellina segmentata (assembly GCA_947359465.1). Lineage (NCBI taxonomy): Eukaryota > Metazoa > Arthropoda > Arachnida > Araneae > Tetragnathidae > Metellina > Metellina segmentata. The sequence continues at coordinate 6,651,528 of OX375872.1, forward strand.
CAATGCTATTTTCATCTTATATTGTTATAGATTATTTTGTTTTGGAAAGTAAGTTATTAGTATGTCAGCAGAGTTCTGTTTGCATTAATTATTAATATTAGTGGGACATTTTCAAAGTAGGTTTAAATATATTGTTCAAGCATAACCTAACATTTAAAAATTTAACTGATTTTTGTTTTATATAAAGACTATACCAAATGTTTCTCACATAAAAAAAATCAATAAATAAATTTGAGATGTGAAGCTTTAAAATTGTGACCATGGGTAAAACTGCTTGTTCTTTTCAAGTTTAGTGTGATTTGATTAATTTCATTTTTAAAAAAAACTAACTTCAAAAGGTGAAGTATTGTGAATATTATTCATTCTAAAAAATTAGTTTACACCAAATTTTTCTTCTAAAAATTAATAAATCATAAATTTGAGTGTACCAAATATATACTTTTTGTCCTAACTTTTTATCATTTAAGATGTACTGTAAGTACTCGACTGGACTGAAGGAACTTTTTCCAGCATTATTCAACTCGAGCGCCGGGCAACTTACAAATATTTGGGTGGGTGTTGGATTAAATAAACCGACAGGACTGCCTGGTCGTAGTTACTGCGATTTATTAGCAGCAATCATTGACTCTATATACATGAAGGCCGCGACTGAGTCGGATCGCGTCTTTGGGTACGTCCATAGTGCACCGCTTCCAGCTTCCTGCGTTACCGCTTAAACCGCGGCAGTTGCAAACAGCGTTGTAAAACCGCGCGATTCTAGCAGGGGGTGGTTATAGTGCAACGCGCGTTGGACCGCCTGTCAGTTTGCAACATGGAGCTATCACACGAGGATCTATTGCAGGGATGGCGAACCTATGACCCGCGGGTCACACTGGCCCACGCAGGCTTTTTAAATGACACACGTGTAGATTTTTATAAACTTAACATTTCATCATATACATAATTTTTTGATATTTTTCGAACCCTTCTTTTAAAAAACATGAAGAAAATATCAGTGTTAATAAAAAACTTAAAATTGAAAAAAAATTGCACAAAGGATTTTTGTAAAATGTTTTAGACAGGGTGTAAACAAATCATGATTAAAAAATATATCAATTGGAGAATTTTTTATTTAAATCAGATTTTTTTATTTAAATTTCTGTAGTTTCTCAACTGTTTTTACAAAAAAAAATTTATAAATTTTTTAAATAAAAAATTGAGTTTGTGACATGTTAAATCAATATTTACTTAACATTTGTTTAACTTTAAAACACAAGTTGACATCCTACATAGTTTTTCTTGAGTAAATTACATCATCATGTTAACAAATTTATCAGTAAGAGTAAGTGACAGACCTGAACTACAGTGTGAGAAGTAGAATAGAAGACAGAGAAATTATCAGACTATAGTAAATTATAATAATAAAACTGCCGAGCAGCAATAATAAATGAATTTTCACTTACTTTTAATTCATATTGGATCTTTCTTTCTTCCTGTTGACATTTTAATGGCTGTGTGAATATGTATATTTCTACTCTTTAATCTCTATTACACACCACAAGAATAAGTTGAGCCTTAAAAAACTTTACTTTGACCTGTGTTTTTTTTTTTTTAGTTTATGAAATCAGTCACCCCTTTAGTTTATAATTTTGAATCAAACTGTTACGTACTTCCTTTAAGTGTTTATATTATGAGTGTTGTTCATCAGGAATGTTTATACATTACTCTTCCTGGCATTTAGATTTATGATGTCGTGTGTATTTACATTACGGTTTCCAGTGTCTCTACTTTTTTTTAAGGAAGTGTCTTGACACCCTGCTGATTTCAGATATTTTCCCTTCTACTTCGGAAATCAAGTTATCAAATTTATTTATCCAAACTATGCTGTTTTGAAATTCAACTAATTACATTTCTAAATCATGGATACCTAGCCACTTAAATTCGTAGCCTTAAGCCGCGTCCACACCGGAGAAGCAGAGCAAAACATGGATGATTGATTAACCCCGGAGACAGGTTTGATTGGCAGCTCGTTCAGTGTAGACGGTGAATGAACATTTTGAGCACGAGCAAAATGATCCGCTTCTTGTCGGTACATCAAAGGAAAGCAAGTGCTCGTGCTCGCTCTATTTGGACGGCGTTTTTTCGTTCCCTTGCTCGACGTTCAATCAATCACCGGGGTCATCGTTAAGAAACGGGTCGAGGATCGGAACATAGAAATATTTATATTTCTTCGGATTTTAAAGTGATACTATTATTTAAGTAGTCTATTTGTAAGCATTGTGTGTTTTGCTGTACATAGTTGACGATTAAAACTTAGTTGTGAAAATGTAATCTGCCCATATTAGTGTCAAAATTGATGTGTCCATCCATGTGTATTTAGATGGTCTATATTAGTGGTCTTGGGGAACTTTGCACGTCTAAATCTCTGCGATTATAAAATGAAGTGTTCTACCTCCACTACGCAATGTCCTGACGAATCTATTGCACTTACAATAATGAAATTTGGCACACGGGTAGTCCAAAGTTTTTGCAATTTTTGTGTCCAAACTGAATTTTAAAATTCAATCTAAAACATTTAAAAAATAATTTATTGGAATTTATTTATTATTGTCTTCTTTGGAATAACAGATGTATAAAAAGTTAGCAGATTCTAAATGTATTTTTTCCGCTTCCGTTTTCATTTTGCGGAGAAAGATTTGTCAGCAGTCTAAAAAAGCAAATAAAGTTTAAACTTTAGTTACGTAGTTCTTTTTTTTTTATCTCCTTGATCGTAAAAGATAGAGTACAATTTTCAATGGATTTGAAATCTGCGGAAAATTTCACATTAGATCTATACCTAAAAATATGATTTTCGATAAATGAATAATTTTAAATTGAAACTTATATTTTTTCAACACGAACGCCACTTTCTGTGAAGAATGACTTTCGTTTGATTCGAGATATCACAGATTTCATTTCCTACGCTCAAACCATTTCACAGCGAAGAAAAGCAAAACAAATATAAAAAAAACATATTGACTGGCATTGTTAAGTACTTTTTTGTAAAATCGGGATCGTTAAAGACAGATGAAAATTTCAACAGATTTGAAATCTGAATGAAATCTAAACCCTTAAATCTCTACCTTCCATTTGATTTTCTTTTAATAAATAATTTTTCAATTAAATATTTATATTTTCGCAAGAGATTGTGACGTCACGCCTATTGGATCTCTTCGCAATTCGAATTTGGCAATGACGAGGTCATTACGGCGTTGCCCGAGGTGTTTGTTTGCGAAGCAAATCATAGTTTATAATATTCATAATTTAGTTTGCGAAGCATTCCAATAGGCTACGAATTTCCATTTGGTTTGTGAGGCAAACCAATGCCATGATTGCTGTTATCCAATAGGCTTCGCAAACCAAATGGGAATTCTTAACAATCACCACGCAGTGGCTAGTTTAAGATAAATAAGAGGTGGATATTTAAAATGTATTTTGCAATTAAAGAAAATTTAAAATTGTTGCACTGCAATATTAATACGTTTTACCGGAAAAAGTTTTGTAAGTACGTTTAAAAAGTACGTTTTGCCGAATTGAAAGAGACATTCAATATGTTGGAACATATGAGTGAAATATTCAGTAAGAAATTTTTATATATATATACATATATATATATATTATAAAGTGGTTGCCGCAGCCGCCGTCGCAGAATTGAAAACACAGTTTGTTCAAAATTGTACAGGGTTAACGATGACAGTCTTTTGGCTCCTGAGAATATTTTCCATCACGGGTGTCACCAAATGTCGCCTTTTTGGCGAACTTTTCTTCCTATTTCTCTTTAATAAATCTTTAATGATATTATACGCTGCACTCGCGATTATGCGCCGACTTCGTAAAGAACGGGACCTTAAAACAATTTGCTTCAAACAATAAGTTTGCAGTTTAACTTCAACACACAACCAACCAGATTGATCGCGAGCACATGGAACATTTTGTGTCCGAGCTGTCAAACCAGAAAAACCAGAGAGATTGATTCACCAAACCTGTCTCCGGGGTTAATCAATCATCCATGTTTTGCTCTGCTTCTCCGGTGTGGACGCGGCTTTAGGCTACGTCAATAGTGCTCCGCTTCCAGCTTCCGGCTTTATCGCAGCAGTTGAGCGGGGAGGAAAAGAAGCGTAAACTGTATTGGTGCGGTTATAGTGCACCTGCTTCCTTGCTTCCGCCTGCTTTACCCGCTTCCACCCGCTTTTTCCGGAATGAATTATTAATTCTTTTTCCCGCTTGAACCGCCTACCCGCTTGGCTCGCTCGTTTAGTTTGCTGTGTTATTCCGTTCTGCACTTCTACGCTCTTTGGTTGTTGGAACAAAATGGAAGCAGACAAAGATGTTTTAATTTCCAAGTGTTTCTAAAAAGTGTAATTTGGGACAAAATATTTTTTACGTGTTTATGTGGATCCAAACATCGTTAAAAGAGCATTTGTAACTTTCTTCATTGATATAAATTATTTGGTAAAGAATCCCATACGTTTAATATATTAGTCCGGGTTCATTCGAATTTGTACTAATTTCAAATATTTTTCCTTCTATTTCGGAAATCAAGTTATCAAATATATTTTTCCAAACTATACTGCTCTGAAATTCAACTAATTCCATTTCTAAATCATGGATACCCAGCCACTTAAATTCGTTTTACTCCATTGTTTCGAATTTCGTTTTGTATGGATATAAAATAAAGTGAAATGCATTTTCCATGTTTTTAAATTGATTAAATATATCTTCAAAGGCCTTGTTTTATTTACTGTATATAATCATTAAATATTTTTTTATTGTATTTTCTTGAATGTCAAGCGTATTTTCCATTGTTATTGTGTTTTTAAAATGTTTTTGTAACTGAGGAAATATTTCATGATTTTCATTTCCAAATCCCTAGTAAAAATGTCAAGTGTCGTCATAAATATCCTAATATTCTCAAACATCATTAAAACAATTTGTCCATTTCCTTGAAGTTTTTTTATTTACTTCATTAAAATGCTGAGTGATGTCGCATAAAAACATAAAATCATTTAACTAATCTATATTTGAAAATTCGTCAAAATTATTGTTTTTTTCATTCAAAAAGAGCGTAATTTCTTCTTAATAAATGACAAACCGATTAAGAACTTGCCCCGAACTGAGCCATCGAACATTATTGTATGTCAAAATGTTGTCGCCAAACGCGCGTTTTACGCGTCTCATATGAACGGGGCCTAAATAAATATGTCTTTATTATTAGTATTTACCATATGTGTTCATTCTCAAGCGGTACTTTATAAATTTACATATTCTACTCAATAGGCATTCACATAAATTTTAAAACAGCATTATGTGTGTATAATCAATAAATCTAAAACCAGGGTGTCAAGATTTAAATCAACAATTAAAATCATGATTTTAATCAAATGATTTTTTTTAAATCACTGATTTAAATCACAACTAAACACACATTTTTATAACTAAGTAAATGCACCACAGAATAATCACAGAAGCGGTCAAATGCTTTAATCTTTCTTCACTCATGGTGATTTCAGCACTACTGGCTACACCCAGCAAAGAGGGAACTGTGTCAATTACTGCATTACAACTAAACACACATTTTTAAAACAAAGTAAATGCACCACAGAATAATCACAGAAGCGGTCAAATGCTTTAATCTTTCTTCACTCATGGTGATTTCAGCACTAATGGCTACACCCAGCAAAGAGGGAACTGGGTCAATTACTGCATATTATAAAAGATTGCAACATCCAGTTGTAACTTAGATTATACTATATACTGGAAACAGTAATGTAAATACACATGACATCATAAATCTAAATGCCAGGAAGAGTAATGTATAAACATTCCTGATTAACAACACTTGTAATATAAGCACTTAAAGGAAGTACGTAAAAGTTTGATTCAAAATTATAAACTAAAAGGGTGACTGATTTCATAAAAAAAAAAAAAAAAAAAACACAGTTCGAAGTAAAGCTTTTTAAGGCTCGGCTTATTCTTGTGGTGTGCAATAGAGATTAAAGAGTAGAAATATACATATTCACACAGCCATTAAAATGTCAGCAAGCAGAAAGAAAGATCCAATATGAATTAAAAGTAAGTGAAAATTCATTTATTATTGCTGCTCGGCAGTTTTATTATTAGAATTTACTATAGTATGATTATTTCTCTGTCCTCTATTCTACTTCTCACACTGTAGTTCAGGTCTGTCACTTACTCTTACTGATAAATTTGTTAACATGATGATGTAATTTACTCAAGAAAAACTATGTAGGATGTCAACTTGTGTTTTAAAGTTAAACAAATGTTAAGTAAATATTGATTTACCATGTCACAAACACAATTTTTTATTTAAAAAATTTATACATTTTTTTTTTGTAAAAACAGTTGAGAAACTACAGAAATTTAAATAAAAAAATCCGATTTAAATAAAAAAAATCCGATTTAAATAAAAAATTCCAATTGATTTATTTTTTAATCATGATTTTTTTACACCGTCTAAAACATTTTACAAAAATCCTTTGTGCAATTTTTTTTTATTAACACTGATATTTTTAGCATGTTTTTTAAAAGAAGGGTTCGAAAAATATCAAAAATTTATGTATATGATGAAATGATAAGTTTATAAAAATCAACGCGTGTGTCATTTAAAAAGCCTGCGTGGGCCAGTGTGACCCGCGGGTCATAGGTCCACCATCCCTGCAATTGATCCTCGTGTGATAGCTCCATGTTGCAAACTGACAGGCGGTCCAACGCGCGTTGCACTATAACCACCCCCTGCTAGAATCGCGCGGTTTTACAACGCTGTTTGCAACTGCCGCGGTTTAAGCGGTAAAGCAGGAAGCTGGAAGCGGTGCACTATGGACGTACCCTTAGGGCGCCTTCACACGAAGGAGATCGATCGCTTCCGACCGGTTGCTTGTGATAGTCGTAGGGCGCCTTCACACGAAGGAGATCGATCGCTCCTACCGGTTGTTTGTGATAGTCGTATAGATTCATTTCCTGGAAACAAACGATTCAAGCGAAGAAAAGCAAAACAAAATTTTTAATCTGCCTTGTTTAGTTCTTTTTTGTAAAATTGGCATCGTTAAAGATAGATTGAAAATTTCAGTGAATTTGAAATCTGCGGAAAATTTTAAGCGAGATAGATACCTTACATTTGATTTTCTTTAAATAAATAATTTTTCAATTGTAACTTTGGAATTTTTGGCAGTACGAATATGAGCGCGCAATAGACAATAACGTCACGACTTTTACTTCAGTTGGAATCGTCTGCTTTCAGAATGGATGAGCTGGAAATGCTTGCATTGTTGTATTTGAATTGTAAGAAAAACAAGAAAATTGTCAAAAGAAAGTATTGGGTACACCCTATCAATAAATTTCGTTTGCAGAAAGGTTTATATCATGTTTTGTATCGCGATTTAGAGGATGACTCGACTAAATTTTTCAATTATTTCCGGATGTCAGTAGCTTCTTTTAGAGAACTCTTCAGCAGGATAAATTTATACATCAAGAAGCAGGACACAAATATGAGAGACAGCATACCACCACGAGAAAGACTGTCGTTAACATTGAGGTAAGTGCACGATAAAATAATTTGCGACAGGTTATTATATCATGTATAAGATAGTAATAAATAGTGTTTATATCTATCGTATACAGTTGTTAACTTGTCATTCTAATTGTGACTATATGTACAGGATTTTTACTTTATTCTTAAAACCAGTAAAGCTCAGTCTCAAAATTATTTATCTGAAAAATAAATTTAAGTATTTTCATTTTTAAATTAAGTTTTTATTTACATATGGAATGGGAGAAAAAATACGAATCGTTACAAGTTCCATCAAAATATTCCGAATGTAATACAAAATTAGTTCATAAGTTCAAAGTAAACGTAGGTCTTCTATGACCTTCCTGAGTCACTTTTAGATAATTTTCTTTTGGCAGTTTCTCTTGTAAAACTTGTCATAAAAATGTATCGGAACATTCTGAACTCTGTTCAGAAACTGGACGTGGGCTATTAACGGAAGAAGCAGCATTAGTACTAAACGGAACAGAACTTTGGGAATGAAAGGTGGCGGGAACTGAATGATTTGAGTACATATAAAATGATGGTTGGATAGGGTATGTCGCCGGAGTAGTAGTAAAATTATGAGAATACTAGTTATTTTGTGAATATTGGCCAGCATTGATGTCTTTAATTAAAGCGATTTTGACTGCAGCTTTATTTTGATTTGGTACTTTTTTAAAATCATTTAAAAGGGAAAGAAGAAAATGCCTATCTGGGTCATGATCTAAATTTTCTTAATTTTCCTGCCTCCACTTCAAACTTTTCGCGAGAACTTGTGCTAAACCATCATCAGCACAAGTTAGAGAGGACTTTCTTTTTCTTGATGATGTAATCGAGGCTGAAGGTCGAGGGAGTTCTTCGTTTAGAGCCGTCTCAGTTGTCCCTTCACTATCCGTTCCATCCTCTTCAACATTAAGATTAGATTCAACCCTGTTTATAAAAAAAAAAGTCATTTTTTAGAATAATAAAAAAAAAAACGTAAAAAAAATTACACAAATCGTAAATGAGTAACCCAAACAGCTGAATAATTGAACAGGGTGACAGTATTTATATTATACAGAATAAAAAAGCACCACGCTTATTACGAGTCAAGCAAATTTAGAGATAACATTTTTTCATTAAAATTGTAATTAAATTATTCAATTGTTCAGTTACACTTTATAAATAAAACATTATAATGTAAATAAATGTTGCATACTCTGCATGCTCCATAGAAGGTAGTAAGTACGACATCTGATCAAAGTAAACGTAGGTCTTCCATGACCTTCCTGAGCCTCTTTTGGGTAGTTTTCTTTTAGCAACTTCTCTTGCAAAACAATTGCGTAGATGTTTCCATCTTTTTTGGAGATATCCTGCTAAAAGAATCAAACACATGTGTTTATTTCTTTGCAGATACCTCGCCACTGGATGTTCAATGGTAGATCTGCATTATACATATAGAATAGGGTACTCAACTATAAGTGCAATAATACGAGAAGTTTGTCAAGCGATATGGAATTGTTTGAAAGAAGACTACATGGCTCAACCAAATAAAGAGAGATGGCTGGAAAAAGCTGCAGACTTTATTAAGAACAGCGATTTTCCGAACTGCATAGGCGCAGTAGATGGAAAACACATCAGGGTTATTAAACCAGCATGCAGCGGTTCATTGTATTACAATTATAAAAATTACTTTTCTATTCAACTTCTTGCTATTTGTGATGCAAATTATTGCTTTACATATGTGGATATAGGGGATTACGGAAAAAACAATGATTCTTCCATTTATAATAATTCGTTATTCTGTAAGAAATTACGAGCAGGGTCCCTTAATCTTCCAGATCCTGAATTTTTCCCTAGAAAAAGTGACAGAAAAATGCCATTCGTCCTTGTGGGTGATGAAGCATTCGCGTTATCAAATACCATGATGCGTCCGTATGGCGGAAAAAATTTACCACGAAATAAAAGAGTATTTAATTACCGTCTTTCAAGAGCCCGCCGGTTCATTGAATGCTCTTTTGGTATTTTAACTAATAAATGGAGAATTTTCCATAGACCACATTGAACGTTAATATTGATTTAGCTTTTGACATAATAAAGGCATGTGTAATTCTGCATAATTTCGTACGAACGAGGGATGGTTATTCGCACGAAGACACCTTAACGTACACTGGTTTGATGGAAAACGATGATACTGGTTTTAATGGTTACACTGGACCTGAGTCAACGGCTCTTCGAGATTATTTCAATCAGTATTTTGTAAGTGAAGGCGATTTGCCATGGCAGTATATGAAAATATAATAAAATAATGTAACAGCTTATTTAAAATATTATCAAGTTACCGTTTTTTGTTACTTACTTTTTACTTCCTCGTATTTTTACTATTAGTTTGTTAACATAAATTGATGTTAAATAAAAATTAATATAACATATTTAAAATATTATCAAGCTATCATTTTGTCATTTACATTTTTTATAAATCGTATTCTTACTATAGATTGTCAACATAAATAAATGCTAAATTATTGTAATAAAATAATAAAGAACATACCAAGCATATTTTTCTTTTGTTTATCATATTCTAGCATTTCTTCGCCATAAATAAACACCATCACCGCTATCCATGCGTTTTCTTTTTTTATTTTGTCCGCATAATCATCGTGAGTTTTGTCCCACAATGCAGGCTGCATTTGCACAGCAGTAATTAACTTATCAATATCTAAACTTTCCATTACTAGAAAAATATAAGACAAAGAAACAAGGAAAACAAATTCGGAACGGCAGGAGATGTAGCTAGGAATCAAAAATCGACAGACGATAGTCTCTCTCGTGTGAATGACGCAATACCTCGCAATGTAACATCTGTCTTCTTCAAAAAAAAAAATCGCCGACGACTGAACTTCCTGGGCGACTATTTTTTAGTCTCACTTCCGGTCTCCTGATAGTCTTCTCGTGTGAAGTGCTCCTATGGTTTCTATGTAAGTTCCGTCGCCTTCAGACCGGTCTGAGCGATCGATCTCCTTCGTGTGAAGGCGCCCTTACACATGAAAGCGTCACATCACACTTCATTTTTTCGTACATCCGGGGCTCCCTTGAAAATACATCTGCGCAACTTAACTGCGCATTGGTGGAGGAACCTCCCAGGCGCCATCTATTTGTCTCTTTCGAAACCAACAGTTGGGTGCTTAAAACATATATGTTACATACTCCCCCTCTGGTTTCGCCGACGTCCCGGCAAGGAACCAGCATGCTTTCGCTTTGGACGCCCACGCTTTCGTAAGGGCGCCAAAGGCCGAGCATCGGAATCAAGGCAAGGTCTTTAAGCCGATGAGTGATAAACTCCCATTGAGACTTCAGGAGAGTCAGGATTGGCAATTTGATAAGTAGTAGGTGATCGCTGAGTGAGAATGACATAGGGACCGTCCCTCCGAGGCATGAACTTGCTTGTTCGTTTCTTTTTGGCATTACTAACAGGGTGGAGTGTCACCCAAACAGAATCGCCCGGAGAAAAGCTCGGTCCTGAACTTCTTCCCTTATCCGCACAGGCTTTTCTCTGGTCTTGTCTTTTCTCCATGGATAACTGTACTTCCGTGCTTAGGTTGGCAAATTTCTGAAGATAAGGGGTAATTTCGGGTACAAAATTATCATTTGAGACAATAGAGCGAAGGTCATGTTGGACATCGTCTGTGGTTTTAAGTTCTCGACCAAAACGAAGAAAAGCTGCAGTCTGGCCCGTGGTCGAACATCTGGATGAGTTCATGGCGAAACGAATGATGGGCAACTTCTCAGACCATGCAGTGTGATCATTTCCCACAAGAATAGCCAGACGAGGCTTTAGGTCCCGATTCTTTCGCTCCACAGGGTTAGCTTGTGGGTGATATACAGGTATCAACTCCTGTTTGATTCCAAGAATGTAACAAACTTGTTGCATTGTAGCACTAATGAATTGCGTTCCGTTGTCGCTAATGACACGCCTGGGGATTCCATATCTTAGGAAAACTTCTTCGATGAGAGTTACAGCGCATTCCTTGGCAGTGGCATTGGGTAATGCAAATAGTTCAACCCATTTGGTGCAACAGTCTTCGACTATAAAAATCCATTTGTTTCCATCCTTTGAGTCAGGTAGAGGTCCAAACAGATCAATCGCTAAGGTTTCAAAGCGCTGATTGTATATGGGAGTTCTGAGCAGTCCAGAAGGCTTCTGGTTCGAGGCTTTAAAACGGGCACATTCCACGCAACTTTTGACGTGTTCAGCAACGGATTTACGCAAACCAGGCCAAAAGTATCTCTGGGCAATCCGATGATATGTGCCCTCAACGCCATAGTGTCCTGCGGATGGAGCATCATGGTATTCTTCTAATACCCTCTTCCGTTCCTGAAGAGGAACGACCAGCTGGGCTTCTTCCGAATCGGACTCGGGGGAAAAACGATAGAGCACACCTTGATTCATGATGTACCCTCTATCGGTCCAATTGGCAAAATCTGCGCTTTTCTCTACGCTTTCAAAACAGTCTATAATCTTCTTTAGCTCGTCATCTTTCAATTGTTCTTCTCTTATGTCACTGGAACTTCTATTGGGAATGTCAACAGATACCATACAGATATCACAATGATCTTCGGTCTGTTCACACAAAGGGCGAGACAACAAGTCAGCCACAACATTAGCCTTTCCTGGAATATATACTATTTGCAGATTGTGGGATTGGATCTACAATGCCCATCTGGCTAACCTCCCAGTTGGAGATTTCAGGCTCATCAACCACCTCAGAGGTTGATGGTCAGAGGCTATGGTGATCTTTTGTCCCTCGATGTAACCGCGAAACTTCCCCAGGGCCCAGACAACAGCTAGGGCCTCACGCTCAGTGGTAGAATAATTTCGTTCTGCAGGAAGAAGGAGTCTGCTAGCATATTCTACGGGATGTTCTTCAGGAGGGTCTCCTTGAATTAGGACGGCACCCAGGGCGTAACTACTGGCATCCGTTCGGATTATGAAGGGCTTTGATGGATCACTTTGCTTGAGAATGGGGGGAGTGATCAACAACTCTTTTAAGGTGATGAAAGCCTTCTGTTCTTCTTCTGTCCATTTCCATGAGGCATTTTTCTTCGTCAAATTACTAAGGGGTCTAGCAATTTCAGAAAAGTTAGGGATGAAACGGCGATACCAAGAACAAGTTTGCAGAATCGATTGGACCTGTTTCACATTTCTAGGATTTGGCATTAACTGAATAGCGGAAGTCTTTTCAGGGTCAGCCTGGAGTCCGGATGGAGTTATCCAATGACCTAGGTACTTGACCTTAGAGCATCCAAAGTTGCATTTTTCCCGGTTGGCATGCAACTTAAATTGAAGGAGTCGCTCAAATACAGCTCTCAAGTGTGAGAGATGCTCTTCAAAGGTCTCTGACAAGACAATTATGTCGTCAAGGTAAGACAGCAAGTGCATGTCTTTCAGACCCTCTCTGAAACGATCAATGAGTCTTTGGAAGGTAGCTGGTGCGTTTTTCAGCCCGAAAGGCATCCTGATAAAACGGTAAGTGCCAAATGGACAGGTGAAAGCAGTCTTGTCACGGTCTGTAACTGCCACGTTAACTTGATGGTAACCCTCTCGCAAGTCAATCGTTGACATGTAGGATGTATGCTTGGCTTCGTGGAGCAAGTCGTCAATGAGTGGAAGAGGATAGGTATCAGTCTTCGTAATGGCATTCAGTTTGCGATAATCAACGCAAAATCTGTAGGTTCCATTTGGTTTTGGGATCAGAACCACAGGAGCCGCATATGGTGACTCGCAGTCCTCAATTATGCCTTCTTCCAACATTCTCTCTATCTCGTTTTTCATTATACTTTTCTTTACTGGGGAAACTCTGTACGGAGGTACTGCAACAGGTGGATGGTCCATAGTGTCTATCCGGTGTTCAATGAAAGGGGTAGCCTCTCCCCCTGCATGAAAAGACCTTTCATACTCGTTAAGGAGGCAGTTCATCGTTTCACGCTGAGTTGACGTAAGGGCAAGGCCTTCCACCTCTCGAAGTGAACACGAATTAATTTTAATCTCGTTTCCGAATTCCTTAAATGACACAGATTTCATTTGTTCTGCAAATGGGTATTTGTGGCGAGGACTATCGCCGAAAAACCAGTCTCCTTCTTTTATATTTAGAACTACGCCAAATATCTTCAAAAAATCCGTTCCCAAAAGTGTTCGGTTTTCTTTGACTTCGGGTAATGCAATCAAAGTGGTTGAAAAGAATCTTCCTTCAAGCTCCACGGTCACAAGGGTAGTGTATACTGTCATTTCCGACTTGTGTCCATCCGCGAGGGATATGCTAAGATGAGTAGAAATAAATTCCGCTCCCTGCTCTCGCAAGAGGTAGTACAGTGCTTCACCAGCGATGGAGTGACTCGCTCCAGAGTCAGCACATGCTGTTTCACATATTCCATTGATGCTCACTCTCAGCACTGCAACTGGAGATGACTCAGCTGTACTAGAATGTAGTTGGACGGAACCAATTCGAGCCGGGTTATTCTGCACAGATAGATTACACTTTGGGCATCGGGCTTTTATATAACCTGGTTCATTACATCCATAGCATCTTATAGCAGGTCGCTCCTCTTAGTTCGTTTCTTGCCTCCGCCTTTCAAACCTTTTCTGATAAAAATGGTTCTTCGAATTTCCCATTCTGGAAACTTCATCCTTATGTTTATTGAAAACTCTCTTCTTGAAATCAGGATTAGGGTCCTTCTTCATATTACTTCGCAAATTGTCGAACGACTCTAGTTTTTCTGCAAGTTCCTTAGGGGAAGTGCAGTCGTCCCACTCATTAAGGAAATGTTCTTTAACTTCTGGAGGGGTTCTCCTCTTCATCTGGTCAGATATTATTAGATCCTTGAGTTGATCAAAATCCTGGATGTGCAGTTCAGATAGCCATCCCTCAAAATAAGTCCTCAGCTCGAAGTAAAAATCTCTCCAGGTGCTCTCATGTGTCTTTTTATGTTGAGAGAACAACTGCCTGAATTTTTCGGCACTGAGTTTGTAACGTTTCAGAAGCATTTCTCTGATGTATCTGTAATCTCTAGACTCCTCTTCTGGCTCTCTTGCAATCATTTTAGCTACATCTGGTGGTAGGGCTCCTATCAGATAAGTCACCCACTGATCCTCTGGTACTTTTATGAACTTTAACTGTTTTTCAAAAATGTTAAGGAAGAGACCCATATCGTCATCTTTTGGGTTGAAGCTAGGAATTAGTTTTCTCAATTCCCATTTAGGGTTTTCACTTTCCCCTTTGAGCCCAGTCTCTGTGGTCAAATTCATAGACTGAGCTTCAAGTTGCATCTTTATCTTTTCGAGTTCAAAAACTCTTTCCTTTTCGGCTTTCTCCAGTTCAAAAGTTCTTTCCCTTTCAGATTCTCTGTTCTCTATGATTGTTTTCAGGAGTTCTTTTGCGAATGTTTCTTCATAATGCTCTGAATTGACAATAATATCCTTTAGCTCAAAGATTTTTAGATTTTCTCTTAAGACCTCCCCTAGGATCCTCCCGTCTACCTTAAGCCAAAAATGTCATTTTTGTTTTCAAAACCAGCTTTTAACCAATTAGAGGTTCCTCTTACAATGAATTTTGAAAATAGATTTTTAAATGACTAAATGAAAGTACTAGATTTCATACAATATATATGAACGACAAAAATATATGCAATAAATCCTATACTCTAAAAGAGAACACACAATACTAGCACTAAATCTTATACCCTAAAAAGATAGAACACACAATACATATGCACTAAATCTTATACCTTAGCCTCATATATCATGTAACCATTATAACTCATATAATTCAAAATAATTGAGATTCATATGCGATGCAGCATTTCTAATTAAAGAGAGAACACAAAAATATTAACACTATAAATCTTACTCCCTTGACTCTCATATATCATGAAGCAATTTTAACTCAAATAATTCAAAACGAATTCCGATTCATATGCGATGCAGCATTTCTAATTACCAATTTATGCAAGTTGAAGTTAAATCGAAACTTGAATCACACTAAATCGATAAATTTTCAAGCTGAAGTTAAATCGAAACTTGAATCACACTAAATCGATAAAGTTTTTCAAGCTGAAGTTAAATATAAACTTGAAACACAATAATTGAGATTCCTATGCGATGCAGCATTTCAAAATAAAAGAGAGAACACAAAAAATATTAACACTATAAATCTTACTCCATAGTCTCTCATATATCATGAAGCAATTTTAACTCATATAATTCAAAACCAATTCCGATTCATATGCGATGCAGCATTTCTAATTACCAATTTATGCAAGTTGAAGTTAAAAATCAAAACTTGAATCACACTAAATCGATAAATTTCTTCAAGCTGAAGTTAAATCGAAACTTGAATCACTCTAAATTCACAAAGTTAGACAACTTGAAAAATCAATCAAATTTCTTATCTGGGTCCAAGAAAGACGATGTTCCGGATTATCACTTTCCTGTAGAATGGCTCTCTTTCCACGTGCGACGACTCCAAGCGACCGCTTCCCGTCAATTCCACGTGTAGGCAAATCCAAGCGAACGCTTTTCCCGATTTGCCGCGATCTCCAGACTCTAAAGTGTTGCTTCTACGGAACACTACCAGCGATTTCCAGGCACCATTTCCGTCAATTCATCAATCCGGCCCCACGTTGGGCGCCAATGTAAGTACTCGACTGGGCTGAAGGAACTTTTTCCAGCATTATTCCACTCGAGCGCCGGGCAACTTACAAATATTTGGGTGGGTGTTGGATTAAATAAACCGACAGGACTGCCTGGTCGTAGTTACTGCGATTTATTAGCAGCAATCATTGACTCTATATACATGAAGGCCGCGACTGAGTCGGATCGCGTCTTTTACACATGAAAGCGTCACATCACACTTCATTTTTTCGTACATCCGGGGCTCCCTTGAAAATACATCTGCGCAACTTAAAACTGCGCATTGGTGGAGGAACCTCCCAGGCGCCATATATTGGTCTCTTTCGAAACCAACAGTTGGGTGCTTAAAACATATATGTTACAGTATTTATTTTACAAAAAATTTGCAGCTTATATTCAGTGATAAAACAAAACTATACATTATTTTACTAGCTATTTCTTTCTTTTTAAAGAACACCAGTATGGCATCACTACGACTGGTTTTTGTCATTGTTCTCCATAGGGAAATGAAGATCTATGCACTAGATGTTAAGACTGTTTTGAATGGTGAACTCGATGAAATCTTATTTAGGGTACAACCCATGGGCTACAACAACAACAATAGTCGTGTTTGCAAATTTTTAAAAAGTCTTTAAAAACTGAAACAGGCACAGTGACAGTGGTACACAGGGGTTGACGAGCAGGGGCGGAGCCCCCTAGTAGTGCTGTATGTTGATGACCTACTAATTGCTGGTTCCTATGAATCAGTGGTCATGGTGGTGATACAACTTCTAAGTGATGAGTTCGAAATGTCCAGGCTTAAGTTGTGAAAGATTTTCAGGGCATATGTATTAAGTTTTCTCAGCAACAACTTTGCTTAGAGGAAAAGGCCTATGTTGAGAAAATTTTAAATAAATTCAAAATGACTCAGTGTAAACCAGCCGACACTCGTCTAGTGCCTAAAGCGACACCATTGTGTTTCGTGCAAGATGAAACTTTCCATGGACCCAATCAGGAATTTGTAGGTGCATTATTGTACCTATCCATGACAACACATCCAGATATTTTATATTCTGTGATAATTTATATTACTGTCTGAGCCAAATTCAAGAGCAGCCAATAGAAGCTGCCTGGAGGAAGAAATTTTGGCTTTGGCTAAAGCTATGCAGGATGTATTTGTGCTACACAACATTAATTAAGCACATATTTAAAGCAATAATCAATAAAAAAAATTGTTTTTATTTGCAATTCAATCTGTCATTTTTCAATATTTTTGGTGAAATAAATGTTTACAATATTGGTTATAGTATATGCAAAAGACCTAGGGAGAGATTAAAAAAAATTTATTTACGAGTTTTCATTAAAAAAATATTTTACTCGTTATGAGTTAAATTTCTATAAAAATGTCAAATTTTTTGTTTATTAATTTTTATAAATTTTTCTGAGCTATTCATACAAAAAGTTCTCCCTGTGTCTATCAAATAGTTATTCAAGACCTAAAAAATGTAAACAGTTTAACTCTAAGTGCATTTATCAAAAAGCCTTAGTACTTTGAACTTTGGCAAAATTGCAAAAAACTGATTTTGTGATAATTGTATTGTAAGTACAAAATACAACAGAAGTTAACTTATTTTTTGCTAGTGCTATTTTATTTTAGTAATTTCTATTACATTAAGACATTTATCAAAACAAGAGTTTTTACAGTAAGCTGATATATATATTTTTTAAAGCCAGTTTTAACTCTGATGACAACTGAGTGATTTGTGATAATTCACTGAAAATTATTCATTTCTTGTTAAATGACCTGAATTTTTTTTTTTTATTGGATCAGTACTATTTTAAAATAAACCACCACTGAAAAACTGCACCTTCTCTTTTTCTACAGCTATTTTTGTTCTGTAAACGAGCCTTTTTTTTGTATTGATACGCATGCGACAAAATTTTGTGCTTCAGTCAGTCATTAAGGCCATATTAAATGAAAATAATTTTGCCAGATTAAAACACTTCGATATTAAATTGAAGTATGCTCATGATATTGTAAAATTATTAAACATTTATATTGTATATGTTGCAACTGAATACCAAATTGCTGATTTGTTTACAAAATCTTAACGTAAACCTAGACTGAACTAAGACAAAAATGTATGTTAATGTTATTGAGGGAGGGTGTTGAGAATAATTACTAACTGTAACTCATCTTTGCTTAGCAATCGGGTAACACTTGTTCTAATTGTCTACTTCTGTTGTGTCACAGGTTGCTGTTTGTGTTCTTAATCATGACCTGTTGTCATGACTTTATGTGTCAGAGTTGTTTGGAAAAGCATTTGCGGCAGTTTGAGATGGCCGAAGAATTCACCCATCGGATAATCTGACTTGTTGAAGGGGTGACTCCGAAGAGTGTACCTGATTGGAATGTTTGACAGTTCCCAGGGTTTAATCTGTCTTAAGAATAAAAAAAATTATTTCAACTGTAATTTGTGAATTTTTTTAAAACTTATGGAAAATTCTATTTAGATGAAATTTGTAAGAACTGTTCATTTTTCTGCCAAAATGCAATGTGCCCTTTTTTTTTCTTATTTAACATTTCTATCAATATTGAATTTTTAACAGAAGTTTTCGGGAAGTAATCCATTTTGAGATGAAATCAAAATTATATAAATCTGAATCAGTTCTTAGAATTACATACCATGCAACTGTTTATCAAGTTGTATTGTAATACAAGCATCAGCTTGATGTTTGTATTTATTTTACTGGATTGAGAGAGAGATTTAGATTATACAATTGGCAATAATGAGTTTTAATCAGGGTGTAAAAAATCATGATTTTTAAAAACAAATCAATTAATCTGATTTATTTGATTTAAATCAAAAATCGAATTTTTTTATTTAAATTTCTGTAGGGCCTATAAATTTGTTAAACAAAAAATTGAGTTTCTGACATGACATGTAAACCAATATTTATTTAAGTAAACAATCGGAATTTGTGATATGGTAAATTAATATTTATTTTACTAAAAACCATTGTGTGTTACATGGTAATACATTTAAAAAATGAATTTTCGAAACAAGAGCAAAAGATAAAACGTTTGTTTAACTTTAAAACACAAGTTTACATCCTATTTAGTTTTTCTTGAGTAAATTAACATCATCATGCTAACAAATGCATCAGTAAGTGTAAGTGAGACCTATATTAGTGTGATTAAATAAATATTTGTTATGGGTCACTACTCTTAAAGTGAAAGGTGACTGTTTCGGGGTGCATTTTGCAAAATAAAAGATGTTCATAGTGTTTAAACTTTCATCCTTTCAAATAGAAAGTTCAGTTGATTTTTTTATTTAATAAATTATTAATCACATTAATTGTGTTATTTTGTATTTATGTCTCAATTAAAAAAAAGTAGTTGAAAAATCACTATAGCTAAGCCATTGGTCAATCAATCAAAGGTGTAACAAGTAATTTAGGCCTACTTTGTGGGGATTTTCTTTGGCTGTCTTGACATTTACGTAGATGTAGGCTTACTGCTTTATCGTTTGTAACATAAAATTATGCATGAACATTGTAAAAACTTTCAAATAGATGTCAACTTATTTTTTACGTTACTGTTTGGCAGAATCCCTGACTCGACACTCAGCAGATTACTTAGTCCATAGACACCTCAGATTATTTGCAAGTGTCCAGTGCCAAACATTTTTTTTAAAGCTCATCAGTACGAGATGTAGTCATTAGTGCTGAAATCACCATGAGTGCAGAAAGTTCAAAGCATTTAACAAATTCTGTGATTTTTCTAGGGTGTATTTCCTTAGTTATAAAAATGTAAGTTTGGTTGTGATTTAAATCAATGATTTAAAAAAAAAATCATTTGATTAAAATCAGGATTTTAATCATTGATTTAAATCAAGTGATTTAAATCTTGACACCCTTTTCATAGCCTTAGGTTTCTACAAAAGAAATGGAACAATAATTTAAAATATGCATTTAATAAAATAAATTAAAATATTAGCTGCTATATCAGCAGCTTAGCTAACATTTTTGACTGGAATATTTTTCTAAAACAATTTTCTGAATTGAAATCACAAAAATGGTACCTGTACGTGTTTTATGTTTTGCAATTTTTTTTCAAGCTACCAAGGGGAATATGGATTTTAGAATGTCTGATTTGATAATGGATGCCTGTTTAGGTTTTAAAAAGCCAAGTTGCCCACAATTTTCTTTTATGTACTATACAATACAACAGTTACACAAATTGTAATAAAAACATATTTTTAACAATTTAAAATTATATGTTCTCTTTAATGTTCTAAAATATTGTATTATATAAATATTTTTTTAATGATTAATATTTTTTAAATTTTACAAAATTTAAGATTGTTGTAATCTTGTGTACCCTCTAAATAAACAATCACATGCCATAAGAAGAAAATTTAATTAAAATATCCCAATATTATGTAGCAGATATTGAATAATGTTGAAAAAGGACATCGATCAGTATCTTAAAGCTAATATTGAGCAAGGATAAAAAACGAACATTGAATGTCAAGAAAACAATATCTATCAATGTCGTAAAGCGACATTGGGGCGATGTCGCCAGAGGGGGGTCATTTTTACGTTGGCCAATGTCGTAAAACGATATTGGGGCGACGTCGGAAAACAATATCTATCAATGTCGGAAAACGATATTGGGGCGATGGCACTTTTACGTTGGCCAATGTCGTAAAACGATATTGGGGCGACGTCGCCAGGGGGGGGGGTACATTTTTACATTGGCCAATATCGACGGCAATATTGGCCAATATTTTTTCTCGATATTGGCCGACATATATGTGCTACCTGGGAAAGGCAGTTAGCAAGTTTTAAACTTTTGATAATGCGTTGTTTATTTTAGCTGTTTCCTTATAAAAGGTTTACAATAACCTATGCCGAATTGAATCATCAGAAAAGCAGAGAGTAAATTGTAGCAATGCTATATATAAAAAGAATAAAAGAAATGTTTATATAAAAGTGTTATTTTTTGATGCAAACTTTCATCTTAAATTTAAGTGGGTTAAAATTTTGTGTTATGCATTAAAAAGGTCAAATAAAAATGTTCATTATCTTTTCTGGTTCGGTTAATGTAAGGAAAGGATTAATCACACTAAAAAAAACTACATGTGTTGAACAGTTGGTTGAAAGAAAGTTTTATTTTAAGGAACTATCCATTAATAGTAGGACATTTCAAATATATTTTTTATTTAATGTTATAAAATTAATGCGTAAACTTCTATCACACAGCATGGAAAGAATTTAAAGAAAAAACATCACATCTTATTTTATTTAACACTGAAGTTATAAGCTTAACTTTATTCATTTTCTTGTTAATATTCACGAAAACAAGTTCAATAAGTCGTGAGCATAAAAATTACTAGCGCCTCAACGTACAGCGTAAGTGTCCGACAAGTTGACTCTGATTGGCTCCTCATATATATGTTGTATGGTTGTTGTTAGTAGTATTTCTCGCCAACTTATATAATAAGGGGAGGCAAAAATCAACTCTTCTTTTAAAGAGCTCCTCTTGGTGAAGCAACGATGGCCAAATGGCTAAAGTCATTTACCATCAGATTGGCGTTAGCGGCGAAGGATGACTTCCCGAGTTCGAACCCAACTGGCGGAAATATTTTCAGATCATCCAAATTATTTTAAAACAATTCCAATTTAATTCCTTTTGATTCTAAATTACTTTTCCTAATTTTTAATACCCTTTTTTTATTTTTCCAAACTTCCGTTGATTTTACATAAATAATCTAAAAACCACTCCTGAACTCACTACCAGCTGATATTTTTCCGCCCCTCTGCCGTCCCCTTTGCTTTAGGATGATGGTGTCGTATCCATCCCTGGTTTAGGACCATTCTGTTGTAACAAAAAGCATACATAAAACACTAACTTATATAATTATTAACTTATATAATAAAAGGATACAATTTTCGGTTCAAAATGTTAAAACCTTTCGAAAACCGTTCCTATCAATCAAAGAGATCTGCGCCAAAACGTAGATAAATAGCCAAATGAAACACCTTTACGTCTCAGGCACATGATCATACCAGCCAATCAGAGTCAACTTGTCGGACACTTACGCTGTACGCTGAGGCGCTTGTATAAAAATTACGGGACATAAACACTATCGCCAAAAGAAAGAGAGAGGAGGAAATGTGGGAAACCGATGGAAGGAACATATTCGCCCAGCAACCGATTCTGGTAGAAAAATGGCTGCCGCGCATGTGCATTGGGCCAAATTTGGTCCATTGTCGCCACTCTTATTATATACTATATAGGCACTTCCTTCCTTCGAATGGAAACAGACCCCTCCGTACCGAGTTACTGAAAACCCACAGCGGATTAGCGGATGCTAGGGAAAGCCTCTAATGAGAAATTTTAGAAGTGGGTCTAGTGACGCGCCGTCCGAAAAACCCTTATCTGCCCAGGATGAACACGATAGGGCGTGGACGTGGTCGACCACTATATAGGCACTCTACATTAAAGGACTCCTTCAACTCATTGCTCCAGAAAGATTGCTATGAAAGAAATAAAATCTTCCTCTGAAGCAATTTCACTATGAACTTCTCGTTAAATACCAGTTTTGTTCTTTATTTCAAAACCTATTGCATTGGACGAATTTTTTGGCATTACTGAGGAAATGGAATCAAACAATTAATTTAAAATGCAGAAACACAGTTACAACAACATACCAATTGAAAATGACAATTTTAAAATTAATAACGAAATTGAAAGATATATATATATATATATATATATATATATATATATATATATAATAACATCCGGACACAGTTGGATATCAGATGTAAATTGGGACTCAGAAAGCAGGCGAAGTTAAACAAAAGGTCTTTATTGAAACATCATCGTGGCAGTTTCCCCAGCAGGAAGGGAACTAGGTCATGTTACATCGTTATTGAATGGTACTGATCAGAAAGAGAGGGATTACAGGCGTGCAACGATATTTAAATGGGGATTTACAGAAGAGATGATAAAAGGGTTTTCCCCTATAACGGCATATTACGTCACGTATTAGGGTGTGACAAATGACTCTTATTGGCTCAATGCTTCTAGACAGAGGACGTTCAAAGTCTGACAGGGAATTCGACCTGTCTACAGGGGACAGAAGGGATTAAGCATTACTAGAACTTTAGAAATATTACATCATCTTTGAAAATAGAATAAACCTTGTTTTACAGAAACATTAAGAATTCAGAGATTATTAATATAAAATTATTTTTATATTACATCCCCCCTTCAAAAAAAAGAAGGTCCCACTGCCAAATTAAGCAAAACAAACAAAAACCTAATTAATTTACCAAATCGGAAATTTAAGAAATTAAACCCATCCACCAGCTCTTCTGTTTACAAAACTAACATTCAGAACTTTTTGAATGCTCACTTACATGTAAAAAATTTTAACAACAAACTTTCCATACATATTATACAGTATCAATATTATATACAAGGTAAACATCATATGCAAGGTAAACAAGAAAAACGAGAAGCACAGTAAATACAAGACGTCTTGAAGGAACAACCATGGTCAGGGCCGGCCCTAGACATTTTGGCGCTCCGGGCAAAACCTTAATTTTGCGCACCCCCCCCCCCCCGTTTTTTTTAAGTAAATCTCATGCGACCATATCAGAAAATCAATTAAACATTGCAAAAAAAAAAAAAGAAAAAAAAAAACGTTTTGTTTAAAACTCAATTTAGCACTTAAGGCAAAATAACAAAAATTAAAATGTAGTAATGCTAACTGAACTAATATCCCATATTATAAATAAATTCTAACTAACCAAAGTAATTAAAATGCTCTTTTTCTAACTTTTCTGTAGGCAAACTCACGAACCAGTGATTTCAAGTCTAATTTGTCACTAATTTGGTGTTCTATAGCTATCATTGCCAATCCATTGAGACGATTTTGCATCTGCATCGTTCTGAGATAATTTTTTATTATTTTTAGTTTTGAAAAGTTTCTTTCCCCTGAAGCCACAGTGACTGGCAATGTAAGTAGGATTCTTAATGCTATGCTGAGGTTTGGTGCGAATTTAAGTGTAGCGATAAACTTGAGAACTTCAACAGGGGTTTCCTTTTTTGTTAATAATGACGAAACAATGCTTATTTCATCGGCTAGTTCCAGGGCATTAAGATCGCTTGAATTTCCATCAGTTAAAACTACTTCCAAATCTTTGCAACGAGCCAGTAGCTCATTTCTGGGCATGTCTTTTAGACCAAAAATATTATACAAAAAGCTGAAATAATTACTGTGAGTATTTAGCAAATTATATCTGGTTTCCAAGGCATTTATTGCTTGATCTATAGTGTGAAAAAAAATCTATTTTATATTTTTGTTTGAGGTCTTGAACGGGTTCATCCGGGCCCTCATACAAAAACGTTCTTGTTTTGCTTCTGACACGATGACGTGGTGTGGTGGTTTCGAAATTAGCTTCCACGTCAATCTCTGAAACAAGCTCGGTTGCTTCTAAAATGATGTTTTCAAAAGCTTCATCTGATCTCAGGTTTTCAAAGAAGAGTTTGCAGTTGCTAAGCATATCAATAGCTTGTGACATATTAAAATTTACAGTTTGCAAAAGTTTGCTGATGGGGTTAATATGACTCAAAATTTTGTACCAGATCACAACAGAGCATATAAATTTGAACTGCTTCAAATTATTTAATAATCCGCTAGCCTCGTCTCTGATCATAGTATCGATTTCTGAATCTTCATATATGCTGTACAAAGCATCGCGTGAATTGGACCAATTTGAAACCGCAGAGCTTTTAATGAGTCGACTCGACTTTCCCATCGCGTATTACTCAATGGTTTTAGGGTGTAAGTATCAATATATTTCAGTAATATTGCCCAACAAAAAGAAGAGGAAGAAAAAAATGTATATAACTTTTGAACAATATTGAAGAAGTTGGCTGCCTCAAACGAGGATTTTGACATATCGTTTACAACCAAATTTAGCGAATGGCTGCTGCATGGAACATAAAATGCTCTGGGGTTTATATTTCTGATTCTTGTTTGTACTCCCGATTTTTCTCCTCTCATATTGGAATCATTGTCATACCCTTGACCGCGCATGTTTTCTACTTTAAGCCTATTTTTCTCTAGCTCTTCTAGTAAAACCTCCAACAATTCCTTAGCTGTTGATCTCTCAATGGGTAGAAAACCCAAAAAATGTTCGTTGATATTAACTTGAACTTCAGACTCTGATTCCTGTATGGAGACAAATCTTACCACAAATGTCATCTTACCACAAATGTTCTACTTTACTTGCATCGGGAGTACAGTCAAGAGTCACGGAATAATACTTAGCCTTTTGAACTTGCTCAATGATGTGGAGCTTTATGTTGTCATGCAATAATTCAATTATTTCATTTTGTATAGTTTTCCCTAGATATGTAGCTTTGATTTCTTCTTTATTGAGGACTCTGCGAACGTGTTCCTCCATTTTTGGATCAAACTCCGCCAATAACTGAATTAACTTCAAAAAGTTTCCATTATTGTGTTCATACAGTTTATCGCTTGTTGATAAAGTTTATCGCTTTTTAGATTCACTCCCAGAGGGTTTTCTCTTAGCATCGGACATTTTGGTTTCTGGAACAAATTAATTAAAATAAAAGATAATACTGATATTAAAAAAAGCCATGATTTAATTTAAATTATAATTTCTGAAATCCCCCACTTGTGCGCCACTGGCTTAAAAAAAAAACGTATTTCATTCAACTCCAGACTCAATTACCTTTCATTTGATATGTACAAGCCATGTTTTGATCTAAACTCTAATTTTTGAAATCTACCCCATACCCTTTTTTTGGCTTATGTCTGATGGATTTTATTAGTTTTTAAAACTGAAAACAAAAATTAAAACACTTACCTTCACAGAAGCCAAACGCACTGGACAATTTGTACAAGCACTTTTTTAAAGCTTTTTTGCACTAACAATTTAAACAAACTATTTTATTTCGCACCAGCCGAAGTCTAGTGGCAAATAATGCATTGTTTTAAATCTACTTCCTTTTTACATGCAGTGTAACGTACACTTCCGGAATATCTTTTAAATGTATTTCTATAGTATTTCTTTTTCCTTATTCCAAGATATTGTGATACTTCCTGTGTTTATTTTTACTTCTTAATACTCTTGGAAAGGATATCTTTTCTTTTGACATATTTATGTGAGCTTAAATGGTTTCCCCGGAAGTTCATTTTTTCCTTTATGTATAACGTTGGTAAAAAGATATTTTTTTGTAACGGTTTTTTTAGTCGATTGGATGCTTCGTTGAAGTGTGGACTGAGTGCGGTGTTGGAATGGCATGTTTCAGCCGTTATGTTTAAAAACGTATGATGAGAGGTAGTTGTAACGGTGATGTCGCTACCAAATTGTAAATAAATTTTTCTTTAATTCTTTAAAAAAGGCTATTTCTTTTATCACGACGTTACAGCTACCTATTAATGGTGGCAAGCACTGTGATCGTTCCCATTAAATTGAAGTCTTGGACATCCCGTCCTGGTTTGAGAATAAACTGTGGACATCTCGTCCTGTGTTCAGCGAAAATTTGCGTGCGTCCTGCAGCAACGAAGAAGGCCATCCGGTCTGAAGTTTTTGGACATCCCGTCCTCGTGAGTGGAATATTTGCGTGCGTCCTGCAGCAACGAAGGAGGCCATCCGGTCCGAAGTTATTGGACATTACGTCCTCGTGAGTGGAGTATTTGCGTGCGTCCAGCAACAAAGGGGACCATCCGGTCCGAAGTTTTTGGACATCCCGTTCTCGTGAGTGGAGAATTTGCTTGCGTCCGGCAGCGGCGAAGTGGGCCATCCGGTCCGATGTTTTTGGATATCCCGTTCTGTTTCTGTGTATGAAACGTGTCCTGTCACTGCGTGTGTCCAGCAACGAAGCTTAGTCCGGTCAGTAGAATTGGGACATCCCGTCCTGTTCCTGTGCTTGAAACGCGTGTGTGTTCAGCATCGAAAGGGCCATCCGGTCCGAATTTTTTGGGCATCCCGTCCTGTCATCGTCAGCAAAGTCCAGTTCGAACTTTGGGTTCCTGCTCAAGGACTTCCTGTGTACCATCAAGCAACTGTTCCAGATAAGTGGTTTCGGTTTTAAGTCTAAAGTTTTATGCACTATTATATTTAATGTACAATTTTACTTCTGTTTTTGTGATAACTTCCATTTATCTTAACAGGTTTCGAAACAAAAACATTTCTTAATTGCAAATTTTGCTTTTATAATAGAAATTAGTATTGATTTGGAATTTATGTGAAATAGAAATTTAAGAGATTTTAGTTGTCGTAGATGATTATTTATCTTAATTAATAATTTAAATTTGTTTTGTATTTGAAATGGTATTTTGATTTAAATTTTTTTTTTAATTAATTTTCTTTTGAAGGTCTTTTGGGTTACAAAATTGGTTTTTGTACATTTATTTTTTTTCTATTGTTTTATTGTCTTTGAGTTATATTTTTGTGGCTTGGCTATAAGGTAAGTCAGAATTCTGGACAGTTTCGGTTTCGAAAAGTTTTCATTTTGTACCTTACGTTATATTTGAGTCCAAAGGGGGAAACTGTTTAGAATTTAATCATGACTTATTTAGTTAAGGGAAAGAAAGAGGACTTGATCAAATTGGTGGAGGAGATGGATTTAGAAATCACCGTAGAAAAATCCATAAAACAATTAGTGAATCTTATTACTTCAAGTGAGGGATATGATGAGGAATTCACCAAAGCACTTTTTGGTAGAATTATAGAAACTCGAAAGACAAATGAAGCCCTTGAAGTGGAAGAAAAGCGGAGAAATGAAGCCCTTGAAGAAAAGCGGAGAATTGATGACCTTGAAGAAAAGCGGAGAATTGAAGACCTTGAAGAAAAGTG
Organism: Metellina segmentata; assembly: GCA_947359465.1. NCBI lineage: Eukaryota > Metazoa > Arthropoda > Arachnida > Araneae > Tetragnathidae > Metellina > Metellina segmentata. The sequence goes on from OX375872.1 coordinate 6,679,646, forward strand.
GAGAATTGAAGACCTTGAAGAAAAGCAGAAAGAACGAGAATATGAGTTGGAAAAATAGCGAATAGAAGCAACTAGACAAACCCAGCAAGGTGCAGTTGATCATTCTAGACCATCGAATCGAGACTTGACCAAGATCCTTCCGAAATACGACATGAAAGATGATATGAGTCTTTATTTAATCTTGTTCGAGCGGCAGGCAACTTTGCTGTCGTTGGGAAAAGAAATGTGTGTATCTCACCTACTAAGTTTGATCCCCCAAGAGATTGCTCATATAATAGCCCGTGAACCAGCTGACCTAGCTACAAATTATGATAACATCAAAAATATTCTGTTAAAAAGATTCAAACTAACACCAGAAAGATTTCGACAGTTATTTAGTTCACACCATAAAGCAGTTGATCGGAACTGGAGGGATTTCTATCATGAATTGACTACTTATTTCGATGGATGGATTGCAGGTTGTCAGGTCCTTACTTTTGAAAAACTGAGAGATTTGGTCATCACAGATCAGATGAAGAAAAAAACACCATCCGAATTTAAGGATATGTATCTCAGAGAATGGACAGAAATAAACTCTCCTACAGATTTGGTGGAACTGTTGGAGAAGTTTGAAGACGTTAGGCGAACTGTGAAACCTAAACCCTGTCTTTGCGAAAGACAAGTTAGAGGGTCGAGTTCAAAATAAGTTTGAAAAGACCGATAATCCACCAAGGAGATGTGATACCATGAATGGTAAAGGGGTTAAGATAGAACGAAGATTTTCCGAACAAGACCCAAATCCGGAATTCGACCGCAGGAGACAGATGCGGTGTTTTCATTGCAATCAGCCTGGTCATATCCGACCAAATTGTCCAAAGTTGAAGAAACCTTCGGAAACTGTAAATTACATTTCGGACAAAGAACCTGAGAAGTACATGGAACCGTATATCATGAAAGGAAAAATAAACGGTCAGGATATAAATCTACTAAGAGACACCGGAGCGACCATTGACATTGTGTGTCGGAAATTGGTGAATTCAGCTGACATGACGGGTGAACATGTTTGGGTACAGCAATCTTTGGACTCCAGCTCAACTTGTTTACCTCTCGCCGAAGTTTTGGTAGAGTGTGAATTGGGAAAAACACTCACTAAAGCTGCTGTGATTCCAGATGAACTAGACCGCGGACGATATCTTTTAGGGAATCGGACTGCTGCCTTGTTAAAAAGAGAAGATTGTCAATCTGTGGATCAACTAAATGCAGTACTGACAAGGCATCAGAAAAAAGTGAAAGAAAGGGAAGAATCTCAATCTTTAATTAAAGAATCCGAAAACCCTATCCCAGACGAAGAATTCATTACATTGGAAAAAAATGAAACGGAAGCAGGGGAAGTAAGTGACGAGTTCACTCATGTGGCAGAAGATCAAGATATCACTGAATTGTTAAAAGTGGACACTGAGCAGATAATCAAGGCTCAAGGTGAAGATGAAGAGATGAGCTCTCAAGTAAAACAAATCCAAAATGGAAACCCTCCTAAAGATTTTGAACTGGAGAAGGGCCGACTTTTGGTAAAGATCAAGAAGGACAAGAGTGGTATCGAAAGGAAGCTCATCGTCGTGCCCATAGAGTATCGAGAAAAGATACTGAAATTGTGTCATGAAGGCACGTCAGGTCATCTTGGGACCACCAAGACCAAAGACAGAATGACCAAGTACTTTTTCTGGAAAAACTGTTACAAAGAAGCAGAGGACTTCGTGAAGGCTTGCGATTCCTGCCAGAGAGCTGGAAAGGCAAGGGACAAGAAAAAAGCGCCCATGACTCTTGTTCCAGTGATTACTGAAGTTTTTTCCCGTATTAATATTGACGCTGTAGGACCTTTGCCCGTGACGGACTCAGGCCAAAGATACCTGATTACGGCAATGTGTATGTCGTCGAAGTACCCAGATGCTGTGGCAGTACCAAACATAACATCTAGATCCGTAATTAATGCTCTCCTTCAGATTTTTAGTCGAATGGGTTTTCCTAAGGAGATTCAACACGACCAGGGAACCTCGTTTATGAGCGAACTCACATCGGAATTTTTTGAACGTTTCGGCATCAAGGTGGTACTTAGCTCTGTGTATCATCCCCAGAGCAATCCGGTAGAAAGGTTTCATCGTACCCTGAAACGGATTTTGAGAGTTTTGTGTACCGAAGAAGGACCAGATTGTGAGAAGCATGTCCATGCAGTCTTGTTCGCCTTAAGGACAGTTACTCATGAATCCACCGGATTCAGTCCAGCTGAATTGGTTCATGGAAAAAACTTACGGACTCCCGTCACTCTTCTGTATGAAAACTGGTTACAGCCGGAAGAAGGAAATGCTTCAGTTGTTGAATATATCCTCAATCTTCTGAGAAGATTGGAAAAATGTCGCAGCCTAGCCATTGATAATATGGAGGAAGCTGCCAAGAAAAGAAAAAAATGGTACGACAAAAATACCGTGAAACGTGAATTCAATGTTGGAGATAAAGTACTGGTACTGGCACCCTCACCTGTAAATAAGTTAGCGGTTCAATGGCATGGTCCTGGGACCATTGAAAGCAAGATTTCGGAGACGAACTACTTTGTTGCCGTGCCCAACCGGAAAAATTCGTCACAAATATATCATGTAAATTTATTGAAGCCTTACTACCAGAGGCCGGAATTCATAAATCTGGTCACTACTTGTGAGGATGAAGAATCAGAGTTGGAAGAAGAATTCCCGCCCGTAGAAAACAATCCCAATATTTTTGATCTCGAGGAGATATTGAGAAACAGTGAAGTGAAAGGAAGACTGGATGACGACCAGATTGACCAGCTCAGTTGTATTATATGTAAATATTCCAATTGTTTCTCAAACGTGCCTGGCCTCACAGATCGTATCCAGTTTGATATCGAACTTTCTGAAATAAAGCCCATCTGTGCGAAGCCATATCGAATGTCGGTCCGACAATCTCAGATCTTGAAAGCCGAAATTGAAAAGATGCTCCAAATGAAAATTATTGAAGTGGGTGAGAGTGATTTCACTTCGCCTATGATTTTAGTTGAGGTACCAGGGAAAGACCCAAGGCCCTGCATTGACTATCGAAAGCTGAATGAAATCACGAAAACTCAGTATTTTCCTATCCCTAACATCGAGGAAAGAGTGGAAGCCGTCTCCAATGCCAAATTCATCACTGTTCTGGATTTGTCAAAAGGTTACTGGCAAATTCCTATGACTAAAGGTGCTCAACGGTATGCCACTTTCGTGACAAGTTTCGGGTCGTTTCGACCATTAAGGATGCCGTTTGGACTGAAAAATGCTCCTTATTACTTCAGCAAAATGATGTCTGAGCTCTTGAGAGGGTATGACATGTTCGCAGTACCCTATCTGGATGACGTGGCCATATTCTCCTTGGATTGGAGTTCTCACCTTAAACATCTAAATTGTATCTTGGAGATAATAAGTAAAGCGGGCCTTCGTCTGAAAAGTAGCAAATGCAAATTTGCCCAAGAGAAAGTGATGTATTTGGGACATTATGTGGGACAGGGGGAGAGGTCCCCTAATGAGTTGAAAATTCAGGCTATCCAAAAATTTTCTATTCCAACCACCAAGACAGACATTCGAGCATTCCTTGGATTAGCCGGGTATTACCGCCAATACATCCCAAACTTTTCTGTTATTGTTGCTCCTTTGACCGAACTCCTGAAGTGAAAAGTCAAGAAGTCCGAAATTCAGTGGACCAATGAATGCCAACGGTCTTTTCAAGAACTGAAGAGAAGGCTAACTCAGAACCCTATTCTGTATGCTCCTAACTTTAATGCCCCGTTTTATGTTCAATGTGATGCCTCAGATTTAGGCATGGGTATAGTTTTATCCCAGAAGACAGAAAAGGGGGAGGAGCATCCTATTCTGTTCCTCAGCAAAAAGTTCTCAACAGCAGAGCGAAAATACGGAACTACCGAAAAAGAATGTGCCGCTATTGTGTTTGCTGTCAAGAAGCTACGATGCTACCTGGATAGACCTACCAAGTTCTTTATCCAAACTGATCATAATCCTCCAGTATGGTTAAAAAAGAACTCTGGGGTAAATCCACGTCTCATGAGATGGGCTCTTGCATTGCAGCCCTGTAACTAGGAGGTAATCCATCGTCAGGGCAGAAAACACCAGAATGCTGACAGCCTTAGCCGACTGTTCTGAGTTACCAAAATGTCCTTTGAGTTTATTTTTATTGTTTTTTTAGGTAACTTGGCAGTTGTATATATGTTTGTAAATATTTGTATAAAATTTTGTAGAATTTATAGTTTTTTTTTGAAAAGTTATGGTAACTTTTTACAGAGTAAAAAGTTATTCTAAAGGGGGAAGAGTTGTAACGTACACTTCCGGAATATCTTTTAAATGTATTTATATAGTATTTCTTTTTCCTTATTCCACACAAGATATTGTGATACTTCCTGTGTTTATTTTTACTTCTTAAAACTCTTGGAAAGGATATCTTTTCTTTTGACATATTTATGTGAGCTTACATGGTTTCCCCGGAAGTTCATTTTTTCTTTTATGTATAACGTTGGTGAAAAGATATTTTTTTGTAACGGTTTTTTTAGTCGATTGGATGCTTCGTTGAAGTGTGGACAGAGTGCGGTGTTCGAATGGCATGTTTCAGCCGTTATGTTTAAAAACGTATGATGAGAGGTAGTTGTAACGGTGATGTCGCTACCAAATTGTAAATAAATTTTTCTTTAATTCTTTAAAAAAGGCTATTTCTTTTATCACGACGTTACAGCAGTTAAAAAGGGCTGTTAGATCTTGTTTCGCTTGGTTTCAAAATTGTTGTTTCCTGTACAGTCGTGTTGCCACGGGCCGAAAAACTTGTCAATTCTTTAAAGGCGGTGTCTGAGTGGTTTTGTCATGTTGAATTGAATTCAACTAGATTTTGCCTTAATGTTTAAATATATTATATTATTTGAATTATGTGCTTAGAAATAAAAATGATAAATTCCGCCTGCCGCCTCTTAATCTTGTCAACTATCAGTCAAATCTTGCAACGCGTTTTTTAGAAAATTCCCGTGAACCGATTTCAATGAAATTTGGTATACTTACAAGGGTCCGATGACAATGCAAATATTATGAAAAATAATTTATTGATATGATATCAGAATGATAAAAAAATATTCTTTACTTTTTAGTTTTAGTGCATTTTATAAAAGCCTGTAACTTAATTTTTTTTATTAGTTTATTTTCATTTTCCATGATTTTGGCGCCCCTAGATCATTGCGCTACGATCGGCCGCCCGGATCGCCCTACCCTGGGGCCGGCCCTGCCATGGTTGTTCTGTTTGTGGCATAAATACAGTTTTTGGAAGAAAAAAAAAGTATTTTCTTGTCACTGTTGGGCCAAATAAAAATGAACACAAATGCACAAAAATAATACTCAAAATAAACACTTGTTATAATATATACAACAGCAATATTCAAAAATAAACCCTTGCAATACAACAGTAAGACTCAAAAATGATTACATTATTCATGACTCAGTTTTAATTTTTCTGGTACATGGTATTTTCGCAATTTTGAAACATGTACAATTTCTGAGTGTGCTTTAGTGTGAGTATTTTTCTTATTTATTTTTAGTTTTAGAAAGTTTTTTAATAACTTTATAAGGACCACTAAAGGTTGGAGATAGTTTCCTAGTATTTGGATACTTGAATTCTTCATAAATAACTGACTCATCAGGTGTAAACTGTACATCAACAAACCTAGCATCATAATGTACTTTATTCCTTTCATGATATTGTTTTGTTTTCTCAACTGCTATTTTCCTAGCCTCTTCAACTGGAGGGTAAATATTTTCCTTTATGGGATTTGTATATGGAACTGTGCCATACATTAAATATGCAGGTGGAAATGTAGTAACTGAATGTGGAGTTAAGTTGTATTCCTGAGCTACTTCTTTTAATAACTTAGGCCATGGAACGTTTGTAGAAGATTCATTAATTTTACATTTTAAACGTGTGATTATGGTCTGGCCTAATCTCTCCACTTTACCATTAGTTTCTGGTCTATGAGCTGTAGTCAATAGTTGTTTCACTTTATAATGCTTGAGAAACTTTTTAAAATGAGAAGATGTGAAAGCTGCATTTCTATCATTTAGAATACTTTTAGGTACTTGAGTTTGAAAAATTTGGTTTAAAAAGTTAGTGTACGTCTCTGTTGTAATGGATTTTGAAGCAAAAGCCCATATAAACCTAGTATGATGGGTTTTAAATTTCTAATAACCTCAATGTTGCTATTATCTGGAGAGACAATCCCATTTGAAATTTCATATCCTAAAAATTGAATTTGCTTTTGCAAAAAGGAACATTTTGAAGATTTTAATTTTAAGTTTTCCTGCCTGCAAATATCAAAAATTTGTTTAATGTGGTCGATATGATTCGAATAGCTATCAGAAAAAATTAAAATGTCATCAAAATAATTTGCAGCAAATTTTATTTTATATTTTGTTAGGATTCGACGAATAGTTCTCAGAAAAATGCTGGGTGCATTGTGCCAGCCGAAAGGTAAACGTAGCCATTCATACAGACCATTATGTGTTGCAAAGGCTAGTTTTTCTGTATCATCTTTGTGGATAGGGGGATATGCCAATATCCCGAGGCCATGTCCAATTTTGAAAAATACGTACTTTGTGCTAATTTATCAATTAATGTCTCGACCAGGGGTAATGGTTCAGCATCCGACCTAGTCACTTGATTTAACTTCCTGAAATCAATACATAACCTATTCTTTTTGTTTTCATCCTTTTTGTATACGAGTGTTACCGGCGCAGAATATGGAGATGAACTCTCTTTTATGATATTAGCTGTTAATAATTCTTTAATTTGACTATCGATTTCATCTTGTTGTTTTGGCGAAGTTTTATATGCGCGTAACGACACTGGCAAATCTGATGTTAATCTCACTCTTTGGGGCTCTATTTTCACTGTCCCGACATCATATTTATTTTTCGCAAATACGTCCTCATATTCTTCTAAAATTTCCATTATTTTGGAATTTCCTACAGTTTCACTTACTTTCGTTTTTTCTTCGACTTCAATCTGACAATGTGTGCACCCATTATCAGAATCCGTCTCAGAAACATTTTTATTCTTTGTCTTTACTTCAGTTTTTTCTTTAAAGTCACTAACACTTTTATTTTTATTCTTTTTCTTTACTTCATTTTTGATTTTAACGTCACTAACGCTTTTATTTTTATTCTCTTTCTTTACTTCATTTTTCTTTTTAAGGTCACTAACACTTTTATTAGTTACTTCCTTTATCTCTTTAACGTTACTAACACTTTTATTAGTTACTTCATTTTTCTCTTTAACGTTACTAACACTTTTATTAGTTACTTCATTTTTCTCTCTAACGTTACTAACACTTTGCTCAACAGGATTTTCAGGTATGATATGCAAAGACAAATCGCTGCATTCAGAACCAGAGAAAGTGATCAGTTTTCTCCCATACTGCACAACAACTTGGTTCGCACAATTAATTACCAAACGAAAATCAATACAACTCTTTAAACCTAAGAGGGCATACGGTAAATCGGTGTCAAGCACGAAAAACTCAGCCGATTTAACTATGTTACCAACTTTGAGGTTGAGATTGCAAGTTTTGTCAAGCTGTATTAGTCCTTTTGTTTGTTTCACGTTTACTACTTTATTTCTTCTGATAGGAACGTTTAGTTTATAAACAATTCCACTTGGAATTATATTCACTGTTGACCCCGTATCTATATTTAACATTAACTTTTTATTTAAACTTTTACTAGAGCTTTCATTTTTTATATTTCTCTTATTATGTACATACGTTTTGTTTACTATATATCCAGATACTATTAATTGCCCTTTTTCGGGTTGAGGCTTAGACGCTGTTTCAGACCTAGATGGTCTGTTGATACAAGAGAATCCCGAATGAAACGAGTTCATAATCCCTATTTGCTCGCAAAATTTACATGGGTCGGGGGGCAAATCTTGTACTGCATGCGTCGTTGGAGTCTTTATTGATTTTGTGTTACCATAAAACTTTGGTTTAAGTTTTACATTTTTGTCTTTACAACACTCGAAAGATTTGTGGCCTATTTGATTGCAACTATAGCAACGGATTTCAGCTTTCGGTTTATCCATCTTACTATTTGCATAGGGTACCCTATTAAATGGAGCTTTAGATTTATTTATGTCTTTACTAATTTGTTCGTAAATTCTCAATTTATTTTTAAATTCTACTAAATTTTGACAACATACAAAATTGCTTTATTTTGCGCTGTGTCATTTATTCCCTTGATAATATATGTCATTATAGCACCTTCGTCAATGTTACCTTGAGCAGAAATTTGTTTTATGTGTAAAAAATATTCTTGTACTGATTCATTACATTTCATTGTACGTTTTTGAAGGATTTCATGTATTTCCGCAGAATTATAATTTATTTGAAACTCTTCAATCAATAATTCTTTTAATTTGTCATACGAGTTGATTGAAGTTTCACTGCGAATTAGCAGTAATGCTTTTCCTCTGAGGCAACGTTTGGCGAACAAAAATCTGTGAAACGGAGATAGGCCAAATAATTCCGCATGAGTCTCAAACGTTTCAATCCAGTGTGTCATATTTTCATGTCTTTCCCCTTTAAAGAGTGGTGTGACTGCTTCAATGTCAGAGAAATTTACAAGTATTTTCGTTTCTCCTACGTCGAATCTCGATTGTAGATCAACATTTTCTAGTTTGGAACCAATCTCCCTATCGTTCTCACAGCTTTTGGTTTCATGTTCGCTTTGTGTTAAGTTCCCTTTATCAATCATTTTTAGAATTATCTTTCTTGTCAGTGTATTTGTCCTGCTCTAAAGAACTATCTTTATTAATTATATTACTTGTCATTTGTACCCTATCCGTTTCGGTATGTCACGTTGGGTTGGCGTGGAAGTTTGGAGAGTGGGGTGCCAGCTCAGGTGTTGCTTCGTCATCTGACCGTGGTTCAAAATTACGAGGTGTTGTCCTCGGATCTTTCCCTTAAGGGACTAATCCCGGACCGTCGTCAATAGCCCGTTGTGTTGCTCTAGTACGACGTTAACTAAAAATTACCATTACCTTTACCGTTTCGGTATGAGTACCACTTTCGTTATTACTTAACAGTTGTACACTATCCGCATCAGTTTGAGTACCACTTTCGTTATTAATTTCGTCTTCTGTAATTAACGAATTCTTAAGAAATTCGAAATTAGATAGAAACGAAACAATCTGATTAGTAATTTCCGCTAATGTACTGTTCCCATTTTGAAAGATTAATTTATCCAGTAATTTAACTGTTGAGGACTTTTGTTCCTTCACAGTTTTATTAATTACGTCAATATCCTTAAGTAACATGGTTACAATATTAATAAACAATCTCAAAAAAAAATTTCACGGAGTCTACAAATATAACAACTTTGTTAACACTTTCAAATTATTCCAAATTACTTTGAACAGGTTCCGCATTAACAAAATATCAATAAAGAATTCCTTAAAACAAACTTAAAACTACTCACATGAACAATTCTATCCTTGCTAAAGAAGAACGAAGAAAGAAACAGAATAATACGCATCCATTATCCAGTTTCACTTTCCCTCTCGTAGGCAGACAGAGGACGAGGGGCAAAATTGTTTTTGTTTTTCCAGACGAAGCTTTATTACACCCAGCTGAGCAACAAGATGACGCAATTTGGTATCGCATTTCACAACCGGAACACGGCATGGATTCCACAGTCGCTTCACACATGCAAAACTTGGAAGATGGCAAGAAACGGCAGCCCTCCCATCGCACTCCAAAGTTTGCACACAAAACGAAAGCATCAGGAATCGGAGGAACACGATAGCAATTGCACAATTACTTTATGGTGAAACGAAGAGCGGGAAACGCTGCTTTCTTTTCTTATCCAAAGATCGCAGACCAACAGGAATCGTCCCACGCTTTTGTTGATTGGACTTGAAAAGAGTTTGTTGCGAACGGAACATCTAGACACACCAAGTACCGTTGCGGATCTATCATAGATGTGGCGCGAAAAATGTTGACTCCGACACTTGGCGGGCAACAGCGGCGGAGGAAATCCTTTGTCCATCCAGGAAGTTCGGCATTTTCTACAGCTTTCGCCTGCGTCCCAAAAATGCACTTGTTTAGACCTAGCCCCTTTTACCATCCTGTCGGCTTATAATAACATCCGGACACAGTTGGATATCAGATGTAAATTGGGACTCAGAAAGCAGGCGAAGTTAAACAAAAGGTCTTTATTGAAACATCATCGTGGCAGTTTCCCCAGCAGGAAGGGAACTAGGTCATGTTACATCGTTATTGAATGGTACTGATCAGAAAGAGAGGGATTACAGGCGTGCAACGATATTTAAATGGGGATTTACAGAAGAGATGATAAAAGGGTTTTCCCCTATAACGGCATATTACGTCACGTATTAGGGTGTGACAAATGACTCTTATTGGCTCAATGCTTCTAGACAGAGGACGTTCAAAGTCCGACAGGGAATTCGACCTGTCTACAGGGGACAGAAGGGATTAAGCATTACTAGAACTTTAGAAATATTACATCATCTTTGAAAATAGAATAAACCTTGTTTTACAGAAACATTAAGAATTCAGAGATTATTAATATAAAATTATTTTTATATTATATATATATATATATATATATATATATATATATAATTATTTTCAATTCCACAGTTACGTTCCTACATCGACATTCTCTGAACGTAGGTTCGAAGCTCCCATCCTCATTCAACACGAAGCGGCTTTTAGTTGAAGTGAGAAATTGTGGTCCCTGAACTTAATGTGGGAAGTACAGGATTGGATTGTATGTTGGGGTTTTATGGCGCAAAATGTGTGAGGTCCATATTTTCCACCTTTTGCATTTCTTCTTCGAAGTACATGATTCTGAAACTGATTGATGTATCAACAATTACAAATTTCGTTACAAGAACCATTCTGAAAGCAATGTAATTGGTTTTGAAATGATCCAATTCAATAACATTCAGCGAAATTTTAAGGTAAGGTGAGGTAATTTTAATTAACGTCGTACTAGAGCAACACAACGGGCTATTCACGACGGTCCGGGATCAATCCCTTAAGGGAAAGATACGAGGACAACACCTCGTAATTTCGAACCACGGTCAGATGACGAGACAACACCTGAGCTGGCACCCCACTCTCCAAACTTGTCAAATTTTAAGAGGTTATTCAACGAGTTAAAATTGAAGGTTGTTTTAACAAAATTGTGAAAGAGCTTATCTTCTTCCAAACCATATATAAACGAATAATGCCTTCCTGGTTACAAAACTTTTTTAATAAGGATGAAAATGACGTAATTCAATGCGAGACAGCCATAACAATTACCAAGGTAGATATTTAGGTATTTACTTAACGTCATACTGGAACAACAGAACGGGCTATTGACAACGTTCCAGGTTCACACCCGAAGGGAAATCTGAGGAGAGGACCACCCCTTTGTATACGTAATTTTGAACTACGGTGAGTTGACAAGTTCTGATCTGAGCTAGCGTCCTATTCTCCAAACTTCCACACCACGCGAAAATGAGGACATTTGAGGCCACGACAGATTTGACGTGAACTAGCCCCATTTGTACAAGACGGTCTTCGGTTGGGTTGTTAGTTCGTTACTCTTCCAATCGGGCTACCACAGCCAAGCAATTACCAAGACCGCACGATATATGTTAACTTCGAACCCAATATTCCTATACTATTCATTACGCTTGAAGAGGTTCATCTCTCTTTATTGTCACTATATAAATTCAGTTCAATATATTTGATCTAAATATATATAAAGAATTGGTTTTGCGAAAGGTTAATTTTTGCGCGATTATATCTAAAGTGCAAATCACTCCTTAAAATATTCTGGATGGGCGGCATCTATGTCTTAAATTAGGCCTGTGGAAGAAAACGAAACCCTTTCCAGTGTATTTAGATATTGATTTAAAATATGGCAACATCATTTGTTGACAGACGATGAATGTTCACGATCCTCGCGAAATTGTGAAGCATATAAATTCGAGAAATGCTAAAATATTGGCTGTTTTTATCGTTATCGGCTTCATCGGCTATCATGGAATTCTTCATTTGACAGCAGGTAAAAAGATTTTTATTGCGTTAGAAGTTATTTGCTTTCTGTTAATGTTAAGAAAGTTATGCAGTTTGCTTTGTTTATGTTAACAGTTCGCATGTAAGGAATGGATAAATTATAATACACATTCATCGATCATAAAACGGGGATTTTAGTCCAATAGGGAAGACTTTCGATGTGCTACCTAAGTTTTTCAAAGTTCGTTTTTCCATTAAAAAAAACTTAATCGGTGTTTGATGCTGTTCCATGCCTGACACAGGACCTTTTGTTAACTTATTTATAGCGCGCATTTGAAATTAACATTTTCGTGCAGTACCAGGAAATACGTTTACACATTCACTAAAGATTTAAATCTTTCTTGACTAGTTTACAGTACAATCTTTCTGAATACTTTAGATTTTATAGCTGTAGAATCGTAAAGCCTTCATTGCATGCTTGATTGAAATTAGGGTTATTCTAAATCGAAATGGATTTGACTGATTGGACACCTATTCCTAATTCTTTGGTTAAACTACCATTGATTTGCAAATTTTTTCTTGGGTACTTTAAGAAACACATACTATACTGGTTAGTGTTTGTATGACACCTAGTAGGTCCAGGGTTTGAATCATGGATGCTGGTGATTGTCCCTGTTAGGAGTTGTGGTGTGTTACTCACTGGGTGCTTCTTTACAAATAGCTCTCAGTTGGCCCCTTTCTTGCTAAAGAGGTCTGGTTGGTCTTTAAAAAGGTAAATAAAACAACAATGGTACCAACTCACTATCCCGTTGATTATATAGTTCGTGCAGATTACCCTAAACTTTTGCAAATAATTTCAGCAGCCAAAATTCTTAATGGCATTAAAGTAGGAATCCATTAGATATTCCTATTTTGAATGCCATTAGGAACCACACTTATCCATTACTAGCCACTGCGTGGCTAGCCCATCGTTCCCGTGATGTAAGTTATTAATTTGGTGTAAAATTTTCTGCAGATTTCAAATCCGTTGAAATTTTTACTCTATCTTTAATAGTCTAGGACAGTGTTTCCCAAACTTTTGACTTATGTGTACCCCTTCTATAATTTTCGTAACGCTGAGTAGGGGAAGATGGGGTACAATGAAACAAAATTTTCTAATTATTTTTTCCTATCCACAATTTTACATGCACAAAAATACAGTTAATGCATACTTTTAATCTTGTATTTTCCCCATCAAAATAAATTTTTATTAGGTTCTAAACAATATCTTTATGTTTGAAAAATAACAAAAAGTAAATGTCTCACAGTGTTTCATTGTACCCGGTATGGCGGGGTACAATGAAACACATACTGGGGTACAATGAAACACTCCAAATGATGCAAGCAATTTTCACCCTATATAGTTTATTTTAGTCACATTCGACTTCATATAAATTTATGATTTCTCCAACAAAATGTATTTCCTTACGTTTCAGTTCACCCTACTTAATTAAAACATAATTATTTATACAGATACTGCTTATGTCACACATGTTATGTGTGGATATCTCATTCTTAGTACTTCAGTGATCAGCTGGAGCTGGAAAATAATCTGGATTATAGTCATCTTCAGAGTCTATAGTATGTAGTTTGTTTAGAAAACAATACCTTCTTAGTTTTTTCCCTCTTTTTACTTTCTAATTGCTTAACAAGAGCAGTTTTTACTGGTGTGCTCAGAACAAAACTCTTTTTTTCAGTTTTCCTACTCTTACTTTTCTTGGACCAGCTTTGGGGTATAGTTTTATCTCTTGAGGAGAAATGTATTTCCTCACAGGTTTAGAGCTAGTGCATGGTGTATGAACAATTGCTGAAAAACCTGCAGTCGGTGATTCTGATCTACTAATGGCAAGATCAACCATTCTCTGATTCATGGGTTTTGTCTGTCTGGTCTTCAGTTTCATTGATCTATCATGGAAATAATTTTCAGTAGGACAAGGCCTATCTCACACGTACGAACTCAAATAATCTTCACAAAACATTTCTCTATTAAAAGGCCATATTCCAGTCGCTCAAAAACCTTTTGTAATATTTTGTGGAGTGAAAGACTTACAATAAGCAGTGCCAAGCAAAGAAGATATCTCATAGATAGAGATTGTACGACCTGGATTACATAGCATCCAATCATTTGCATCTAGATTGAAGAAATTTTTAAGTGACTTGAACACAGTTTTGTCTAAAGGCTGCAATTTGTTACTGGTATGTGGGGGTAGTGTTACAACAACAATTCTGTTATCTTTGGAAAAATTTAGACTGGAAATCGTAATATGTGATTCATGATTGTCCATTATTAGTACAGCTGGATTTTCGTTCGAACAGCATGTATGTGCCTGGAAATGTGTTAGAACATTAACAAAAATACCTCAATTCATTCATCTTGATTTTGTTGCATCACCCGCTGTCCCAGGTAGAGCTCCATTCAACATGCAAAACTTGAAATTTACGCTAGGAAATACTAAATAATGGGGTATAGTATTTGCAGAAGCATTCATAAATCCACAAATAGTAACAAGAACACCCCTTTCACCAGAAGTTAATCGACCTATTTGTTTTTGGCCCCTTTGACTGAAAACTTAGGAGGATTGTGAACTGGTAGTAAGTGCAGTTTAGGCCTATGAAATAAATAAACTATTCTTAAATGTTTTTTAATGTAAAAACAGGGTTGGCGACAGAACCGGGAATTCAGGGAAATCAGCGAAGAATCATTTTCTGGAAAACTCAGGGATGTTTCGTTTAACTCAGGGAAAAAGTTGGAATTTCGTTTTGCAAATGGCACCCATTTGGTACTATTCCGTTAGCCATGCGGGCGCCACTTTGAACCATTGTATACTGTTTTATTTAACCTGTAACGGCCGGAAATCCTATAACCGAAGTCTACAGCTATGCTACATTACCTAAAGTCAATAATAGGAACATAGTGCCTTGCGGCTTTGAAAAATACTAATGGCCAGAAAAACTTGCTAAAGTTAAACATCCGGTTCCAATTTAATCAACATTTTAAAAAAATCATTTTTTCTAAAATACCTAGATTGGCGATTTTGATTTAGGTCCAAAATTGCGCTCGGCTAATGGAAAAGTACTCATTTAGATTATGCATATGTTTTTTAATACAAATTACGTTATAATATGTGTTAAAAGTTATTAAATTTACGAAAATATTCGAACTCTGAGGGTTTTTTTCGTTGAAAAGTTTGCGTTGTCCGTTACAGTTCTTTTCGTGATTGATTCGAAATCGTTTGCAAAGAGATCCAATCGGCGTAACGTCACAATCTCCTATGAAAATATAAATATTTAATTGAAAAATTATTTATTAAAAGTAAATCAAACGTATAAGGTTTTTATCTGGTGTAAAATTTTCCGCAGTTTAGAAATCCTTTGATATTTTCATTTTATTTGAAACAATCGCTGATTTAGAAAAAAGCACTGAAGAACGCCAGTCATAACTTTTCTTAATATTTCTTTTGCTTCACCTGAATCCGTTACTTTTCAAAATGAATGAATCTCGAATCAAACGAAGGTCATTCTTCTCGGCGGCAAAATTCATATTGGAAAAAATATAAAAGTCACAATTTAAAAATTATTTATTTGAAGAAAATCATATTTTTAGGTATGGATCTGATGTGAAATTTTCCGCAGATTTAAAATCCGTTGAAATTTTTATTCTATCTTTAACGATCGCAAAGATAGAAAAAAGCAACGAAGAACGGCAGTTCGAACGAACTCGAATCCGTTGCCCAGGAAATCAAAATGAATTAATCTGATCTTTTTAACCACGAAGGTAGAATTCTTCACGGCGCCGGCGGCCAAATTCGTATTGGAAAAAATATAAAAATTACAATTTAAAAATTATTTATTTAAAGAAAATCATGTTTTTAGGTATCAATCTGATGTAAAATTTTTCTTCTATCTTTAACGATCTAGGAGATAGAAAAATGAACTACATAACTCCAGTTAAAACTTTATTTGTTTTGTTCGTCCGCTAAAATCGTTGCTGAGAAAATCTAACGGAAATGGAAAAAATAAATTTAGAATATCATGTCTTTATACCGTATGCCATTCAAAGGAAAATAATAATAATTAAATTCCTATTAATTAATTTTTAAATGTTTTAGGTTAAATTTTAAAATTCGGGTGCGATAGAAAAATTGCAAAAAATTCGGACCACATGTGTGCTAAATTTCACTATTGTAAGTGCCATTGATTCGTTAGGACACTGCGTACAGGACAGACAGACAAACACTTCCTTTTATAATAATAGAGATGTACCGAGCGCTGGCACCATTGACGGATTCAGGGGCTGATGACTGCTTTTACAAACACATCAAAATAGTTAAAAATGTAATAATAAATATTCTATCTATAACTTTATATTATTTGGTCTATTATGGAATACAGTAAAAATATTTTTTACTTATCTTATTTTTATTCATCTATCAGTCTATAGAATTGTTCTGTGAACAAATTGAGAAACTCAGGGAATTTCCTGAAAAATACTCTGGAAATCAGGGAAAACTCAGGGAACTTTTTACTTTAATTTTTGTAGCCACCCTGAAAAAAAACTAACTTACTATTGAAATTAGTACTTTTTTTTGAAGAAAAAAAAAGAAGTTTAATTTTGCATGCTTTCAAAATTACTGTTTTGATTTGGTGTTGCCTTTTCCTATTAATGTTAGGTGTTGCCATTTCCTTAGTAAAAGTGTTTTATTTATATTAGTGACAACCAGTAATATGTTATTTTATATCAGTGATAGTATATTTACCAGTATATATTACTTCAAGTAAATGCATTCACCCGGGGCACAAAGAAACATGTTTCATTGTACCCGTTCTGCAAGTGTTTCATTGTACCCCGTACTGAGGTTACTAACTAAAAAATTTTTTTTCAAACTTTTAATATTTATTTTTTTTCATTTTGGTTTTGGAGGTATGAAGACAACAACACAAAGATAACAACGTGTAGAAAAAATAATTATTACATATAATAACAAGGAAAAAGAAACAAAATTACTTTTAGTAAAGAAACTTACTTTCAATGGTGAAAAACCAATAATCCTCTATTGCTAATGTTGTAGAAGTGAGAATGTATCCAAATCACATCAGTAATTTGAACATATAGTTGCATAACATATATATATAAATTGCGACTTTCTGTGACAAATTTTACTGGTTTTAGAAGTAATGTTTCATTGCACCCCTTGTTTCATTGTACCCCATCTTCCCCTACCCCTCGTCAAAAAATGGATACATTTTAATAACAATCAAAATGTTTTCTTTTTTTCTTTTTTTGTGACATACGTATAATAATCAGAAAAGAGAAATAAAATTATTCATAATAAAATATAAATAAAAGTTATAGATAAATAATGTTTATTTGGATCAATGAGAAGGATGAAATTGTTTGTGCTGAGATAACAGATCATCATAATTTGGTTCCCTGGTTGTTAATTTTAATCTGAGATGTGGTTCCATGTCCAATAGTCTTCCTTTTTTTCGACTTAATGTCTACAAATGCTGAAAAAGCAACTTCACATAAATATGAAGTTTGAAAAGGCAAGATGTATTTTAGAACTTTTTCTGTTAAAACCGGATACACAAGTTGCATTTGTAACCAGAATGATGTTGAAGTACTCTCCTTATGTTTTTTTTTTCAAGAATCCGTCTGAAGCCAATTCCAACAATTGCTCTTCTTCCGCATGCAACAAATCTTCTGGCATGGATGTTGTGTTAATGTTAAACGGATATCTTATCCATTCATATTTTGGTTAAATCAGGAAAATAGTTTTTCAAGCCCACTTGCAAACTCTCCAATTGCTGTGTTATGCATTTCAGAGTATCAGCATCAATTTTAGTAGTCGAACTTGTTATAAACTCATGAAGAGAGGGAAACGAGTCTACTTCTCCATTACCAACTCTCTTTTGCCATGACTTTAGTTTTGCAATGGCAGCGTTCAATTTATCTTGAACATGAAACAATGAAATTTTTTTGCCTTGTAAAGTACCTTTATATGTGTTACGCATTCGGGCGCAATGCACCTGAGAGATCAGAATGACACTAACAGCTGTCCACGAAGCGTGCAAATAAAATTAAAAGGTTGGGTCCAAACATCCGGTAAAGATAAGAGACTACTAGAATAAGCAGATTTCTACCCCTTCTATGAGAGTAGTCGGGAACGGTTGCCCCCGACGGAGGGTTAACGAAGTAAGTTGTTTCTGTAATGAAGTGTGGTATTCTTCCGCAGTGTCACTCCGGACCTTCTCACGCCTCACAAGACTGTCTTGACTTAACTCACGAGAACGTAGAATTAGGTGTAGCTAAGCACAGTGCAGTGCATATCCCCACCAAACTCAGGTGCAACGCGTACCCCCACCAAACTCTTCCCGTACCCCTGGGGGTATGCGTACCACACTTTGGGAAACACTGGTCTAGGAGATAGAAAAAAGAGCTAAGTGACTCCAGTTAAAGATTATTAGTTTTTATTGTTTTGTTGGAAAATATATCTATCCCCTGCACAAAATCAAAACGTAAACGAAAACAATAACTTTCTCCACATTCCCCAGTGATGAAAAAAAGTTGGCATAGTTCCAAAGGCTGACGTCAAGATCACATAGGTATAAAAGTCTAGATTCTGATGTTTCTTCTCTCACGGAAGAAAGGCATTGAAAAACCGATGGAGAATAACTATTAAAATCATTTAAAAATCTGATAGGTTGAATTTTAAAATTCGCTGTTGACCCAAAAATTCGGACTACCTGTATGCTAAATCTCATTGCTGTAAGTGCCATAGAATCCTCAGGATTTTGCAGCAAGAAACAACCAAACAGACAAACACTTCCTTTTATAATATTAGAGATTGGCAATAAATCACACAATTGGCAATAACAAAAAATTTATCAAAAATGGTCAGCAGGAAAGTATGCAAGTACCAAAACAATTTCTTGACTCTTTCTAACTCTGATTTTAATCCAATTAACATGCCTTTTTACAGGAAGAAGGATAGAATAAAATTAAAGCATTGAAAAATGAGATTTTAAAATAGACTAATTTTTTCAAGTACTTGATTTAAGTTTGTTTCACTTTATGTAAAATTGCATCCTTACCTATTTTTTTCAAATTTAAAATTTTCGTTCACATTTTAGGTATAGATTCCTGCAAGTGGTTGCTGAGTGATGGACGATTTCAAGGATTCAGAGTTTGGCAGCCTTATGGTTGTATGATGCATTCTTATACATCAGGGTATATACATTTGAAATTCTTTTATCTTGAGTCTGATTTTCATATTTGTTTTCAAATCTTGAACTATAGATTAAAAATCGAGGCAGTGTGTTTGTATTTCACGATCATGTTTATAATCAACACCACTTCCATCTACACAAAATTATTTTGAATGTTTCTAATATTTAAAATTCTAAGGCTATTATAAATGTTATTTTATAGATCTGAATAAGGGCTGGATAATAATGTTTTCATAAGTAAGATTTTTATTTTAAAAGTAGTTATAAATTTTGGTGAAATGCGATTTATATCCATGATAAAATTTTAGACTTGGAAATTTAAAATGCGTGAATGCTGAAAATTGAACTTTATTTTAAGTTTTACTTAATTAAGTTGGCAGATTTTGGTATGCTATAAATTGTTAAATGCTTGTATGCTATAAACTGTATATTTCCGTGTATAAGCCGAGAATTTGTGCAACTTTTTCTAAAGCTAAAGTGGGGAGTCGGTTTATATAGGGATCTGCTAATTTCATAAAAAAACGAAGGTACTTTTCCGTAAGCCAGGCACAAGAGATAAATCGCTAAATAATGCCAAATATAGGGCACAAGAGATAAATCGCTAAATAATGCCAAATATAGGGCACAAAATAAAAATTGAATACTGGAAATAATTAGCACATAAAAATAGCAATTGGAAAGGGAACATTTACCGATACAGCTGTTGGATTCGGATCTCTGTGCGGTAGCAGCAACTTGGCGAAATTTTCAAATTGCTTACGAGTGATTAAAGATTTTTATAGCAACTCCAACGGGTGTTGGGAAAGCAACCCTACTTTTTTACTTCGTGCCGTCCAACTCGGATCCGAATCCAACTGCTGTTCCAATTTTTAAAATCTTTTAACTTACGTTTTGAATGGAGCCTTTAAGCAAAAAGAGAAAAATAAGTCATAAATCCTTCAAATTCCGTGTCTGAATCCGAGTTTCCAAATAGTTCGTAGCATTCAGCTTCACTCATTGGGATATCCGGATGC
Organism: Metellina segmentata; assembly: GCA_947359465.1. Taxonomy (NCBI): domain Eukaryota; kingdom Metazoa; phylum Arthropoda; class Arachnida; order Araneae; family Tetragnathidae; genus Metellina; species Metellina segmentata. The sequence goes on from OX375872.1 coordinate 6,700,019, forward strand.
GTATCATCATCAGTTCCAATGCTTTCAGTACTACAACTTATATGTTCTTCATACACAAAATCGTCGTCGCTGCCATCCACCTACCGTTACTAATGCAGCACTTTTTGAAAGATCAAACTATAATTTCAGAAGGAATGCATCTTTCACCCACTGCGCAACTGTCACTAAATCTACTTTTTTTTAAATTTCCCTGTTTCGTTATGACTTTGTCTTCAGTCGCCATCCACTCCATCCATTTAGATTCTAGCCTATCCTTAAATGGCTTTTTTAAGCAAACATCCAGTGGTTGGAGGATAGATGTAAGTCCTCCAGGTATTACGGCCATTTTCATTTTGATTTCATGGCACTTCTCCTTAATTTTATATGTGAGATGGGCCCTGAATGAGTCCCGAACCAGCATGGATGGTTTGTTGAATACAGCGCCTTTTCTTCGGTTCCACATTTTTTCTAACCAGTCCCATGGTGCCAAACTCAGCCATCCAGCCTTTTTCATGGGCATGCACTGAAACTCCACATGGGAACTGTGCACCCTTAGGCAGGACCTATTCATAAACAGGTTGCACTATTTGAAAACATCACTGAATACATTACATTACACTCTTTCTTATGGTACAATTATTTTTCAAATTGGTTAATAAATAAAATCGATGCAATTAAAAGTTGGTCATACAATTTTCGGAACTTTCAGATCGTAACTTCCGATACAAAACTAAAATGGTCATATCTGTATAGTATTACTGTTACTTTTTAATTTTAAAAATATTGCAGTATACCTCAGAATGTACTCTTTCTTACGGTACAATTATTTTTTAAAATTGGTTCATAAATAAATTCGATGCAATCAAAAGTTGGTGACACAAATTTCGTATTTTTCAGTTCGCATAGCTGCTTCTGGAAGCAGTAGTGGGTTGCACTTTTGATTATCGTGTTTGCCAGATATAAAATTTATCGTACCAACAATTGCCATAAAAACGATTTCTTTTTATTTGGCGAGGAAAAAGGCTCGCTTTTTTCACTCTGTTCTCAAGACAGTTTACCGACAAAGTACAGATCGTAAAGTTTGGATATTAACAATGTTTACTTAAAATTGTACAGGGAACAAGATGCAGAAGATTTTTTACTGATGCGGCTATTAGTTTAGGGTGCATTAAGCGTTAAAGCAAAAAAAAAGTGAAATCACTTGCGAAAGAAGTATTGGTTTGAGAAAGCAAACCAAACGGACCCGGGGTCGGCGAGCAAAACCCGGGGTCGGCGAGCGTAAGCGAGACGCAGCGAAGCCCTCGCTGTGATGTCATGAACCGGAAAGTGAAATCAGCATAATACAAATTATTCAGATACTTTCACTCTGTGAAAGTAATGTTGGTTTGCGAAGCAAACCAAATGGCATCTGTGACAGGAGTGTTGGTTTGCGAAGCAAACCAAATGGGATTGTGCAGCAATCCCCGGGGGTTAGCGAGCGTAAGCGAGCAGGGTGCGGAGCCCCCTAGTATATATATATAATTATATTTTTTATTGAGTTATTAGTAATATAGTATTAAGTGGAACCAAGTTCTTTTACATTTTTATTTTCACGCTTGAAAATGTGTGTATAAACCCTCTATGACTCCTTAAAAATTTCGAAAGAACTTCTTAAATACTCCTAAGTTTTGTATTCAAAATTCTGTATGAATCCTGGTAGGGTAGAATTAGCTCTCCCGCAGTTTGAAACTTTAATTTTCAATCTTTATATGTGTGCCACCTGCCAGAATATTCTCGAAAAACAACAGTGCAGAAATCACAAAAGATTCTCATTAGCAGGTTGGTAAAAATTTGCACATGCGCATAAAGGAACATCAGAATCGTTTTGTAAGTCTAAACCAAAACCCAAATAATGCTAAAAAAAACACGAAAGGGCATTGTTTAAACCAGAGAAATCACGCATGAACTAAGAAAACATCGAAATTATTACCGCTGAACTACAACATCGCGACACCTGTACTAAGGGATGGCTGCGTGATATCGGGGAATATCGCGATATCACGATGCATCGGCAGCTTGAAAATCGCGAAACCGATATTGCGATGACGATCTCACACTCACACCGATTGGCCTAGTATGTTCCACACACCATATATGCTCAAGTAGATTAAAAAATAGCTTATTTAGAAGGAAAAAAAACAAGCATAAAAATAGAAATAAAGGGGCATTTGATTCCTCTAAGAAAACATCGAAATCGTTGGCGCTGAGCAACAGGAGACATCGCGATTCCGTAAAACCGTGATATTTGTGCTCTGGGATTGGCTGCTTGACATCGTGAAAAACCGCGATATCGCGCATGCGCTTTGAAAAAATCGACATCAGGAAAAAGCGATATATCGTCATCGTCAAAATGGCGAAACCGGTGTGACGATGTCGATCTCAAACCGGTTTACCACGATGTATCGATACATCGCCCAGGCCTAGTTACGGTATGGTAATTTTGACATCAATGAAATTTCTTCATTTGATTTCACGCACTGTTTACAGGGTGGTAACAGAACCGGGAAATCAGGGAATTCTCAGGGAAAATTTCCAAAATTAGGTGGAGTGGTAGCATCCGATACGTTAGGCCGCCAAAGCGATTTTTTACGCCAAATCAAGATGGCGGCCGATATAATCAATTCCAAGATGGCCGCCATATAGCAAAATACACACCGTGAACCTTTGCATGCAGTGCATAAATAATAATAATTTGTTAAAAAATTAAGAAAAAAGCAATATAAATTTCACTTGAATATTTTCTAATATTTCAGTCTGGTTTTCTCCGAACATGTACGCTATTTTGGGTCAATTTCATTCTAGTTTTGTCCCTTTAAAGAAAAATTTTGAATTAATTTTTTTTTTTTAAATAAATAAAAAAAAAATTTAATTTTTTCAAAATGTCCGGATTTTTATCAATTTTGAATTAGAGACTTTGCAATGCATAGAAAATTCAAAACAAGAAATCTTTTTTTAATAAGGTAGTTCTTTTCTGTGATCATAATCCACACAAAGGTTTTTGATGAGAAAAAAAAAATCTAAAAATTCTTCTGCTATCTATAAGTGTGAAAAAATATTTTTTCACAATTTTTCTAGCAATTAGCATTATGTGAGCAACTCAATGGGGATATTCCTGGTTATAGAGCCATATATGGAAAAGCAAAACAAATGTTTTTATTGTAACACCTTTACAAGAGGAAATTGTTTTTTAGAGGAGTCAAAGCGTATTGCGCTTAAGGTTTCAATGCGTTTAAACCAGTATACCGGGAGAAATTTGTTTGTAGATAAGTCACAGCGTATAACGTGCGATCCCCGCCTGCCGGCTACCTCGCCGCCCCTCCAGGGCCGGCGAGGACCTTTCACCGTTGGCTTCCATGCGTATAAGTCACCGTATTGGGTGCCCACCCAAGCATAGTCCAGTGTTTGTAATATAACCAAAAGCTAATCGAAAATCAAACTTACCCTCATAGCCGGGTCCTTGAAATTCTGACTATGGTTAACAGTCCTATGCTCGAATCGATAACCCTTGAACTCTTTGTCCTTCGGGTATTTATCTCAGCATATTTTCACCTCAATCATAAAACATTTATCCGTCCCTTGTTCAAGTCCTCCAAACACCCATTTACCCTCCAATTTCTAACTCCTGTTATACTTTCTTTTGCCAAACTTTTGTCCATTCTTTCTACATTTTCACTCCTACCTATCACCAGCATCCTTTCTCAATGTTAAAATCATATCATTCTCACATGAAAGACATTTCATCCTCTTCCCAATCAAGCCACATGTTTGCAAAAAAAAAATTCAAATGTTTAATAACATTATCCATTGTTATATCAAATCAACTAAGGGGAGGTAAGCAACCAAAAAGGGGAAAAATTTCTAAATTCTAATCTGCAATTTCAAAAATCAAATTTAATCCAAATTTAAATTAAGTGACAAATTTAAAAAATTGTAACTTACAATCTGCTTTCCAAAGTTATCCTAAAAATTTTGAAAATAAATAAAACAAGTCGATTTTATAAATCAAGAGCAAAATTCACATGCACCCAACAATTTCAAAGACTGCCTAAATTTTAATTCCGTTCTACATTAAAAATAAAAGTGGGAAAAGCGTATTTTCTTCCTTAACCAATCATGAGACCCGTTTCTTATCGTCAGGAGAAAATATCTAGGGTTGCCTTAAAACTAAGAAAAACGGGAAGGTTACCGCATTTGGCGATACATCGCTCGAAAGTTGTAACGTATCGGATACTACATACCATCCCAAAATTATTCGTCATATCGTTCCATATTTGTCAGGACTTTGCCTACCAGAAACACACAGACAAAATGAAAATTTAACCTTTTGACTATGACTATCGATATAACAAGCACGATGCTTATAACTTTCAATGTACAACTGCTCTAACGGCTGTAGTCTAAATTATTTCTTGGCGCGATTCTTATAACATTTAAGGCTGGCCTCGAAATAGATTTTTTAATACAGGTACACCTTGAGCACCTAAGTTTTTAAATTAGGTGCACAGATTATATTTTAGGTGCACATTAAAAAAAACTGGAATATAAGAGCATTAATGTAATGTAAACTACTTTATTAGTTGGGTATGTTGACATAGGTTAGTTGTAGATAGTAAATAAAAATATTTAAATAATTTTTCTTTTCTGCGAAATTATTATGTGTAAATATTCAGTCACATCATCAGACATTGGTGGCAATCAAAAACGTCTAGTGTCCATCCTTCTATTTGTATTTTTCCTCCATTGCACTTCAGAAAGATATCAATGGCCAACGAACAAACACCTCCTACCTGCACAGGTTTTAGAATTTTTGCTTCCAATGATTCACCAACTTTTTGCAGCTCTGCCCAGTTTATAGAAGAATACTTATATATTGCAAATAAGTCATTCATTGCAGATTCCATTTGCGTCAAATATTTTGAATTTCGCATAACATCTTTGATTGCAAGTTACAGCTGATAAACACAACGATGTATGCCAAGTAGATGACTGCGACTGTCATGAAGTAGCTTGTAGACCCTTTCTTGGCTCCGAAATTACTTGCTGCACCATCTAATGTACAAGCAATTAGTCTTGTTTTAGTTTCTTCTAAACTTAGGTTCAAGCAATCTTTCATAGTACTTTCCAACAAATTCTTTTCCAACCCCCTTTTTTTTAACGTTAGGTGCACTGGGTGCACCTAGCAGGAAAATATTAGGTGCAAAATTTTATTTTCATATGCACCCGGGTATTTCGAGCCCTGTTTTAAGGTACAGCTTATGTTCTGGCCGTTGTCTAAATTCTTCCTTGGCGCAATCATGATACAACTGCTGTACTGGCTGTAGTCTAAGGCCCAGTGCACACATCTGATTTTTCAACGTGCGGCGCCACTGCGGCACCGAAGACCAACTGTGCACACATAACCGTGAAATGACGCAAGTACTCATTTCGCACCATTTGCGATAAATATTTTACTGAAGAAAACGTGTTTATTTCGCTAACTTAATGTAAAAAAGTATATTTTGAAACACACACAAAATAGCCGTTACTGGATCAACCATTTATGAATTACTTTTGACCGGAGAAGCGTGTGCGGCGAGCTGGTGCGCTGTGGTGAACTGCGGTAAAAATTGCACGCATGATGGACGTACATCGGCGCAGTGCTGCCGGAGGCATGTGTGCACTACTCCATTGGATCTAATGTATCTCAGACCGCACTTCCTTTGCGGCAGCGGCGCCCTACGTGTAAAAACCGGATGTGTGCACCGGGCCTTAACTTTTCGCTTGCCGAGGTTGCCATGGAAACCATAATAATCGTAATGCAGATGGATTGCCTTAACCTGCCCTAACTTGCTACTAGAAGTGCACAAAAAAAAAACCGCCAAGATCGTTGCCACCATCTTAAACGTAGACTGAAGCTGTACCAATTTTTTATGTATATTTGATTTTGATGTATACTTGGATAATCTAGGGACAGGTGTAAAAAGTTCATAATGAAAATATTTTGATTTTTTTTCCCAGTTTTTTTAATTGCTATTGTTAGAGTTCCATTAAGGGTTCCAACCCTTACAATAACAATTAATTTTTCTGATGAGAAAGAATACAAAATATTTGTGGAGAATGATCCTTTTACCCCCATCTGACCCTAAATATTTTAAAATATTGTCATGTGGGTACTGTATATTGATACCAATTACGGATCCCGACATTTCATAAGGGATTTGTAAAATCGGGGAAATGTTTGTCACACTATCATGGAAATCAGGGAACTTTTTTTCGAGGATTTTGTTGCCACCCTAGTTTAGATAAAATGGTTCCTACAGCAATTGGTAAAGTTGCAAGAGGATAGTTGTACTTTTTATATGTTAAACAAATCTCATTTATATATTCACACTGATGAATCAGTAGGGTTTTACCATCTTGTTCAAACTCGACACCTAAAAATTTTTGTGTCTTTCCAAAACTTTTATATAAAATTGTTGATTTATTTTTTTAACATTATTAGATATTAAAGATTCATTTATAGAAAAGATAATTATGTCATCAACATATATTGAAAGTACCACATTGTCATCAAAAGTATAAATACTGTTTGCTCATTAAATTTGGAATTTGAGGTTTTCCAAAGTTGCCCACGAAATAATCAATCATCTGCTAATTTAAAATAACTTGAGACGGAGGACGCATCAGGCGGTGATCGCTAGGACTGGGCCTTAAATCGATGTTAGACGAAATATCGATTTAAAGCTAACATCGGCGATCCGATTTATCTATTTAATCTTCCGTGAAATTCCGATTTAGCGCAAACGCCGCGATCCGATTTAGCGCTAACATCGCGATCCGATTTAGCAGCCGATTTAGCGCCAACGTCGCGATTCGATATAGCAGCCGATTTAGCGCCAACGTAATGTTCCGATATAGCAACCGATTTAGCGCCAACGTAGTGTTCCGATATAGCAGCCGATTTAGCGCCAACGTAGTGTTCCGATATAGCAGCCGATTTAGCGCCATCGTAGTGATCCGATTATAGCAGCCGATTTAGCGCCAATGTCGCGATCCGATTTAGCGCTAACGCTACGATCCGATTTTAGCGTGCAGCGATTTACACGCAGAAACCGGTTTAGTACCGAAGACCCTTCGAATGCTTTCCAGCCAAACTCGATTTAAGAGTCGACCGGCGAATCCGATTTTTCGCGCCAAACAAACCAGACAGCCCCATGTAATTCATTCATTATTTAAATTTCGTGCTCCGAACTTTGGCTCTAGGATCTTCCAAGACATATTGCTTTCAACTCGACGCATCTGTTATCCTTTGTCAGTTTTCATATTTGGAATTTAAAATATTAACAGTTTCGTTTCAGCTAATTCTGCAAACTAAGAATATAATTAGTTTGGTTAGTCAATTTTTTATTTTGTTCTTTGTAAATAAGAATATTTTTCGGAAATTTCCTAGCAATTATGGTTGAAAAGAAAGAGTAAAGTTTAAAATCGAATTTCGTTTTTTTGCTAATGTATTCCTTTGATGAAATATTAATTAATCACATGTTTAGGTAATATTTAAATATTTTTTTTTATTCTTTAATTAATTAAAAAAAAAAACTTCAAAGTAGTCATGCATTGGGTCTGGTTCTCCGATTTTGTGTGCTTTTATTATTTTGTCCTTTGAGCCATATGGAATATTTTCCTAAAATTAATACAGTATTTCTGGTTGGAAAAAAAAAAAAACTTTTATATTTAAAATCCAAATTCATCGAATTTCAGTGAATATTTTTATGCAGCCTTTTGATGAAAAATTAATTTTCATATGTTTGAGTAATATTTGAATATATTAGTTTTAGTTTATTATTATTTTGTAATTAATTAAAAATACTTCAAATTAGAGTCCTACATCGGGATCCCGATTTTGCCGCGGGACGAGGTGATATATCGTCATGCTAATTAGCAAAACTCGTAACTGCTTACTTTAACAGTGGAGTTACTTTAAATACTTTTGATAAAACTTTAACACTGGAGTTTCGAACTTTGCTAATCAGCATGACGAAAAAGTGCATTTTATTTACACTAAAAATAATGCACTATTTTTAGTGCATTTTGGGTTTTGTTGATTTTGCTTTTTTAATGAAGTTTTCATTTTTTATTTTACTTAATTAATTACTAAGAAATTTTTAAAATAACGCTAAAACAATATAGATATGTAACAAATAAGAAAAGTTAAAAATCGAAAAATAAAGTTCTGGCGTTTTTCAGATTGAAACTTTTTTTTTTCCACCAGAGGGGTAAACTCCCTGTTTAAGATAGTTTTTAAATGCATGAATGTGTAACTTGGACTAAAAGGGGTCTTCCATTGGGCTCTGTCCCTCCAACAAAAAATGATTAATTCCTTTTTCTCGTGGTACTTAATTATTTTAAATCACAAAGTTCAATTTTTAAAATCCAAATTCATCGAATCTTTCTAAAAAAAATAAGCTTTGCATATATTTGTGCAATGTTTCAGTAACTTAGTTTTAATTACTATTGTTTTGGAATTAATTGAAATACTTAAAAATTCACTAAAATACTTTAAGTTCATTAAATATTTTATTTGTATGATTATTGTCTAATGAAAGTACAGGTTAACAAAAATAACTCAAGTTTAATTTTTTTTATACTTCAGCACATTTTCTCCCAACATGACTCATCCAATGTATCGAGGTCTAGAATGTCCTAAATATGCTCATATTGTCCCACCCGTTGGGGCAGCACATTAAAATTGTGCAAAAGATTTCTACAAAATCAATTGCCCTTCTGCAAGGTGATGCAGGATTATCCCACAAAAAACATCTTGAAATGAATAAAAATGAAGTATCTGCATTAGAAGATTTTGTAGTCAACAAGGTTAATGGAAGATGTAACAAAAAATCTGTCAGGGGACAAATATGCAACAGCATGCTGTTTTGCCTGCATTAAGGAAAATTTTAAAAGATCTGCAAGCTAAGGATACAGACAAACAATTCGTATAAGATATAAAAAAAAATTCTGCATTAGAGGAAAGTTATGAATGCATTGACTTGATGCACATTTTAAAATTTGTAGACGTATGTGATCCAAGATTTCGTTTGAATTACATGGAAGATAAAGAAGGGGTAAAAAAAAAATCACACATGCTATCACAATGTAATGTAAATACGTCCAACAATACAGCAAGTGAAAAAACTGATTATGACAATGACAAGGAAGCAGTGAATGCGATTGATATTCCAGCTAGAAAAGTTGAAAGTGAACTTCAAAACTATTTATCAATGCCAAAAGTTGATTTAAATGAAGATTCATTGACTTGGTGGAGATGTGATTTGTGATTTGCAAAAATCAAATTTCTTTATTGCCTAAAAATGCAGGTTTTTCTGGCCCAAAATAAAAGATCTATTTAGTCTCAGTTTTAATTTTTTTTTTTTTTACAACTTTATATTCTTTAAATCTAGAACCTATTATGTGTTGCCTTTCTTTTTCACATGCAGTTTTGTATACAATATATATAAGCTATATTTTTTATTTGTTGAATTTTATTCATGAGAAATGTTTTCAATTGAAACAAAAAGTTAAAAATCTGATAATAATTTCATGCAGATGGACATCTATTGTTGCTTAGAATAGCAATAAGCTGTTTTTATATTATTTCATAAAGAACAAGTTCATCAAATTTATTAAAACGGTTAAATAATTTTTAGAATGCAAAAGGAGAAATTAAAAAAAAAAATCAAAACTGAAATAAATAAGAAGTGCAATTGGAACATTTAGTTGCATAGTATTGTACAACAAATAAATGTACTAAAATTACTTCAATGAATTATTCATTTGAGGCAGGATAATTATTATTTCAATCTATTGTTTAAAATTGAAATTATGTATTCCAAGACTTAAATCAGAATAAAAATGGATTTATTGACATAAAATATGATTAATATTGATATAAGAAAATGCGTGTAGGTGGAGAGGCATTTTTTTTATAGATAACATACCTTTCAAAATATTTTTGAGAAAAACTAAGTATATACAATATAATACAGGGGGCTGCATAACGACCATTTTTGTCACTCTATTAAAAAATAGGTTCCATATTCTGAAGGTTAAATCGATTTATCACTAAATCGCGATATTAGATGGATGATAAATCGATTTAAGAAATTTCTATATCGTCCAGCCCTAGTGATCGCAACGACGAACGTACATATCAGAAGCTCCTCAAGGATTACAATCTCCGAAAAGATCGGGCCTACAGTGCTATTTATTTATATTCGGAGAAGGAATGTCGCTTATTGATATTGGGAAATGAAGACCCTGTAACTGCATAGAAGATCCTGGAGGAACATTTTTAGACCTTATTCAAGAGCTAGAGCAATAGGGAACCAGGAGGGAAGATTCATCTACCTATGAAATTGTTTGATGGGTACCTGTGATTTCGAGTCATCAAGATTTTATATGATAAACATTAAGGCATTCTATAAAGATAGTTTCCTGGTAGAATAATGATCTTCCAAAATTGATAATTTTAGTTTGATATTACTGATTTTTGAAATTAAATATAGGATCATCTCTGTTTTTTGTCAAAACATGTATCTATTTTATTTTCAGTTAAGATTTGGCTGTTCATAGTCTCAATGACATTTCATATATGACACCTAGACTATGTTTTCTTGTTTTGGAATGTAAGAAATACAATTGAGGATTCCTTAAATTAGAATTATTACAGCAGATGCAGAACTCATAAAGTGTAGACATTATTTAAAACTTTTTATTTGTATTGCACCAAATAATGACCCCATGTACCACAGTGATCTTTCCTTCCTTTCATTTTTATCCTTACCTACCCTTCTAATTTTTGCTTTTTTTTCCTCATTGTGCATTCAACTACAGCATATTGTTGCATTTTGCTTCTCCATATTCCACTATCTAGTCCTTGGTGAATTTTCAGTTTACAAAAGTAGATTATTTCTGAAGCTTTCATTAAATTTTTCAGCTTCAAGTCACTAGCTTTGAGTAATTAGCAGATTTTTCATGAACACGATATGAAATTCCTTAGGGAGTACCTACTAGCATCGTTACATTAGAAGGTCCATCCTCAGACACCAAAATATTGGTTCAATCGTAAATGACTTATATTTCTTCCTAAGAATGTGCTTTTGTAGCCATGAAAAATGCAAATTGTGTAAAACCTCTTGAAGAGAACAGTGCAATCTGTAGCAAATTGGTCAACTGATTTTTGTCCCTATCTTATAATTCTACCTCATACAAGAAGTGGGGACAGATTCTTGAGTGAATAATTGACTCTGTATAAATATATCAGATTTTCTTTACATTCAAATCTCACTGGTAGCCAAATGTATTCTAAGCTTCTGGTAAGAACATTAACAATGAACAGCCTATATCAGCCCCAAGAAATGGTTAAACCAAGTTAGTAAATATATTTTAAGTATTGAAGATGAAAGAAAGGAATATCCACTTTCACTGTACTTAGTAGCCATACATTTAGTATTTAACCCGCAGGTATTTGTATTTAGGACGCGCTCTACTTGTTGTTGCATGAAGACGTGCGCCAGGCTTCATAGGCCCAAAGCAATTTTTTCTTAATGAGACATAAAAAACTATATATTTTACCGTAAAAAATTAATTAATTTTTTCAAAACATAATATGAAATATATAAAAAATACATTTTTCAGATAAATATTGCATTTAAAATTCTAAACTGTTATGGCTGTTGTCCAATTTGTGAAGCAAACCATAGTTCATGATGTTCATAATTAATTCATTTACTTCGCAAACTACATTGGAATTCACACCGAATTCATTCCAATAGATTACGAATTTCCATTTGGTTTGCAAAGCAAACCAACACCACTGGCAATGCCATGATGGCTGCTATCGAATTTGGCTGCATTTAACAATGATGAGGCCATCACTGTGTTGCCCATGGATGATATCCATAATTTGGTTTGCAAAGCAAACTAAATTGGAATTAGCAGGAAATTCATTCCAATAGGCTATGAATTTCCATTTGGTTTGCAAAGCAAACCAACACCATGGGCAATGCTGTTATGGCTGTTATCCAACAGGCTACGACAGGCTTCGAAATAGATTTTTTAATACAAGTGCACCTAAGTTTTTAAATTAGATGCAAAATTTAAAAAAAAACGTAATAGAAGATCATTAATGTAATGTTAACTACTTTATTAGTTGGGTATACCAACAACTATTTCTTTTGTCTTTTCTTTCTCAGCTATTTCTAGTCTTTTCTTTCTCAACTATTTCTAGTCTTTTCTTTCTCAACTATTTCTTTTGTCTTTTCTTTCTCTACTACTTCTTTTGTCTTTTTTATTTCTCTACTACTTCTTTTGTCTTTTTTATTTCTCTACTACTTCTTTTGTCTTTTTTATTTCTCTACTAATTCTTTTATCTTTTTTATTTCTCTACTACTTCTTTAGTCTCTTCTTTCTCAACTATTTATTTAGTCTTTTCTTTCTCAACTATTTCTTTAGTCTTTTCTTTCTCAGCAATTATTTCTTCGTTATCATCCCGTTCTGATACTATTTTATTTACATAATTACCACCTATGCCTTTCTTTGGTTTGTCAAGCAGCTTCGAATCACTTTGGTCCGCAACCATCGTTATTACGATTTCGCATGCATTCGCGTCTTTACGAAAATATTTCTGCGACATATTATTTTTCAAGATAGATGGTACAGGACGTTTCTTCGGTGGCATCTTTACGAGCTTTTTAATAATCCATCCAATGGAATTATTTGTTACATGATTTTAGCTATTAAAACGTAAGACTAGGTACAAACCAAATTTCAAAGAAATCGTAAAAATAAAAACACAAAAAATTAACGAGTAGACTATATTTTAAGCAGAGAAAATCTGAATTCAAAGATAAATAATGAAAATATTTGTTTACAATAAGCAGTGGCCAGACAATTGTCAGGAAATCCCACGGCTTTACACTTTATTGAAGAGATGTTTACAGAAATACGGCATTCTAACGTGATCTAGTCACAAAAGTCGCTTGAACAGAGCTATCTGGAAAATGTTTAGATCATCGGGAAGTTTTGGTGACAGAGGCACATGTAAACCTTCCTCCTGTATAAACCAGTTACGGCCCAGCGATTTTATTTTCGCATAGTATGTATTTAGGAATTTTAATTACGTTCCTTTAGAACGAGAGAGGTCGTTACTAATATTTTATTCAAACAGCAAAATAACATAAAACACGTTCCCCCCCCCTTTTGATTTAACGTTAGGTGCACTGCTTATACCTAGTGAGAAAAAATTAGGTGCACAATTTTATTTTCATGTGCACCCGGGTATTTTGAGACCTGGGCTACGAATTCATAGCAATCACTGGGGGTGTAGCGAGCAGTGGTCACACCTGACCCCATGAAAAGAACTGTCACTGGCAAAGCCATTCTGGCCATGCATTGGCTAATTGAAAATAAAACTTGCATTTCAATAACATTTATTGCAGAGGGACACTGCTATGTTCTGTACATAAATTTTTTTCACTCTTAGCACAACCCCAAATTTGTGATTTCCTATCCTTTGAACCGGGGCATACATGGCACCTTTTCTTGAAGAATTCTTGTTTTTGCCAGGAGTGCTTCACAATTTTCTCTCTGGCTACAGTTTAGTCTTTATCGCATTTCACGTGGTAGCATTGCTTCCAAACTTCTTTCTAGAAGGTGGTCCTTCAAAAGTTCTTTGATAAACAGTTTTCTATATTGAATCGCCGGTGTTTTTGTTGACAACAGTAGTACTCGGGCATTTATGGTTGCAATGTTTAATGTACTGAAAAATACAACCATGGGCCATCTTTTGCTTATTCTAGCAGTAGAATATGTAGATGACATTTCATCTACTGCATCTATAGCACTCTTTGTTATATTATAAAATGTTATTATCTCTGGTTTCTTGGCTTCTGTCGATTTATTAATTGCACTATCATTATGCATTGTAGATAGCTGAACGCATTTGTGTTTTTTTGGTACATAGGAAACCAAAGTCATGGTTTTTTTATTCCAAATAATGGTGAATGCACTTCTTGATTCTTTCCACATGTAAATATTTTTTGGTCTTTTTTTTTTTTTTTTTTAAATTTTTCTAACAGTTCCAACAAATGGGAGTTTTATCATTCCATCATCACAGTTCAAATAGTGCGACAATTTCAATCCATCTGTTCCCCTTCGCGATCTTAAACGAAAATTCCAGTGCATATGCCAGGCCTCAAAAGCCGAAATACTGTTTTTCTGAGAAAACAGTGGGGGAAAATTCTTTAAATGACTGTGGTTGTGACATACATGACCTTTAATGCAGCTACCGTGAAACTAGAATAATTCCATTAAGGGGCTGGTTTTCTGTGCTACGTTTTTGTAATACTCGGGCCTGTTAGGCCTTGCGCGCGTCTCCACGGGTTAATTTATTTTGATCGGTTTTACCATAAATTTTGTGTTTAACTTGTAATTTTAAGTTTGAAAAACATATTATTTTATGCATAATTTGTGCTTTTTATTTCTTACAAACTAGTTTTTAACAGACCTTACTTTATCTCCCCTTGATATTCATGTGTTTTTGTTGGCTATAGACATTGGTCTCTTATTTTTAAATCTTAAAACACCTAGATTCCTCTCCTTGATTGCGTTGTGACATTATTTTGTTCACTGATGTTTAAAAGAATATTTTATACTAACAAAAATATTTTTCTTGTTTAGAGATTCTCAGATGTGTCTTCAGTATATAGCATATTGGGGTGGAAAAACTCACATTGTTTTCATTGGAGATTCTCGTATTCGCCAACTCTTTCATGGTTTTGTCATGCTAATAAATCCAAAGTACATCATTGAAAATAATGTTGCTCATCATAACTTGCACTATAGTGATGGAGAATTAAAAGTTAATATTGTAAGTATTTTAATTTTGTGATGTTTTTTTAAAAGTTGGCTGTTACTTTTTACTTCTAGTCTTGTTTCGTAGAGTCACGTTTAGATCACAATATTTTAATTCTTAAGAATGATTAAAGCTTACGTTCACACATGATCTCAGGTATGTATAAAATCTCTTCTGGATATTTTTTTCTCCCTTAATTACAAAAGTTCAAAAAGTTGAATGCATGACAAATTGCAAGCCAAATAATATGCTTTTGAATTTCGTAAATATATTGATCAGGGAAAGGATAGGTGTGTGAAACGATAGGTTATATCATGTGTTTGGAAGCAGGATACTTTTTGCATTTGTCATTGCTCTTGAAGGTTTGTAATTGGTAGAAAATGTTGTGTAAATTGTTATCTAGAATGAATAAATTACTCTTTCTTTTTTCACCACTTTGATTAGGTACGCTTGTGAATATATCTGAGTTGCATAATATCTTAGAGGAAATTTTAGAACTCTGTATAACTACACAATTTACTCAAGAAACTATTTTATAGTTTTCATCTAAAAATTGTTACTAAGTTACATTTTAACTTCAATACTTTCTTTGATTTATAGGAATTCATTTGGGCTCCAATGGTCAATCAAACTATGTTTGACATTTATAAACCCTGGCTGCAAGATACTAGTTCCCAGCCATCTGTTATTGTAACAGGTAGTGGTGTATGGGCTATAAAGATAAGCAATGCTAGCATGGATATGTTTGCCAGCTATCAAAGAAATTTGACACATTTAGTGCCAATACTCAACACCTTGATTCCTGTCACAAAGGTGTTATGGGTTTTGGAAGATCCTGTACTGACAGAAAAGTTACATCCATCTAGAAAAATGATAACAAATGAGCAGATTGATTTGTACAACAAAGCTGCCATGGAAGTGTTGTAAGTTTTTAATTGTGTTCTAAATTTTAAAAAAAAAAAATTAATTATAGAATGTTTAAAAGTTTTGCGATGTATTAATTTGATTTACGTTTTATCCATAAGCACTTAAACTTTGTTTTAGATTTTAATTTTTATTAAGGTTAAGGATACCACAGGTTAACCCTCCAAGCAACACACTCGAACTCAGTTTGGCAAAATTTAGTTCAAATACAGCCCTGAAAATTTTTCTTCATGCCATGCGACAGGCCTGAAATATTCTAATATCTTGCCTGAACCCCACAATATCTAACATTTTTCAGTACTGCCAGTGCCACTTCCACTACAACAGGAAGAAATCCATCTGAACCTTTACTTAGGCATACTGCTTGGAGGATTAAGTATTTCTTAGCCAGTAGTGTTCTAACTAAGGATTGCCAAGCTTTTTTAGCATCACATAAAGCATTATAAAATTTCTCTCTCAATAATATTTTGTAAAAGTATTATTTTAATGTCTGATTTAAGGTCTCGGGATCCAGTTTTTTAAGTGAAATTGAATCTTGTTAATATTTGTCAGCAAATTAATTTGAGTAAATATTATATTTATAGAATAATAGTTTCAAATGTATGTTCTGATTCGATTATTCAATTTAAAAGTATTTGTTTTCTAAATGCTCCGGATTAAAACCTGAGGAATGTATTACCTGTTCCATTCATTTCATTATTTTCCTTCTGTAGGTAAATAGCCTTTTATGTTGCTCCAATGTGATGTTAATTAAATATCTACCTACCTTCTGTAGGTAGTCTCACATAGGTTGACCCATGTTGTATCATTTATTAAAATAGCCCTGTCTCAATGCAGATGAATTCTCTCAACTTCTATCATGTATTGTTCCATCCATTCAGCCATACCATTATTTCAAATTGTTCTTTACTTCATAAAATATGTCTTGAAAAGTAAATGAGTATTCTGAAATTCTGCAAAAACTTACAAGAGAGCCATATGTTATGTAAGATTACTTTTCTTACCTAAATTTTATATTTGCCAGAAAAACAATTGGTTTTTTGGCAAATATTTCTTTACATGTTCTACTCGAACCAAATGAAGTGTCATGCTAATAAATCTGTATATGTAATCACTTTATACAATTAGCATTTGTTCTAAGTTCTGGAAACTGAGTACTCCCATCATATTTCTAAAAATAATTTATTCTGCATTCACATATTTTATATAAATCAAATAATTATAAAATAATCACATTTAATATTCACCCAAATTTATGTATTTTTTAATGTATTGAATATTCATGAACAAAAAGGTATTGATTTTTTTTATTCCTAAAACCTAAGTGCTTTCTTATTTCAGACACCACAGTAAAATTTTAGTATGGAGCTCATCTAGATTAGTCAGTCAAGGTTTATATCAAGATCAGATAGATGGTTTACATATGGGAAAAACTGCTCTTAATTATGCAAGTTGTTTATTTCTTATATTACTTAACTTTTTAAGTATTGATTCTAATTTTACTATAATTAATTCAAATTTTATAATAAACCTCTTGTGTGTATATATATATATATATATACACACACAGGGGGTTGGACAGAAATATGGAGACACCTAAAAAAAACATGTAAACGCCTAATATGGTGTAGGAAAACCGTTGGCATTCAAAACAGCTTGCAGTCTTCTCGGAGTGGATAAAAAAAAGTTTCTGCATGCTTGCCAAAGAAATATTGTACCATTCTTCCTGCAAAACGGTGGCAAGTTCAGATAACGATGATGGGGTCGCGCACTTTCCTCTCTTATTTTAGACTACAAAGATTCAATAATATTGAGGTCTGGCGACTGTGGTAGCCAGGAGAGATGTGACAAATCATCCTCGTTCTCAGAAAACCAGTCCTGGACGATGTGAGCTCTGTGAACAGGGGCTTTGTCGTCTTGGAAGACACCACAACCATTGGGGAACAAAGTTTGTACCTTGGGATGGACTTGATAGGCCAAAATGTTCACATAATCCTTGGTCTTAATGTGTCCTTGCAGAGTAATCATGGGGCCCAACAAAAAACCATGGTATGGCTGCCCAAACCATGTTTAACTCTTGGCAACAATTGGAAACAGTGTGAAACAAAACTCATCCGACCAAATTACTGTCTTCCATTGCACCATAGTCCAGGCTTTATGATTTAAACACCATTTTTTCCTATTACAGGCATTAGCATCACTGATGAATGGTTTTTTAATTGCAGCTTGGCCAGAAATACCCTGCTTATGGTTTGGCTGCTTGCTTCTTATTGTTTTGGTGCTCACAGGGTTTGTGAGCATAACATTCATTTCAGCAGTAACTTTTGCAGATGTGGACTTCTTATTTTTAGTCACAATCCTCTTTAATGATCGTCATGATTAACTATTGTCATGATCACTCAACACACACTTGCGCCGCCCCCGCTGTAATTTAGCAGATGACATTTTTCTGCTTTTCAAATATGCAGATTAAATCTTAGATACAGTACCTCTTGAAACACTAAACACTTCAGCTACCATGCTTATGGAAACACCCACCAGACGAGCTCCAACGATTTGCCCACGCTCGGAGTCTGTTAACTCTGACATGATGCAATTACAACTTCACAGAACAGTGCCCTGACAATGACTGACCTGCGCAGCATATTTACGACGTTGTATAGGTGGCGTCAGTAGGGCAAAAAAACCTACACATTTCACTAGAATAAACATTTATTTTCAAGCATGCATTTCGCGAGGCGTTTCCATATTTTTTGTCCAACCCCTGTATATTTATATATATATGTATTACATCTATATATATTATATCTATATATATATGTTATATACACTACCCTACAATAAATGGACCGGACGCCAGCAGATTTGCATAAAAAAGATTTGCACTTGTTTGAGGCTGTTTTTTGTGGTATGGCCTGGGACCTTTGCATGTTGTTCCTGGTAAATTGCCGATTGCTACATGAACATTTTGGACAATCAGGCTCTTCCTACATTCTGGCAATTTTATGTTACGGACAAATGTTACTTCCAGGACGACGACACTCCAATTCATGTTGCAGCCTCTGTCAAGCAGTGGTATCAATATATGGATGTAAAACTTCTTCCCTGGCCTGATCAGAGTGCTGACCTAAACCCCATAGAACATTTATGGGACAAGTTAGAGCAATGCTAACGACCAGGGAATCACATCTGAAATCTACAGCTGAGCTGGCGAAATTCTTGCAGCAGGAATGGACACAAATACCCATAGTTATATATATATATATTATATATATATATATATATATATATATATATATATATATTTCAAGAACACAAGAATTTCTAAAAATGGCTGTTTCTAAAAATGCTTTTCAAAAGCATGGGTAGTTTCGGTTTCTGGTTAATGCACCCCGGCTGTTTGGTTATTTTTTGTTATTTTGTGTGTGTTATGTTATTTTGTATATTTTATGTTGTTATTATATATATATATATATATTTATATATACATGTTATATACTTTACATTTCCGTGTATAAGCCAAGGGTGCATTTTTTCAAAAATTTACCCAAAATTCAAAACCTGTATATAAGCTGAAATAAAAATTATTAAAAAAAAATTTGACGTTCAAACATAACGTCATGAGGGCATAAATGTCACCAAGAAGGTAAAATAGGTGGAGCATTTTCCAATCAAATCGCTCTGAAGTAAAACGCCACTCGCCAATGATGATAGTTTTAACCTGCTAATGATTTTTCCCAGTGTCCAGACGGCCCGGCTCCAGATATCCGACCTCTGATGGGGTGATTGACAGGTGATGATGTAGGGGACATTAGAATCCAAAAGGGGGAGGGGATTCATTATGGCTCTTGAAAGAAACTCTGGTAGGGTCTAAATGAGATTGAACTCTCCAACTGGTCGCCACGATTTGACTTGGCAGTAAAGATTTGCAATGATGAGCGTACTGAGCTTTAAGCTGCAGGTTTCACTGTGAGGTTGTCTAATTCACCCCCTTTCCACGCTATTACAAAGGTTACCGCTAATGATTTTCCCCAGTGTCCTGCACCTGATGCTGGACATGACTTGATGATTGACGGATGATCAGTTCAACAAGGGGAGCGGCTGGGGCTTGGGAATTCTTTTATCAGTGCCACTTTTCTTTGCTGTGCAGCCTAAAACATGTGCTGAAGATAAAGTTTCAAAAGAGGGAGCGGGCTCATTATGACCGTTGAAAGAATCTCAGCTACGGTAACCCTATCTGATTCCAGCGCAGTTTTTCCATTCATTTGCTGTCTTCTTGCATCTGTGCGTCTTACTTTTTTGGTGTAAAATTTTATGTAGAATTTCAAATCCGTTGAAATTTTTACTATCTTTAATGATCTTGAAGATAAAAACTTAGACTAGAGAATATAAAAGTCATAACACCAGTCAAAACTTTGGATTTTTTTGTTTCTCAAACAAAATAAACCATGACAGCCGTCTGTTGTAGTAGCAGTAGACGATATCAAAATGGAGATTGTGTAGATCGAACCATGTGCAAGCTCCCATACTCTTCTTCATGCCACCAAAGAATTTACTGTACGATATTTTATCGCTCGACCAAAATCTATATGTGTGCAAGTAGCCTGATAATTAGCATTGAGACGAGAAACCCACTTTTCAAAAAAAATCTTAGGTTCTGTGATAAAAGAAAATTAAAATTATAACCAAAATTGATGATAACCTTTTTTTTTACTGTCAGTAGTTTAATAAACGGAGTAAAAAAAATTGCTGTTTTCTTTATATTTTTCACATTTTTCTTTTTAATTGACAATTTTTGCACATGCCTTGTTTTAAGTCTATAAAAAAATTCAGGTCCTTGAAAAAAAAATTTTTGGTTTTGAAAAGTCCTTAAAAGTCTTAAAATTTTTTTGGGACAAAGGTGTGGGTACCATGTGTCAAAAAAGAATCTTATGTGGCAGGAAATTTAAAAAATACTAAACCAAGTCATTAAAGATGACAACGAAAATGTGGAACCTGCAGCAGAAGAAAGCTTAAATTCCAACACACTTTCATTGCAAACTAATTTAACATTAAAAGAGAAATTAGAAAAGCAAATTCTTCAAGAAAATAAAGATCATTGCAAAAAGACCAACTTTAGAAAAGAAAACAGGTTTTGAGAAAATACTAAAGAAAGAAATGACTTCATATGAAATCGAGGGAGTCAAAGGAAAATATTTGTCTCTTATGTACGACTACTTAATGACGGCTAAACCAACTAGCGTCGAAGCTGAGAGGCCCTTCTCGGCCGCTGGTTATATTGCAGTTCATTGAGAAGTAGGTTTGGGGACGACACATTTAATACGATTTGTTTCCTTAGCTCATTCTTTCAAACTCAAAAGCGATTTTCATTACTATATAACTTCGATTTAAGCAATTAAGAAGAATTAAGAGTTCCTTTTTTTGTTATGTTGACCAAAACTGCCAAAGATTAGATTTTTATGTTAGTACGACATAAGGTTAGGTACAATTAATGTCATTTGCTCAACAACTTTAGAGTAGAGACTGCTTAATTTAAGAATAAATAGAAAAGTGCTTACGAATGAAACAAACTCTGATGTTATTTGGTCTCGAAACTAGTAAGACTAACCATCATCAATTCATTTAATACTTACTACTAGTAGTACTAGTTGTTACTCTAATTTATTGTTGGTGATTGATTTCTTACCTATTAATAAGGCAGATTTTCTAATGCTAAAATTAACGTTTTGTTGGTCAATTTTGTATAATATTCTATTTACCTACTTTCACTCAGCCGATTTTGGAAAAATACATCCTGATCAGATAGACTTAGTAACAGAGTACCAATCCGGCCTGATTGAAAATTGTGCCGAATTCCAATCACTAGTGCCACCTTTTTTGATAGCCGGACCCCTTTTCTGGCACACTTACAGTGCAGTGGTACGTATACTACATTCTATGCCCAGTTGTTACCATTCCTTTTGCGACAACTCGGACTTACTTTTCAACAACATAATGCCCGCCCGTACACAGCACATGTTGCTATGAATTGTCGTTAAGCTTTCAAAACAATTCATTGGCCAGCTAGGTCTCCTGATCTCTCTTCCATAGAGCATGTTTGGGACGTTATGGGAAGGCGATTGCAACCCTCCCAGAATGTTGACCAGCCCGACAGTTATAGTCAATTTGGCAAGAAATTACGCAGAACACCATCTGGTAACTTTATCGGTCTGCCACACCTGGTGACAGCTTGCATCCAGGTCAGAGGTGGACCAACGCCTTATTGACTTCCTCCCTTTGTAGCTGTCAAACCCTGAAATAAATTATTCGATTGTTCTGAAATTTTAATCGTTTGTTTTTCTATGTATGTTCTTCATATCCACCAATTTTCATCTTAATCCAAAAACTCCTTCTTGGTGCGTTGATTTTTTTGTTATAGAGTTAATCAAGTTTATTGGAAAAATTTGTTTAAGTTATCAATTGAATAATTTTTTTAAATACTTTTATAGGCTGTGCAAATTCTTCTAAATATGTACTGCAATGATCACATGAATTATAATGATGGAACATGCTGTAGTAGTCCTGAACCTGTAACAGTTTTGCAACTGATTACATTTTCCATATTATGTGTGAGGTAACTCTTTTTAAATTCTTTTTTACCTTTTCTCACAACAGCTTATATTCAAACCTGTAAACTACTTCGAAAATTCAATTGTTTCTTTGGTGACTAGTAACTGTATGAATTAGAGATACCATACTACAATATAAAAACTTCATTCTAAGTAAAATCCGATTTGGAGCTTGTATCCCTACACCTGATCCAAGTTCATGCTAGCTTGTTTATGACGGAAACTTAGACAGTTTGCAAGTCCTGTGATGTCTATTATTATTAAAAATAAAAAGGACCCACCAAAAATTGATGTTGGATGATCATTTGTAGTGAAACAAATTTCTCATGAAAGGACTCTTCAAGTAGTCCAATTCAATGGAAATAAATATTTTAAACTGTTGAAAGAGGAAGTTACTATTTTTTAAAAGTTGCTATTTTTTTATCTATCACTCACATTATATGGGACATTTTCTTATAAGAAGGTAATAAAAAATTATTTGGTTTGTGAGATAACTATTAAAATTCAATTAGCATGTTTCTTATTCACAAAGTTTCCTTTTGTATGTTTTAATTATATTCAAAGCAAATAACCAAATCCAGTGTTTAAAATGCCCCTTGTGTGTGTATTCACTCTATCTTTATGTATAAATTTCAATATTTCTTTTAAGTTGCTGCATTGCTTTGGCTATGATTATTCACCGCAAATGGATAGCCAGAAAATCGTTGAATATTGCTTTACAAAATTTAACTGAAGGCAAGTATTTTGATTTTAAATATTTTGTCAACCACACAAGGGATTTAATCTATGTAACTGAAGATCAACTAATAGCTTTAAAAACAATTTGTCTGCTGTTTGTACAGTATTAATAACTGTACCATACTAATAACCATACTGTAAGCTTATGGTTTCTTATGCTAAAATGAAACAAATATGTACTTTGAACTGAATTGTTTCACTTACAATCCTTATAAATCAGTTTAACTAAGCTGATCACTGCTATTAAAAATTTATATTTGCAAAGAAAATTTTAAATATATAGTAATATAATGCATAGAATTGAATTATCACTTAATTTGTATTATAGCTTTAGTTGATGAATTGATTCAATCATTACTTAATTTTCAATACTTCTATCAAAACTAGGACAATGTTCACATCTTTTACAGGTTTGTTATTAGTAATCAAAATCTTGCTGAGCATTAAGTTTTTCAAGCATTTGAATGACATTTTATACTGTTAATTCAAAATTGAAGCATAAGTTGTTTTCAAATAAGCTTTAGATTTGTTTGAAATTAGTTTGACCTATTGATTATTGCTGTAAAAATGTTCTTAAACTGTCCTCGATGTTGTGAAATAACTCATTTTTATGCTTCTCAAGATTAAGTTAAAATTATAATTTGATATTTATAAATATATACACATAATTTACCCTGACGCTTTCATATTTTTTTTCTTTCGAACACTGTATGAATTTTGCAATGTTTTAGTTGATTTATAACCTTTAGACTACGGCTGGAACAGCAGTTGTACCTTGATCACGCCAAGAAAGAGTTTAGACTACTTGTCACAGTTTTAGCGCTCTCTGTATTTAGGAAGATACCATGGTCTAATGGATTAATGATACTTTCTCTCAATTTGATTAGTCATACTATTTGAGGGGGAAGTAGACACGTCTCATTGAGTATAACATTGTTTTATTTTAAGATATTTATAGTGGTAGTACATACATTAACAGGAGTACAAATACAGAGATAGAAATAGGAAATGGCAAAGGCAGCTTACCCATAGTACGACCTCCCTGCTGTAAAAGGTGGCTGAGGTTTATTAGCTTCTCTTATTCCACGATCTGCCTTCTTTGCTCCTAGCGCACTGTGGTTTTATAAGGCCTGGAAGAATGTTTCTAATGTTCTAGAAAGTACAAACTCATGATCCCTAATCTGATTTTGAGGTATTATGATGCTTAATTAACAGTCACGCTCTGATAGAACCTTTCGAAGGTCAAAGGGTAACACCTAATGACCACATGTATAAGTCGGGATAAACTATTAAAAGGTTAATCTATTCTATGGGCGATATGTTTGCCTTTTCTTTGGGCAGTCACGTACTCAAAGGGTGAATGTACTTGGTACAGATTTAGATTTAACGATTCAAACTGTGATGATAGCAGCGTCACATCTCCACGTAAGGCCGGAAAAAAAAGGAGAATTTTTTTTTAGGTATATAAGGTTTCTGGAGATAAGGGAATGCTTGCCGGCCGTAACATATACCACTTGTAACATAATAGTTGAAAAAAATAGTAAAAAATGAATATATAACAAAAAATATTAAATCAACAAAGCAACAAATTATGTATTATATCCTAAATATATATCATGCAAATTTCTAACGCTTGCAACACGTCAAACAAGTTGAAAAAACAGCATTTATTAATTACTTCAGGCTGGAGAAGTATGTGCAGCGAGCTGCTGCGTCGTGGGGAACTGTGGTACAAATTGCACGCAAGGTGGACGTACATCGCCGCAGCGGCGCCGGAGGCATGTGTGCACTACTCCATTGGATCTAATATATCTCGGACCGCACTTGCTTTGCGGCGCCTTACGTTGAAAAAACGGATGTGTGCACCGGGCCTAAAGGTTTAACTTTTCGCTTGACGAGGTTGCCATGGAAACCATAATGATCGTAGTGCAGATGGGTTGCTTTAACCTGCCCTAACTCGCTACTAGAAGTGCGCCAAGATCGTTGCCACCGTTTTAAACATAGACTGAACCTGTACTAATTTTTTTATATACATTTGCATTTAATTTTTATGTATATTTGGATAATGTTGGGACAGGTGTAAAAAGTTCATAATCGAAATATTTTAATTTTTTCCCAGTTTTTTTCAATCGCTATTGTTAGAGTTCAATTAAAGGTTCCAACCCTTAGGATAACAATTAAAATATCTGATGAGAAAGAATACAAAATATTATTTGTGGAGAATGATCCTTTTACCCCATCTGACACTAAATATTTAAAAATATTGTCATGTGGGTACTGTATAACGATACCAATTACGGATACCAACATTTCTTAAGGGATTTCTAAAATCGGAAATTTTTTTCACACTATCATGGAAATCAGGGAACTTTTTTCGAGGATTTTGTTGCCACCCTGTCTTACTGATTGAATTTCTAACATGCAGAGTCGAAGAAAGGCTTTAATACAACAATGTGTGATGCCTACTGTGAATATCCCTACCTTGCAAAGGGTGAGGGCACCTTTAAAGGTGTAACTGACAAAGATGATCGTTATGCAGACAATTATCACGAGACTGGTATATAATAGATACTTTAGATGGGTAGGCCAGCACTTGACTTGGCGCAAAAAAATCCCTGCATAAGACACAATTGGCAACTTTGCAAACAATTTTGCCCTCAAGCAACACTTGTCCATAAACTGCTTGACCCGATGTAGAAATAAAAATTAGTGTAAGCGTGTCTTTGAAGGCAACAAGCTCTAAAGGGAGCCCAATATTAAAATTTTCTTTGATATCAAATACAACTTCTTTTCCGGATGCTTGTGCAATTAATTTTCCAGATGTAGGAACTGTCACAACTGGATCATGAAAAGATATGTTTAGGGAATGTTGTGAAAATATTGCATTTTCAAACTCCAACAGTTGATGTCTAGTTTTCCTTGTAAGTGTTTTCCTGAAGATGCACACAGGGAGCGAAAGGATGGTTGGGTGGATGACAGAAGGTGTGGTCGTGATGTGAGACAATTCGTACTCCACTTCCTTTGTGACACATTGGCAAGAGGCTGTTGCATTACACTTGAACTCTCTACAGAATTCAGGTGATCCGGTGTAGTTGGAAGCGCAGTCACACTTGATTGGAATGGAGTTTCCTCTATCTTAACTGGATTGGTAACATTCGAAGACTGTTCTGTTGCTCCGACGTTTTGTTGGTCTGTCCATAAAAGCTGTTGGATGCAGAAGCTCATCTTGGTTCGTGACGATGAACGTAGCGTTGTAACGACACAATCTTTACAGCTGAGGATGGCACAAGCATTGTGTGGCAGGGTGAGAGATTCCAGTACATCAGCTGGTACAGTATCACAAGAGTAGGAATCTGAGTTTTCTGTTCTCTTGCACCAGCGTGCCTGTGATGAGTATCCTGTTGTTATTATCAACCATAGCACAAGTAGTTGAATAGCTGCTGAAAGGCAAGATCATAAAAGGAGAAGCTGCCAATGCCATATGTTGTAAGAGAAAGTGAATAAGAAAGCTAATGTTTAGAACATTTCCTAAAGCATTCCCTATATATTTTTTCTTTCTCTTATATTAAAAATTATTTATTATGCAGTCGTGAGATTCCGTAATAGTAATCTGTATTTTCCTTTATAAGGTTAAAAAAAAGATGAAAAGGCTGGTGAATACATAACAAATAATAATTTTTTTTTCAAATTAGAGACCAAAATCATAAGCACATGGAAAAAAGTTATCTGCATTTTAAATGCCTTAATATTAAAACGCATAACGAAATTTGAGAATACATCTATTGTTATCTATCCAATCGGTTATTAAAAGGTAACAAATGCTAGATTTGGTCTTATTCAACCAGAATAGACAATACAACCATCACCTTTGACATCAAATTTAAAAGAAAAAAAGGTTGGACTGGAAAAGGATAAAAGCTGATGACTTTATTTTCTGCTGCTGAACAAACTCTAAAATTTAAATGAACTTTCACCTCTTCAAAGTAGAAATCTTCGTTGCGATATTTTTCTCAAAGTGGAAATGATTATAAGGATCTGCTTTTGCTTGAAATTTTGTAATGCAAGCATGGACCTGATTGAATACTTATTGGAAAACATTAGAACTTTCTATTCAAGCTCAATTTAAACGCTGCTACAAAACTATATTTTAGAAGCGAGGAAGTAAGGAAAGAACTACTCATAAATGAATGTTGTCTTTCTAGTATCCTCAATAAAGGGTGCATAGCTTTTATGCTATTGGACCTTGTGCCATAAATCTCAAATCAACCAACTTCAATAAAGGGTAAACGATTTTCATTGAAAAGGGTATTTAATTAAATACAATCAAATTTTTTTAACGTATTTGAGAAAAAAACTGTGGTTATGTAAACTGGATATGGTTGTTTTCCATACCCAAGTCATCATTTTTATATTAATATATAATCAAATTTAAAATTTTGATCAATAATTTTATAACTAAAAATCTTGGTTTAAACTGTTACATCCTGTTTTATAATATATAAAATTAATACAATTTTGTTAATTAGCTATTTCCTCATATTCTTTGAAAATTGTGCTGTTTTCACGCCTGAAAGCTTAAATTAAAATTTTTAGTGAATACGTTCAAGTAGTAAGGTAGCCCTCAGGGACACATCTTTAGGTGTATACAAGCATCACAACCCTGAGGTGACCAAGTGATCTGTTCTCCCTTTCATTTTTACCTTTGCCAACAATTCTGCTTTTTACTTTTTTCGTTTCTCAATGTTGTTTCCTCTTCAAAGGTGAGGGTTCCCCTTGAGAACCATTTCACCATTTTTTAGCTCCTCTTGGGATTATATCATCCATGTGTTTGCCTCTGTCTCTGGAAAAGATTATCCTGACAGTTGAGGGGTGATATACTGATCCAATACTGCTTCAGGTTAATGGGAGGTGTGCATAGGCACATCAAACTGCAGGTTGGTTCTCTGGCTTGGGATCAAATGTTCGGTAAATGAGCACTATGTTATGGACGGTGGCTGTTTCAGAGGTGACATAGCATATGGACATTAACACTGATACAGGAGCCTGTATCCCCTTATTTGAACCTGGTGTGTGATGGTGTCAGCATCTGAATTTTTATAAGCAATGATTTTTTAAATTGTCTTGATGTCCGTGTTTTCATTGTCAAATTTCTGAAGTACAATAATCATAGTAGTACAACTTTAACTTCATTTAAATCATTTCACCTTTTCTTATTAACAATTCAATCCTTTATTGGTACTGTAAAATCTAAAAAATGCTTCAGTTGGATGACCTGATTCAAGTATCTATTTTTACATGAAATATTCACTTTGTACAAAGCTGAACTACATGAAGTATTATATGTGTTCGCTGTACATTAAAATGCAATTCATCAATTCGTCTCAAAAGGCATCTAATTTTTTAGTCATTGGATAATCCTCAGCACTAATGCATTGAGTGTGCTTAATG
Source organism: Metellina segmentata (assembly GCA_947359465.1). NCBI lineage: Eukaryota > Metazoa > Arthropoda > Arachnida > Araneae > Tetragnathidae > Metellina > Metellina segmentata. Next base: position 6,728,642 of record OX375872.1, read on the forward strand.
CTTATCGCCAGCATTCTGGACGTGGTTTCTATAACTTTTTTTTTGTTCCCTGAACACATCAGGATTGCTAGCAATGAACAGCTAAGAATGTAACTACTTTATTGAGTATCAACATTCCTACTAACGATTTTCGGCCAGCTACTAGAGACCTTTTAGTGAATGATTGGAGTTTATAAATTACCCACAAACTTCAGGTTATACAACTGATTATCCACTCGAACCTACTTACAGTCTCATAGATTAGATGTGATTTTAACAGGCCTTCAAATTGGATACACATTTTACACCCAAGCATCTTTTATAAGGAGAGAGTGTCCCTGGTTGTAATGTGTGTGGTACCTTTTACTATTCACTATATTTTGATTACATGTCCTGTTTTCAACTCTTGTGTCAGATTTTTAAACCATTCTGTTTTGAAGTTAGGAGATTTTGTGGATAATAATCACCATAAAATTTTTCTCCTTTTTGAATGCTGTTGGCTTTTACGTGTCATAATTTATTACCATCATGACTTTAAAAAACACAATTCATACTTTTAATATTATACATCATGTTTCTGACCAGCATTTTAAATAAGTTAGGTAGTTGCCGATAAGTAATTTTATTATCTAAAAAGTGAAACCTTCTTTTAAACTTACTGAAAACTAATAATCGGTAATTTAAAAAATAATGATTATTTAACTCTCCCAATAATAGGAGCATATTTAACTCCATCTATTCATAGAAATAATAACTAGCATTCTCCAACATTACTTTGATAAGACAAGTGCTGGGACAAAAATTAAAACACATTTTTGGAAAAATGTAGTCTCCCAAAAACTTACACGTTTTATATTAAGTATGTTTCATGTGTAATGTACTGGAGTATATTAATTTTATATTACTTCCTTTCTAGGTAAAAGTGAAACAACTTTCTTTGAATTATGTACTGCATTAGCTCGTCTTGGACTAGTAATGTTGTATTTTTTCCTCTGTGATCGGTGAGATTTTAATATGTTTGAATTTTTAATTTTGACAACTTCATATTAGGGATGCGACATCGACTACAAAACATCGATGTTCAATATTAAAACATTGATGTTAATAATACATCGCCGAAAAACCATCGATGTATTTAAACATTTCTTCACCAGGTTTTAAAACTGGTTTAGTAACCTCTAACATTAATGTTAGCCGTGGGGGAGATTTAATTTTTGTCATTTGCTGTGTTTATTAATTTATTACTAAGACTAGCTTTAACTGTCAAAGCAAAGTCAAAAAAATTAATTAGAACAATTAACACATCTTTTATTTTTAAATTTAATAATATAAAAGAAAATAATATTTACAAGTACTACTAACTATAATTAAAGTAGGTAGGTACATAATAATTATTGTTTGTTATTATTAATTATTTATCAACTTATGGCGGAAAACATAAACTTATGTTCTATATCCTGCAAATAAATAATATTGGGGCCAATAATTATTATATGCCCCAATATTTGTTATTTACAGTTTGTATAAAAAGAAGTTTGTTAACTTTCTCCCCCTTAAGCTGACTATATTTTTCTCTAACAGTCCCATCAGTTAGTGAAAAGGTTATTTCTGATGGGACAGATATCGTCATCACTGACAAATGCTTAGTTGCACTGTTATTGTTTAAATTTTTACGATGATACTTTTTCATTCAAAATTAAACATTGATGTTAAACAAACGTCAGCTCTCATAAATCAATGTTAAAAAAAAAACGACATCTATGTCGCATCCCTATTTTAAACCAATCACCCTTGGCCATTTTGGTCTAAAAGTATGTTCAATTTACTGATTATGAAAATTATGCTACTTGGTTATTTTTTTAATTTTTATAATGGTACTTTTTTCATTTAAAAATAAAACATCGGCTCCAATAAATCGATGTTTTTTATAAAACATCACTGTTTTGAAGACATCGCACGCGCGCGATGTTGCATCCCTACTTCAAAAATCACTAATTCTGTTAAAACAAACACTGATATTTCCTTTAAGATACATTTTTGTAGTGAAAGTTTGATAAAACTGAATAAACTATGTTGAAAATCAGAATCTTCTAAATTTTGATTGATTGATATGAGGTATGTTTAGTAACTCCTTTTTGACATTCCCTATGATTTCAAAATTTTCCTGTAAACTCAATCTAAAAAAAACTTTATATGTGAATTTAAATGCTTTATTTCCAAAAATCTATTCACAAATCTATATGTCATTCTGCGTCATTGAAAACTTAAACTGTTGAAAAGTAACTGTTGATTATCAACATGACCAAAGAAAAGTTACTGCATTAAATATGAAGTAGTATTCAAAATCTCAAAATAATGTCCATTTGCGACAAACAATTGAAATATTTTCAAGCACCCCATCTCCCTTGTACAAGTTACTTGACAAGTTCCTAATGAAAAATAAGGGAGACCTTGTTTAGTTAGCATTCACCTTGTATCTTTAACCACAGTGATTTCAGAGCTGTGATATTGCCACTATTTAGCTACAGGTGTATGTTGCATCAGCCACTCTAGTTTTAGTGTGATCAATGCTTACAGAGAGAGAAAAAGTACAGATTTGTGTTTTCTTTTGCCAAGTGTTTTTTTTTTTTTTTAATTTAAGGGTTTCGTGGTTTTTTAAATCCTAGATATCTTGAGGAGTTTTCAACGGTTGTGTTGGATAGTGAGCAATAACCATTGTATTCATGTACTAGAATTGCTTGTAAACTTATGTGGAAAAGTGTGGCAGCCATCTTGTCTCGAAGTCCTGGTGTGACATGTTGGCATAGGAAAGATAGTGGACATCGACAGTGATGAATTCTATGTTTTCACAATGGTGAAAACACATGAACTTTGGAGATGACCAGAAGTCGTGGACACAATCTGGTGCAAGTGCAATATAATTTGCAAAAATTAAACCCACCAATCTGGACGATCCCCCTACTTTTTTGGTGGGTATGAAGCGTTAAGATTGCCATGTTCTTTTTGTTTGGTTTTCTTAGTTCTTATTTTATATTGAAATTTAAATTTTAAAGTTAATTTAATTTAAGTAACTGGCATTATTGCTTAGATCCTATCGCAATCACATGCTGTGCCAACTTATCCCAGGCGTAATGCTTACATACCACAAGTCACGGGTAAGTTAGCATAATGCACTAATATAAATCCTAACATCAGACTAAAATTAACATATTTTCTTCAATACTTAAACGTCAGAATATAACTCAAAATTAAGACGTTTCCTTTGACATTTATTTATAATTTTCAGAATGCAACTCAAACTTCAAAAATTATATTGAATTCTTTCTTCTCTAATTGTAATGTTGAACACTTAATAATTACTGTCATAAATAAAAATTAAAATTTTGTTATTTCAACTATTTCCAATACATTTTTCTATTAGAAATGTTTGTAATTAAGCTATTTCCTTGGAATTTGTTTATTTTATTTGTGTATGTATATATATTGAAAGTTATTTTATACTTTCTATAACACAAATTACCATTGGAAACATTTGAATGTTTTATTCATTTCTTCGTTGTAGTTATTTTAATTTGAGCAAATATATATATATTTTATATTTTTAGGACTAATTTTTTCATGAAAGAAAACAAATATTTCACATATACAAACTTTTTTCTTCCCCTGGGATACCTATTTGCTCTGGGGTTATTTTTTACTGAAGAAAGTCAATTTGTAAGTTTATAAAACTTCTTACTCTTTTCTGTTTCAAAATCTGCAAAAATTGTCCAATGAAATTGTATCTAAGAAGCTATTGCATATTACTTGCTCTCAAATCTGAATAAAGTAAATTAAGTATATTAGTTTTTATTTACAGCTGTAAATAAACGAATTCAGACACCTCAAAAGTACTTCTAAATTTCTTATTTCTTATATTAACCATGAAAAGTTAAAGACTGAGCACAGTTATTGGTTATAAAAGTCTTAATGAACTGTAAGCAAATATACTATACTTAATTTCAATTTTGAGCTAAGCTTATCTTTTACATACCAGCCAAGTTTATGTATTGTCATTATTCTACTTAAAATGTCTTGACTTAAACTTTTTATGATTAAACTATGTCTTAAAATTGTAATAATGGAATTGTGGTTTAAAAAGTAATCTATATTAATCCTATTTTATTTAATTTTGTAGAAAGAAATTAACTCAAAACAACCCAAACCTTTGTTCAAAAATATGATAGATAGTTCATTCTAATTTCCTGATTTTCGATTTCAAATCCAAATTGGAAAACAAGGAGTCAGCCATGATTCAGAGTTTTGCTTTTGATGTTTTATCAGCTGTTGGATTGCAACCATCTCCAAATTAGTTAAATAAGTGAGAATACTCACATTTCTTGTTCTAAAACTACCAATGAAGTAACGTTAACACTGAAATTTTAAAGATAAAATGTTTCACATTGGAATCAAGTTTGCAATAAAATTAATATGAAATAAAATAATTAAAAATGGCTGGCATTTGATGAGGTTATATTTGATTGTATACATTTTGTCCTGTGTACTAGACCAACTTTGATATATGCATAAGACTAGTATTATGTAAAACTAGATCAAACAATATAAAAGAAAAAACTCTTAAAAGCATTCCAAAATGTAATTTGATGTTTTTGAAGTAATAAAAGTGTTGTGTACATAAAAAAATTGTTTTTAAACTTTCTTATTTTTTTGTGTTCATACAAATTTTTGAAAGATAATATTTACAAGTCTGATAAATATTTTGTTTTCCCACAAATTGCAATCTCCTCACGGATTGATGAGGAGATTGCAATATCCTCCATTGAGTTCCTTGTACAGAGTCTGTTGTAACAACTTTCAGTCTTCTACTGCTGTGTTTGTATTCCACCGAACCTTACTCACAAAATCACCGAAGGAGTAGAAATTGCGTATCTTTACTCGTATTGCATCATTTGGATATTTATGTTGCCAAAATTCTTTCATATGATTTACATTCAAAATAACCCTCCAACAGTGCAATTCTCTGAATGCGTGATAAACTCATCTTGCAATGAAGAACAAAATGACGTGGACGATCAAACGATATAAATTAAAGAGTCGATAAAAATATAAGCAGCCGATAGAATTCAATAATTAAAAAAAACAGGCAATAATTTTTTTTAATTGGAGTATGGGAACTTTTAGGACACCCTGTAGTTTCCCTCTTTTGCAATTTCCATAAAGGCAGTGGCACGCTGTTCCATCGAATTCTTCCATAACACCCTTGGTCACATAGCCTGGTGCTAAGGAATTCGATATAGGTAGAAGAGTCGGCTTTAAAGCTTCGTGAAGATGTGTCTGAACTAGTTTTTTCTATTCTCACATTTTTAATCTGTGGCCTAAGCATTGGTCAACATACAAAAAATTTCAAGGAGACAAATTTCCCACTCACTATTTCATCAAGCATTGTTGAAGCAGGTGGCTAAGCCTAAAGCCACCTGCTGAAAGGTTGTTTGAACAGTGCAGTTTGAAAGTATTTCCGTCACTACATTCCAATAAAGAAGCCAAACTTAATACAAAGACCAGGCTACACGGAAATTTCTCCTTTACTTAGAAGAGAAACCATGAAGGATAAGGTGATATTTATCGTATCAAGTGCAAGTATATATAATCGTGTGACCAAATTTCTTCAGAAAACGTTACCTCTAATGCATAACCTTCATTCTCAACTTAAATTCTTGATAAGAACAATTTTATGTATATCTACAAAGAGAAATTTATTCGAGATTTGAAGATGGATAAAATGGAAGATATGTCCTCAGAAACTATTGCCTCTGGCTGATATTGTGATTGGAGATCAAATTTCTAAAGCGCTTCAGAATGTGAAAAAGAAGAAAAGGAATTTCTTTTTTCTAAGGGCTCAGAAGCATTACATTGTTTATCCTGTCTTGGTCCTCTTGAGAGACTCAGTGGTGAGAGTGTACGACAAGTATTAGAAGTTGCAAGAGCAATGCCATGGGAGGTGCAAACAGACATACTACTGGATGAGTGGAAATTGTTCCAAAGAATGAAGCCTATTGATGTTTACTGGGACCAGTTCTTCAGACTGCGAGACATTAGTGGTATGGATCCAAATACCCAGTTGTGTCAAAGCTAGTGAAGGGTGCTCTCATTTTTTCATGGTAGTGCTGATATTGAGCTTGGCTTCTCAGCCTCAGGAAGAGCTTTGACACACTCAATGCATTGATGACAGTCAAAAGAAGCTTGGCAAATTAACCTTATTTGGTGCTAATCACATCAAAGCTAATGGATATGGGAAGGGTTGCATATAAAGCCTGCAATGCCTATTTAGAAGATATAAAGCAGAAGGCACAAGAAAAATTAGAGAAGGACAGGAAAGAAAAAGAAAGACTGGAAGCAGAGAAAAAAGAATTTAAAGCAGCTAGTAAAGAAAAGAAAGGTAATTGAAGGAAAACTTAAAATTATACGTAAGGAAGATGATGAGGCATTGGACAGTGCTTCAAAAAATTGTTAAAGGAAGCCAATGATAGGCTCAAGAAAGCGATAAAAAATAAAGATTTTAAGGAAGCAGTACTTGTTCAAGCAATGATTGAAGGGGTGGCAAAAGTCTTGGATGATGCTGGTCAGCAAAGACAGACTTTTAAAAATTCTATTGAGAAGGAAAAGACAAAATTAATTTCAGACTTTTTCTATGAAAGATTGTCTGATTTAAAAAAAAAATAGAAGAAATTCTTCAAGCTATGTCAAAAATGAACAATATATTTAAAAATCATGATTACAAAATATTTTTTTTTGTTAATATTGTTTCAAAATAATATGCTTTTTAAATGAAAATAAATATCCTTCTAAAGAAAGAAAAAGATAGGGGTGACTGGATAGGTTTTTTTTTTCTTTTCTATCTTTATACTTGAATATATTTGGCATTATTGTTATCACTTTTTTTTGGTTCAATTAGTCACTTTTTGGCACTTTTATTGGTTCGATTAGTCACTTTTTGTTCGGTTAGTCACTTTTTTTTCACCTTAAAACCTGTTATAAGCCCTGAATTTAGGATCATGAAAAGGATACAGAGCAATGGGAATCAATTAGTTTTCCACCTACATACAGCCAAATTTTGGAATCTGGTTGCAATCGATGAAAATGCTGATTCATTGTCCAAAATCTGATTGAGATCAATATAAATCAGTATTCTAAAGGTTCCACAATACACATCGCTGGATCACCAATATGGTATCTTTATGGTACTGTGTGTGGATTATACAACTGGATCTGAGGATCACCAATATTCAGGTTATTAAAAATGCTTTAAGGATGCACTAATTCTTTTAACTTGAAAACGTAATTTATTATAACAAATGTAAATAACATATTCATATACTATGCAATATGAATATAAGGTGCAAGGGCGAATAACCCAAAACTAACTGAACTTAACATAGCATCAAATAGTCTAGTTGTACACACATATACGTGTACTTATACTTGATACGCGGATCATGGAAAGAATCTGATTATCAATATTTATTCGATTATCCCACGATCGCCACAATGTCAGACTATCTAACGCCCCATTTGAATGTTGCAGACGCAAGTCCTTCATCGTGATCAAACCAATGAATGGAAAGGCTGGATGCAATTACTAATATTGATTTATCATATGACTGGTGCTAGTCGTGTAAGTATCAATGGTTTCATTTGATTTATCCCCATTTGGAAAGTTTCCTTTTTACCTTTCTGAATTAGCAATTTATTCTTTGAATTCCAAATCTTAAATATTTTTTATTGTAGTGTAAAAATGGACACAATTTTATACTGAAAATAAGAAAAGACAGACTAGTAAAAACTATATTTAAATTTGGTTGTTTGGCAGAAAGTTGTAAGTAATACATCATAATTTTTTCATGGAGCAGTTTCACTAATAATATCTGGAGGTCTATCTTCTAAAAGCCATTTTTCAAACCAATATTATGTTTTGAGTTCTTATTTTCCTTTTTTCAATTCTCTGTATAAAAATGTGCATTCTACAATGCAAGATCATAGATCTTTGAGAAGTGGTGCAACAAACTGTTATCCCAAATTCTAATTGATGTAGTTATATTCCTTCAACTATTGATTAATACTTTGAATTTGTTTGCAAAATGTTTCTTTTTTAATGTTACATGTTCATTGTATAGGTTTTGCCAATTTACATGCACATACGTGTTCTTGTGACATCGTATCTTTTCTTGAGTGGTTATGGACATTTTACATATTTTTACCAGTACGGAGACTTTGGCTTTTACAGACTATGGCAAGTGAGTACTCCTGTTTGTGGTTGTAGTGTGTTAGGTTAGAGTTAGTTCCTAATCTCTTGTCCATCTAACTTTATTCTGATATTACGATGCTAATTTTAATATTTAAAAAGTTTCAAGTTTATGGAGAAATGTTCAATTATTTTGCTATCAAAACAATTGTAAAGCAAAATTATGACTAAAATTACACTCATAAAAAAAATTTTAACATTTTTTTTAAATATTAAATCAGTTTTAAACTCAGCTGTGCAATTTATTAAATAAAAAAGTGATGACTTTAACCCTCCAAGTGGTTTTTTCGAGATACCTCGTCCAACTTGATCTGGACAATATTTGACTAATCATGAAGTACCTCGTCAAGATGAAAACTGCCTTATTTTGCTAAGGACAAGCCTATGGAAAGATACCCTGCAAGTTTGCTTCACCCTTTTCAAAAATAATCACAAAGGTAGGCCACTAATACGTTTTGTTAGTGCTCCTTTACCGTTGCCCTTTCCCCGAGCAGTTGATTGACTGGTGATTTTCATTTGATTCAGCAGGCATGAATGTTGTTTCAAAAGACTAAAAAACAACTTTGCTGTGCTTTCCCACACTTCTGAGCATATTTGCATGTGATTATCATATGTTATGACATTGTTTTCCCCTTAGAGTCACAAAATAAGGCACACAAAGAATGCCTATTTCTCTTTGATTTCCAAAACACACCTAAGGACAAACATCTGAATGAACAGATCAGTGAGTGTGTGTCAAGTGACTTGAAATATGAATCAACAGTTGTAAATTCACAACTAGGAAAACCTGAAATATACCTAAGGGTAAAGGGTTTGCTGTCCACTAAGTGCCTGAGACTTGGAGGGGAGAATACTCATGAAATTTAAAGCAGCTTGGGAAGGGACAAAATGAGTTTGATTTCCTATTATCTGCTTTGTTAACTCCAAATGGGATTGAACACCCAAGTAAAAAAACAACTTGTACATTGCACAGAATTAGTATCAATTTGGAACAGGTATTTGCATCAGACTCTGGCCAAAACAGAGCAGTTTTCGATGCAAAGGTTAATAGGTACTTTTGTTTTGTGTTGCACGGGGCAACTGACCGAAATTACATGTCTACATAATAAATACTTTTCAACTTACTTTCAAATTGAATCTATTATACTTTATCCCTCTGCAATCACCAGTGAAATTGAATTTAGAAAAAGTGACAATTCTGACTAAACCAAAATTTTATCCATTCATTACTTTGTTAAACTGATATTTCTGAGTATGTAGGGAAAGATTGTTTCCAGCCTTTCAGTAAAATTTCTTTTGCTGTGTTGAAAATCAATAGTGCTTGAAATGACCAGAGGGAAGAAATGTTACTAAGAATTATTCGTCTAACAATCAACAATACCATGCCATGTAGAATTGTGGTTTCTGCTGTTCAGACCACTACATAAACCATAATTCCAAGATAGTATGAGAACTAACTGGTTGAAGTAGGGATATGTTGTGTTTTAAAGTTGATACATTGACCACATTACACCATTCTGACACATTGACTTGATATAATCTTAATATAAGGACAGTAACATACCAAAGAATATAATTGGTTTTTTTGGGGGGTGATATATATTTTTCTTAGACCACATTAACACTTAACCTGCTGTAAACCAATAAATAGGCCACTTCCCACCATCGCGTATTGACTGGCAGTCTTAAAATAAGGGTTTCATCAATTCTTCAAATTAGTTGGTCTGTTCTATGCATCCATTTAATTTGCAAATGACAACAAAATGTTAAACATAACACTTATACTTCTCTTTCTACCTGTTTTCATATTTATGTTAAACCTCTTAAATAAAACTGTAATCGACTCTGTTCTTGCTCTCTAATAGACTATTTCTCCTATAATCATTTAAGTATTTTTGAGAGGTTTAACAGCAATAACTCAAATTTATGTTTTCTTAATATATCATGTTCTCATTGAAATGCTAAAAATAACTAAAACTGATTTGCAGTTTGAGTGCATTTTTCTAAAATCTAAATTGAATATTTTTTAATGATTCAATAAATAAGGGAAAATATTGATATTTGTTCAATAATAGTACAATTCAAAATTTTCTTTTTAGGTTCTCTTTCGTCTTAATTTTCTGGTTATAGTTCTTTGCCTCTGTATGAACCGTCCATATCAATTCTATTATTTTGTGCCTTTGGTATCGTTCTGGTTTGTTGTGATGTTTTTTGCTGTGAAAGCTGTTCCTAAAGTTACAGCTCCTTCTGCAGAAGGTTAATATGTTTTGTAATTATTATTGCATTATTATTTTCACTGTTTCGTAATTTGGTTCTATAATTATGTGTCATATTTTATTTTAGTTTTTAAAATGTTCCAATGTGCATGAATCAAGACTTGTCTGTTTAAGAGTTTTAAGCACATAATTATGAAATAATGATATGTATTCTATGCTTTGAATTATAAAAAAATACCATAACTTTGTTATTCAATATTTTAAGTTTATATTTTAGCAAATCCTCTGCTCTATTTCTACATGGTTCTGAAGTTTGTTTCACTATTTGGAATTGTTACAGTATTATACATGTCCGAGGTAAAAATATTTAGTTTCTTCTTCATATGTATAAATATATATTTTTAAGTTTTATGATGTTGTGTTATGGTTAGTTATTGTGGCATTTTATGGCAAATGACCCTATGGGGTAAGAAGGGCCATAGTAGCTCAGTGGGTGTCCACTGTGTTAGAAACCTGAGAGCACAGGTTCAGATCATATTTCTCTGTTCTGGGTCAGTCAAACTTTCATTGAGTGTGTATGTCTGTTACTTGATATTGAATGTCTTGTGTCTGGTTCAGCATGGCCAAATATAGTCCCTGTGCAATAAAACACCAACAAGACAACCAACCTTTGGGAAAAGAAAGAAAGATGAGAATACTTTGAACATTTATCCATTGACTCAGAGGGTAGGTCCTGGAAAATCTATCCATCTACTGATCTCAAGTGGAGGAACACTTTGAATTTGTGTTAAAAGTAAAATGTGCAGTTTTGAACAGTTTATAAATTGATCAGTGATTTTATCAACATTGTTTCAAAGAAACTACACTTTCGAATGTCATAAGATAAAGGTTTTATTTATTTTCTGTAAAATATATTATTTCAATATTACAAGATATTACAAATCTGATATAATCTAAATTTTAAGATTAGGTAGATTTGTAAAATGATGCATGATGAAATTGCATGAATCTATTCATCTGAACTAAGATGTACCCTTTATTAATTTGGTAGAGATTTCTCATATTCATTTCTATCTCAGCAAAGGACTCTTAGACTTCTAGCATCATTTGACTGCTTAAATCAACCATGATCACTATTACTTTCAACTACAACAGAAAACTAATGCTATAGTTGTATTATAATATACACAATAGATATTTCATTATTTCTTTAATTGGAACATAATTTAAACTTCTGTATGAAATAAACTCCTTGTCTAATGTTAATAAAGGTAGCTGCGAAAACGTTTGGTGAAAAGATAGATGGCGGCACCTCCGTCCGCTAAGAGCAAAAGGTAGAATATGACCATGGCAGATAGTGGCCATCGTCGTAGAATACAAATTATTCTGTGAAAGAATGAAAGAAAATTGACAGTGCAAGTTACTTTTCACACAACCAACACATCCACACTGACCAGTACAAAGATAATCGGATTACATTCATTTGTCAAGACATTGTGTACAATTCTTTCTTGCAAAATTTCGATTTCCATAAAAATCCAATTTGAAATTAAATATCTCTGCATTTCTTTTCCCAAACCCAAAGCCGTATGCATTCTATTTAATCACAATTTGGAATCAATTCTTCAGCGAAGTGCGTGCTTGATCAGTATGAATGCATTTCGGGCGAAGAAACCAATATAAACAATATCACGTGATCGTAAGGAGACGGTAGTAGCCAATCACAGCGAGCGTCTCATTTTAATCCCTGGATCGCTTAACACGCCGTTTGAGAATACTGTTTTTGATAATCCTTGAGTTAAATTGAGGATCAGTTGAGCCACAGGTAAGAATGAACTCGAGACTTGTGAATATGGCCGTACGTGTAATATACATATGCAAAATCACATGCCATGTAATTGGCACCCACCACACTTTAAATTTGCAAATTAGGCAGTAATACAAATTATGTGTTCATATCCAAGGTTGCAATGCTCAGAAATTTTTGTGCTAAACTTTGGAGTTAATTGGAATTAGATATTTTTTTTCATTATTTGTTAAGTATTTGAATGATTCCCGTGCTTTTGGGAGGCATGAAGAGGACATTCCATTAATGAGACGGCAATTTTCTTTTGTAATAACTGCATTAGTTTTCCATTATGAAAACAGTGCTAAGCAAGTTGAAAAGTCACTTTGAAACCTGTTTACGGATGTCCTTGGGTTTCAATATCCATTCCGCAATCAGTACATGGATTATTGCGATTGCTGGCTAGAACCCCCTAGTTCTCCGAGGGCTTTTAACCTCAGCTATGAAAAGGCCAATTTCCTCAAATATTGTGATGCAAAAGTCCTTCGAGCACTAGTACTAAAAGTCCTAGTCTAAATGAGCATGATTAAAGCAATTTTGTGTGCATGTAATGTGGAATCAAACATAATAGTCCTATATTCTGTTCACTGATTAATCTAGATTTGTCCTAGAATCGGATAATTAACAAGGGTGTGGAAACAACAAGAAACACTGCCAGCACTTTTTTTGTTGAACAGCATGTCTTTAGTCATAGTAGTGTGGTGATTTGAACTGGGTTTTTTCAGTGGGATACCACTCTTGACCTGCACATATTCCCAGGCAGTACTGTGATAAATTTTAGAACCAAGTCCTTGAATCCTATGTGAGATTTTAAGCTACAGCAATCAGCCTAGATTTGTTTTTGATGGATGATAATGTTCATCCACAGTACAGAGCTTTTGCATGAATGCCTTCACAGTGAGGGTAATTTTCTGATGCAGTGTGACTGGCATATTTCCTGCATCTCAATATCCAATCAAAATCCTTCGTTAAAAAAAAATAAAATTTGCCTCAAGTATGGGAAAAATTGTTGCTTCCCATACTTGAGGCAATTAGTTTCAAAATAGATTTATTTTACAAAACACATTTTTTGCAAAATAATTTTTTTTGTAGATTCTGATGACGATGGATGGCTAAGTACTGAAAATCAAGCAATTACTGATTTAGAAACCAGTATTTGCGACGAGAGTAATGGGAGAGATGATTATGATGGTAAAGAATATAGTGATGATTCAACACTTAATTTTATCAACTGGACAGAACCTTAACAAATTCAGAATTCATCATCGTTTCCGTATGCCTCGGGACCCGTGCATAATTTGCCTATTTGTTCCTGTGCACTGGATTACCTGAAATTATTGATTCCGGATAAATTACTTCAAAGTATTCAGGAGAACACAAATAAGTACGCTGTTTGTTGTACTCGAGTCAGAGGATGCTCAGTGGCAACCATTTTCCAGCTTTACTGAAATATGGATATTTTTTGCTGTTTTTATTTGTTATAAGTATAGCTCATATTTTCCAAGGCTAACGGATTATTGGTCACAAAATCCTATATTGGAAAATGCCATCTGAGCTTCAGCATGGCGCACATGTTGTATTTTCCCAAGTTGTTAATGGAAATAAATTTATACAAATAATAATATGATGTATTGGAAATTCACCTTTTTTATCAGCAAAAGATTATTTTTGTATTTTGAAAATAATCTCACAAATTATAAAAATTATAGGAAATAAAAAATCTTTTTGCAATTGGTTTTCTCAAATGAGCGCAGTGAGAAAAATATTAGAAAATAAAATTCAATTTAAAATACTAACACTAATTTGATTGAGTTTTTCTGATTAGAAAACTTATATGTTATGTAGTAAACTTTCGATCTAAGTTATACAAGCTCAGCTTGGTATAAGTGCTTACAAATGCTAAAATGAAAATGCTCATGTTCTGTAAAATACTTACGGATTTTAAGAGTGCAAATATAATTTTTAACAAAATTTAAAAACAACCACTTTTATTTGCACTTAATATAAGCACATACAAATTTTTTAGATTTCCAACTCTTAAGAGCAGGTGAAGTTAATAAATTTAATTACATTTCTGTATGTTTACGACCTTTAAAAAATTCCGCTAGTTCATTGTAAAATATATTTTTCAAATTATGTTCATTATTTGAGATACTTGCATTATTATCTATTTTTGGTTGTCTATTTTTTTTTCTCTGAAGGTTGTATTAATTCCATACATAAAATCCGTTTTTTTTTTCCTGATATTCTTTTATTGTACCTAACGTTTACGATGCAGTACTACATGACATTCACTATTTCATTGTTGGGTAAAAAACATTGTTTTCAAAACTTTTAAGAGTTACCATTATTTAAAAAAAGTTTGCATGAACATATTTTGATAGTTAATTAGACACAATTTACAGTGTATATTTCTTTTAATCTTTAGTAAATGCATGCGGGAAGTCACCTCTCACGAATCGTAATAGCTTGAGAAAAAAGAATAGAGCGGTCCCCCTGGTTCTCCCTGTCATCGGTGAAGTGATTATGTATGAGGAAGTCTCTTTGTTGCTTAGAAAAAAGGGGGAAGGAAACCTTAATGGATTTGGGTCGTCTCATTAGTAACAAAAGGACAGTGATATTTCGACAGTCTGCCATAACCAGAGGGTTAAGTAGCCAATTCAATCTAAAAATATCACACATTTTCAATTCAAACCAACATTTTTTTGCAATGTAAATATATCAGAAAAACACTATCAAAACACTATACATGCAAAAAATAGCATTACACAAAAATAGTATATTATTGTACATGAGGTATTCAACTTAAACTGTTATCATTTATATGCTAAGGGCAATAAAGTTATACTTACAGTAACTTCTTTGTTATTACAAGTCTGTATTCCAAATTCAACGTAATCGCCAATATTAAGACTTATGAACATTTTGCATTCGCTAGAGTGGAAAAACATCTTTTGCATCACCCCTTTTAATAAAACCAAATGTTCCTTTAAAAGTACAGACAACATCACAATATCTAACAGGGGAGAGCTTTTCCAAACAAATATTCATTGCAAGGTCTAAGATTTCTTGTATTTTTGTTAGTAGCTATACGAAAAGGGACATCAGGATGAGGAAGCTCCACATGTCCATTAATATTTTCTGTAGAATAGGGCCATTCGCCACGATTTTTATAGGCAACTCTACCTTAAGTAATATCCTACATATCAGTGGTTACAAATTCAGAAACTCTTCACACATTACTTTGGCAACTTCAGAAGTAATTTTACATTCAGAATTATAGTAGGCCTCCCAGAGGCAACTAAAAATGCGACTAAAGCGATTATTTTCAAGACAAAACGACTATGGCGACTTTTTTCAGAAAATTAACATTAAAAATCGTCAAAAGCAACTATTTTGGCATAAAACGTGAACTATTTTTATCGCAAGGCAACTTTTTCTAGGAAAATAACCGAAATATCGATATTTGCCCTACATTGATCGATTTGTATGCTACATTTATCGATTAATCAATTTATAATCGTAAATATTATAAATGTTAAATGATGAATATGTTTATTCATGAAATTATAGGAACAGAAAACCAAAGAAGTTAGAGAGAAAGAAGGCGAAAGAAAAAAACTAGAATTGTTAGAAAAATAATTACATGGGAGAAAAGAAACAGTTTCAAATTTGGAATCTAGAGTAAAAGCTCTCGCAAGAGCAAAAGGAGGAGCCGTCTTCAGCATATTCATTATTAAAGGAAGGGAATGACCACTTAGAAAAAGCTGTAGAAAAGCATGACCCAGTTCAAATGCGCATTGCTCAAGGAATACTTGATGCAGCTGAACAAATGCATCATAAAGAGAGGGAACAACAAAAAAAAAAGCAAGTACACTGAACAGTGTTGTTCAGACAAGAAAATCTGCCCTTATTGATCATCTTTCAAAAAATCCTAAAAGCTTTAAAAAAAATTTACATTGAAAATTGTTCCTAACCACCTGTAATTACGTTTGTTATTTGTACAATAGAACACAAAAAGTGGAAAAGAAAGAAACTTTTGTGAAGTTTGCACTGTCATTAAATATATTCTATCCAGTCGTGTAATTTTAAGGTATGTTTCTTAATGTGTCTTTTTTATAAGGAAATTAATTGTTTTTGTTTATTTTAGTTCGTTAAGTATTTTTTATGAAATCTTAGCATTTTATTTTAATTGTTTGTAAAGGTTCCATTTGTGATTGCCTGCAGCAGCTTTCTGTGTCTATTATAGTGCTAAATTTTGTATGAGGAGACTATTTTGGCTACTATTTTTCACATGAGGCAACTAAAGCAACTATTTTCAAAGATAAGAACCACTGGTATGCCTGAACTAGCATTTGGTTATCCAGTATTGTGATTATAAGCAATTTCAAATTCATTTGCATCATCGTGTTTTAAATTATCAATATATCCATAAAATTGACTAGTGAAAAAAGATATATTACTTGTTGTTTGCAACATTGTATGAAACTATATGAATCTAATAAATTTTTAACTAATCCTGTCTCCTTAGGAGTGACACAACTAGGACTAGAATTGTTACTGTTACGAGGGCAGTCGTAATTCAATGTTTCATTTAAAGATGGTGAACACTGACAATTAGGCATTGCAGGGTCTTATAATTTAGTATCTGAACTTTTTTCATCTCTTCTATAAGAAACAGGCTTGTTGTATAATAAGTAGTGTTCTTCATCCAGGAAGTTATGCAGTTTTGGTCATAACATGACCCAACTCACATTCCAAATCCACTTTCGCTATAGGCAAACAAATAGTATTGTCTGCAAAATGAGATATTATCTGTATATATACACCTTTGTACATGTGTGACTTAACAGACTTTCTTCGAATTAAGTCTCTTTTGGCTTCTGTGTCTTGTAAGATAAAAATCTGAGATCCATTTACAGTCCCAACACTAATGTCGGGAGACATCAAATCCATCAATAATTTGTCCCTCATTCCCAACTTCATTAGTAGCTATGATTTCAGTTTGCTTCAACTTAAGGCATTGAGATCTAAGATGATCATAGGAATTGCCTTCATAACATTGAAGTTGTTTTCTTTGTTCAAAATTTTTCCCTTTATCTTTGTTTACTTCTCTTTTCACAAAGGGTTTATTTTCTCTATTTTCTTCCTTAAACTTATAAATAACATATGTTTTCTTAATACTTTCTTTGTTCTGGAAATCTAATATTTCTGGCTGTAAGACTCCTATAAGCTTTCAATTCGGCCTATCCTTTCAGCTAATTCCAATAGAGAATTCAAGTTCATCCATGCCTCATGAAAATATTCTTTCTCTTCAGATGGCACTCATCTCTTCATGTGCTCAGTGATATGCAACTTTCTGAGTTCTTCAAAAGTTTTTGATTTCCAAATCAAAAACCCATTCATCATATAACTTGTAAGTTGATGAGTGTAACTCTTCCATGTTTTATCTAGGACCTTTTGATGTCTGAAACATCTGCTTCAGTTTCTCAGAGCTCATTTTGCACCTTTTCAGAATAATACCTTTCACATAATCGTAACTGCATAATCAGGCAACTCAAGCCATTGTGCTCGAAATTTCTGAGTGCAATACACTCAGTAAATATGGCACCCAATCTTACCATCTTAAAATGCCTGGCAGGTTCCAGGTGGGGCTGCTCCAGATCTACTTTAAATTTAACTTATAAAACTTTTGTTTTACCGATAATTACTTATTGCTATGAACACTTGGTGGCCTCACAAGAAATTTGTGACCTACTCGAAAGATTAAAAAATCAGGCCCTTCGCCTTATTACTGGTGGGGTCAAAACAACCCCTATTGATGACATGTTGCACTGTACAGGGAACAAACCTATTGGGGCAATTATAGAGGAAAGGGCTCTTCTTCTCAGGGAAACATTTTTAAAGAAGTCCTGGATACCTTTCTTTGTGGAACAGTGACTCTCAAACTTGCAAACGAAATCTGAATACTCAATATGACTTTTTGCAGAAAGTTCTTGAGTTGAAGGAACATCATGAACTTAATTTTAGACCTGAACATCTACCACAATTACTTGATCCAAGTGCAAATAAAGTGTTTCGAATCTGTACTGAACTTATTCAGTCTGTCCTTAAAAGCAACACCAATGACTTGGTTTTGAGATCTATGGCATATGAGACTATGAATACTCTTTATCCTGAAAGTGATTGGCTCCGGGTTTATACCGACGGCTCTCGTATGGATAACTCCATTAATTCGGGAGCAGGTGTCTTCTGTGACTCCTTTGCTTTCTATTCCCTAGTTGGGAGATATAGAACTGCTTTTGATGGTGAGATTGAGGCCATTTGTATTGACCTCTCTCAGTTACAGTGTCACTTGTGTCATTTTTCCAGAGTGGTCATCTTGTCCGACTCGAGAGTCGCCTTGCAAGCAATTAATAATTATACTGGAAACCCATATTTCTCTTCTTCCTTAGACACACATGCCATTTTAGCTCTTTCAAAATTTATTAAACTAGGGGGCTCCTCACCCTGCTTACCAAACCAAATATTCCGAAGGACGTAAAAGTCTTGACGTCATTGTCTAATGTGCCCATATTCGTATTGCAAAAACAAAAAAGTTACAATTTAAAAAGTACTTATTGAAAGAAAATCAAATGTAAGATGTCTATCTGGTGTAAAATTTCCGCAGATTTCAAATTCTTTGAAATTTCAATCTTTTTTTAACGATCCCAATTTTACAAAAAAAGACCTAAACAATGCCAGTCAAAATTTTTTTTATTTGTTTTGCTTCCCTTTGCTTAAATTGTTTGTGTGCATTAAATGATGAATGTGTGATGTCTCTATCGCAAAAGCCATTTTCGTATTGGAAAAAATATAAAACTTATTCAAAAATTAAAAGTTAGTTAACAATTTTAAAATTATTCAGATATCAAGTCTGTTAAAAATTTTTACTCTATCTTTAACGATCTAGGATATAGAAAAAATAATTACATAACTCCAGTTAAAACTGTTTATTTTTTTAAATTGTTCCTTGGAAAATGAAACGAAAACGGAAAAAATAAATTTGGAACCTGATTTCTTTATACTGTTGCCATTCTAAGAAAAACAATAATAATTTAAATCCATTGAATTAATTTTAAAATGTTCTAAATTGAATTCAGCGCGACCCAAATATCGCAAAAAATTCAGACTACCTGTGCCAGATTTCATTATTGAAAGAGCCATAGATTCGTCAGGACAGTACACACAAACAGACAAACACTTAATTTTACAATATTAGAGAAAAATCTTAAACTATCACAGCATACAATACATAAGAGGCAATATAATTAATTATGGTTAAATATTAGTTTTATTTTTAAACTTGTGTGTATAAATTTTTTTCAAATGATCTGATTTTGTTCAAATCACTTAAATACACAAAACATCGAAAAATTTCAAAGAAATCAAAACGAAATTTAAATTTTCGTTTAACTCTCAATTTCGCATCTTTTGGCCATAACTTTATCACAATTTGATAATATATCTCTACTATTATAAAAGGAAGTGTTTGTCTGTTTGTTATGTGCACATTCCTGACGAATCTATGGCACTTACAGTAATGGGATTTGGCACACAGGTAGTCCGAATTTTTTGCAATTTTTGTACGAAGCCTGAATTTTAAAATTAATTTAATGACGTTTTTAATTATTATTGTTTTCCTTAGCAACAGCATAAAAGATCACAGATTCTAAATTTATTTTTTCTGTGTTTCCGTTTGAACGTCTTCAGCCAAATAACAAAACTTGTAACTTTTAGATTTTTTGCAATACAAATGCCACTGCAAAGAATCTCCTTTCGTTTTATTTGAGAATAGGGAAATCACAGTTTCCATTTCCTGTGCACAAACGATTCCACAGCGAAGGAAAGCAAAGGAAATAGAAAACATTTAGAGAGGCATTGTTTAGTTCTTTTTTGTAAATTAGGGTCATTAAAAATAGATAGAAAATTTCAACGGATTTTAAATCTGCGGAAAATTTTACATCAGATAGATACCTTATATATTTGAATTTCTTTTAATAAATAATTTTTCAATGAAATATTTATGTTTTTGCAAGAGATTGTGACGTCACGCCGATTGGATTTCTTCACATTTAGCCCATTGGATCATGCAGCATTTAGTAATGCCATGATGGCTTTTATCCAATAGGCTACGAATTCCCATTAAGTTTGAGAAGCAAACCAAACCCCCAGGAATTCTGTTATGACTGTTACCCAATTTGTAGCAATCACCGGGGGTTAGTGAGCAGTGGTGTCACACCTGACCACACATAAAGAACTGAAAGGTGTAACGCCATGCTGGCCACACAGTGGCTAGTATTTAATAACATGCAAATGCACTTAATTAAATTCTATGAACTTTCATAGAAACATTAGTGTTTAAAGAATTACAATATAATTGAATTTGCAGGTAAAACTTTTTTAACCCAAAACAATTTAGGCTCTTTGCCTCACTTTAAATTCCAGTAAGCCAGAACCTTAATAAACTTAATTTAATAGAAGGGTGGGCCTACCTGCCTTTTCTACTGTCTTGCGTCCATACCACTTCTAAGACACCAAAACTTAGTCTTATTGGTCACACTCCAAACTTAGTCAAAATATATATAAATATAAAACTTAGTCAAATTGATCACTCCAAACCTTTTTAGACATTTAAATTAGCATTTATTAAACACAGACATTACAACACACATGTTTTATAATTATGAAAGTAAGGAAAGAAGTATAATTGCTTAGTTCTCCAAATAACCAGTTGCTACAGATGTCTCAACGAGACAAAGACTAGATGACTTTAGTTTCATATGCATGGGCATAATCAATGGCCCTTGAGAGGCAATAAACTTCTGAGAGCCGCTTAATCCACACATCTGATGCTAATACTTTACAAGCGCTAGGAGGGCTCTTGTTCACTGTTGTTCTAGAGATCTGGTTGTCAGCCGAGTTTACATCTTAGCAAATTAATTAGTTTTTCATTAGTAAAATGTGAAAATATTGGTGTATTTGCTATTTTCCTCATTTATAATGGAAATTCACCCAAAAATTGTACTGACCCCCATTCCACTTTTACTTTTTTTTACCTGAAATCAGAATCGAGCAAACATTTTTCTTTTATTTTTCTATTAAAACTAGGTTTTCGAAAAGAGATAGTGGGTCTTAGGCCAATAAATTGAGAGTAATTTCAACATATTCCACTAAAAAAATTGGTTATCTACCCGGATTCTTCAAAACTGGCTAAATCCCAAATTCAAATTTTAGGTATCCTGAAATACTACAATATTAAAAGTATGCCTTAAATTCTTGGAGACCTTCCTCCTTCCCAATAGGACTTAATTTTTTTTAAATCTAAACCATGATACATGTCTGTAAAACGATTTTGGTGTCTCCTCTAAAATTTATGAAAATGGATTGAGCTGGTTTTGAATTTAAACGCCTCACTTGGAAATCAAAATATTTGAATTTTACCTTTATGACTTTTTTTCAGCAATATTTTTCATTTGACTCATTCAAATATTAATTTTCTCTAGGTTTTCTTCGAAAAAATATTTGTCACTCGTCCATGGAAAGCATTATTTGTTACAACTGATGACTCCATAAAAGAATGGTGGTTTCGATGGAAAATTGATCGATATGTGAGTTAAAATATCAATATTTATGCTGCAATGATGGAGTAAATTTAATCATTTTCTTGAATTTGAGTGTATGATATTTGTATGAAATAATGTATTAAATTTCATTTGCATATAATTTCAGAGTGTGTCATTTGGAATGTTGTTTGCTTTTGGACTCCACTTATTGAAGCAGTATCATATATTAGATGATAAAAATCGAGGCAACTTATTCTCTAGAGGTATTTCATTGACTGCAGCTGCAGCTGCATTAATTGGAATAGGGGTATGTATTTTTTGCTGAGCATTGTTCACATTACAAAAATATATTTTAAAGTTAGAAACATGAAACTTTTTCCAATTTCATTGAAGGATCCTTTTTTTGTTTGCATTTTCACCTATAAGAATCTATCTTCAGGTCTTCAGAATGTGCTAACATGTTTGATATCGATATATTGATTCAGTAAAACAACAACAAAGCTTAGGAAATATTTTGTACCACATGAGTTTGATAAAACCATGTCAACTTGAGCATTTCATTATGTGAATCAGTTTTAGAATGACG
Source organism: Metellina segmentata (assembly GCA_947359465.1). NCBI lineage: Eukaryota > Metazoa > Arthropoda > Arachnida > Araneae > Tetragnathidae > Metellina > Metellina segmentata. The sequence goes on from OX375872.1 coordinate 6,751,170, forward strand.
TATGTATTCCCTTTAATATCGAACATTCTTGCGTAACAACAAAACGTTACTTGTGTTTAATGAATAGCTTAAGTGTGTTATTAAAAGAAATGGCTAAATTTTTGTCTTGGTTAAGTGTAACAGTTTTTGAGGACTGCTTTGTTGTATAAGAACTCATTTATGGAGCAAAAAGACAAACCTTGTTTATTAAAATAGTCTTCTGTTGTAAAGTATTAGAAGATTTAAAATTATTGCTATAAATTGTGAAGATTGAAGAAGCAAAACTGTCATAAAATTCAATTGAAATTTTAAAGTTTTCACATTTTGGAACAATGTTTTCCAATTGGCAGGAATTGGGTTTGCAAATAACGAAACAAAATCGCAGTTTCCTGCCAATATTTTTAAAATTGAAAATAAGAGAATGAATATAAAATGTCTCATGTCTAATGGTAAATAAATTGTTGGGAAAATGTAAAACCAGCTTCAAAACAATATTTTCTTTAAAACTCAATTCTCCTTAAAATTTCAATACTTTTTAACGGAAGATCATATTTTTAAATTTAAGCATCTTTTTTTGCTAGATGAATAAAGATAAATTGGTATTAATGAAATAGTTTGAATTGCCTGCTGGCTATTTATTGTTTTAATTTGTCAAGAAACGTGATATTCTTTGCGTGTGCTTTCTTTCAGGGCTATGCAATATTTGCATTCCTTTGTAGAAATAAGCTTGAATGTAATGAAGTACATCCATATATATCTTTTGTTCCTGTAAGTAGATACCTTTGTTCTCATTTTTACATGCCAACTCATTTAAAATTTCTTAGTTAATATTTTTGGTATCAGAATTTTTTTTCAAAATTAAAGAAAGATTTAGGTTTTTAACTCATAAAAACTATAGTAACTCAGTTAAAAGTTAACTTATAAAAACTTTTCTTCACCAAATTCATATTTCACTTTTATCCTTCTAATAATTGGTAACAGTCAAACCTACCAAAAAGACGAACTTGCTTAAGACAAATTATCATTAATACAAACTAAATTCTAATCACTGCTAAGATGAGCATATTTTCAAAACTGTATGGCAAATGGATTATTTTTAATCGTATTATCAGAAACATTTAGTGACTTCGAAATTGTAGATTTATTTGTGGTATAGAGAGTAAATGAAGATTCCAAAGAACATGAAGGAATAAGCATGCCTTCTTCGAAAGAAGCTTCTGCTGGCTTAGAAATTGTTCACTGCTTTTTGTTAGGCAATGAAAATTCATCTGCTCAATTAAATGGTTGACCACAAAGATTTTCTTAAAGAATGGACCAGAAAATATCTGTAATTAAAAGTTTTCCGTATAATCAAGAATTATCTGTAATCTTTCTGAATACCATTTTCTGTGAACCAAGAATTGAACCATAAGTAATGTAACTGCAGAATTCAGATAGCATGAACTAAGAATATGATTTTTTTACGGTCCTGTGAAATTCGTCTTAATGAGGTTTGACTTTACTTTTGTGGTTTTACTACTCAAATATCTAACTTGCATAAATCAATCTTGGGCAAGATGTTAATCATGATTCACTTGTGAACTATCAAGAAATTGTGTGGAAAGAAAAAGTATGAACTAAAAAAAATATTTTATGAATTTAAAATTGGTGATTCAAGCAATAAAATAAATATATGGTGAGTCATGTCACTTGGAAAAAATTACAAGTAGTCTAACCATAAACAAATCTGCCCAGGCTTAATCTATATCTGTTATAATATGCTAAATTTGTCTTGAGTAATTGTTTCCATTTCGTTTATTTAGATACTATCTTACCTGATCCTAAGGAATATAAGTGGTTACTTGCGTACAAAGTACAGCATGTTTTATGCTTGGTTTGGAAATATTTCATTAGAGGTATGCAGCTGTTTTTCAGTGTTATCTCCAGGCCCCAGTAACTAGGTTTAAATAAATGGCCCGGAATTAAGTTGAGGTGACAGGCCCCTCATGAAATAACAATATTTCCGTAGTACACTCATTGTTTAGCTTGCACACATGTGTAACTTTTTCTCTATTTCTTTGCATACATATTGTATACCTTTAACAATTCTATTAAGACATCTAGAAAATGAAATACATATTACACTGTTAAAACTTTCGAAAGTTCCCTGTCCCTTGCGCCTAGAGTCATAAAAATTTTAAATATAAGGGAAAATAAACATATTAATAATGTGACTTCCATCTGAACCAATATATACCATTGACTGTGGGGTCATTCCACGTCAGTTCAACGTGGTCATGTCACCCACCGTCTCAGATTTGGATAAAAATTAGTGTACACCCTTCCCTCATAGTTGAATAAAAACCCCTAAAATTTTTCTCCCCTATCTAATTTTAAATTTATAGCACTTCGAAATTTTGTTAAATCTGTGTTGTGTGTTCGTCTTGAGGCTCTTGGGAGAAGATACCTTTGTATACATTTTTTCCCCCTCCATAACCAATGATCAGATTTCTTTGAAATTTTACACAGAGTTCAATAAGATGCTAAAAATTTCAGAAAAAAAATACAACAGCAGTCAAAAATTTTTATAAATACCTAAAAAAATTTATCAATGTACTTGTATTCTTGTTTTTTTGGTGGAAAAACTAGGTTTAGAAAACCTAAATTTTCAGCATGAGGGTATGATGGAATCCAAAGCTTTTTATGTTGAAAATTATTGCAAAGACATGCTCTTTCTCAACAAAGAATGAAATTTTGGGGGGTTTTATTCATTGTAATGAAAATTTTACGTTTTTTTCACATTGTGGGGGAAAATGGCAACTGGGTAGCATTTATGTACAACTTTCCTACTACCCATAGCTGTAATAGAAAAAATAATTGAAATAAAGTTGTTCATCATAAAAATAACATAATATTGCCTATTATAGGTTTTTGTTCCATAAGTGTAGACTTGTTTTGGGGATATTTAAAATTAAGAAAATTGGCTATTGTGAATTAAAAAATATTCAATCAGAAGCTTTAAATGCTGGCAATTAAAGTAATAAGATATAGCAAGAAAAAGATTAAAATAATTTAAAATTATGCATTATATTCAATTATGCAGCATTATATGATTCCCAGTTTGTTTTTAGAATATTATTGCATGCAAAGACATGTCTATATTTTAAAAGAAAGAAAATTATGTTTATCTGTTATCTTGAAATAATGGATGCAGAGGCTTTTTAACATTCATGTTAAATATATTGAGGTGTAACTCACAATGAAGCAATTTTATAACACCAGATACATAAATCACAATCTAGACAACAACAATTAAACTAAATTAAAAAATACCATAACAGTCTATACTATTATCACAGTTAATTACATTACATGTTTAATGCTTCTTTGCTGTAGCATCAACATCACCTGTAAGTTTTCCATTTTTTCTTCCATCAACGCCATACACTCGTTGGGAAAGAAGTATCTTCTGCCAGTAATAATCTGTGGGGGTTGTACAATACCAAACATATGAGGAAACGGTATTACACAAAAATCATCATGGTAAGGCTAGCAGAATGAAGGTGAGGGTCCATTTGGGTGAAGAAATTTTACTAAAGCATCTCCCTCGTCTTGATTAATCACTGATATCATTCCAAAGCACCATAAATGATCATACTTACAAGCAACAAAACATTCAGGATACAAATCATCAGCATGCACAGAAAATTTGGGGAGGTTCTTCAGGTTAAAAGTGAGGGAGGGTTCTTTATTAATGCTCAGTCTTGCATCAATTGTGCCAATTAAGTGGTTTGAAGTTTTGAAAATTACGAGTTCCAGGGAGTGTCTGCACATCTCTGAAACGGATTTCGAGGGAAGAGCGGATTATGCCTACATCTTCCCTTACAATATAATGAAATTTTACTTTTTCAATTTTTTCGTCGCATAAATCAAAAAATATTTTTGGACTAGTGATCTGCTTGTCAAGGGGTCTCTGAAGACTCCTCTAGCTAAACGTTTTGAAGTTCCACCAATACCGTCGCATTCTGACTTGCCATGACTAATGGCAAAGAAAGACCACGGTGCGTCTATTTTGAAATCTTCCTGATGATGGCAGAGATTTAGTAAGTTGAACTTATTTTTGTACTGTGCTGCACAGCCATCACTAAAGTAGTGTATCTGTTTGATGTTAGAATTTTTTTCTTTTATATATTTCAAAATTTTTTCTCGAGTTTTGAATACCATATTCACATTATGCTTCAAATCGTCAGAAACAATACAATGGGATGAGATCATCTTATCTCCATCAGGACTTTTATACTGCACTACCACAGGATGTAAAGTACAAGATTCAGAAGTCCAGTGGTACCCTTGTACCTCATCTTGGATGATGAATGAAAAATGTTCACTGAAATCTAGTAGAATAACAACAGTCTAATGGAAGGTTTTCTTTTAATTTTTTAAGGAAGGAAGACTGTGACTTTGCTATGAAAGAATGAGGACTCATATGTTCTATTTTGCCTGTTAGATCATTAATGAACTCATCTAGTGTTGAAGTGGTTTTGATCAAGTGGACTAGATCTGTGGAAATTCATTGTGAAAATTCAATGGGGTCACTTCCATCAAAATCTTCAAATTGAGATTCCAAGTGGCTAACAAGTTTATCCCTTGTAGGACATTTATTACATCTTTGGATCCTCACAGAGTAGAAGCTTCATTATGTCCTTATACTTGTTTTCTATTAGTGCTGCATGCAGGAGTAAAATGGCATTCTGGTGAATGGTACACACATATACTGTGGGTTCCATTAGGACCTGCCAAAACACACCACTTTGGCCTCAAGGCACAGAACTTTAAGAAACCTACTTGAACACTAGGATATTCTTTCTTGAAGCCTGCATACAATTCTCGGAGGTTGCCCAGTGTTAGCCGCTTCTTATGATACTTTTTTCTGATGCTGACCACATCTTTCATTCCCGACATTATTCTAGACTGCTCGTGACTATGATAAAATTCTAGAACCTTGCTTACAGTTTCAGATGGAAACTTTTTTCCACCTCTGGGATCTGGTTCATGTAAAATTCCTCTTTCTTTAAAAAGCTTCTGTGCCTGGTGAACTGAATAATCAGATGCACTAAATGTTTCTTGAATTTTTTTGTGGCCATGAAAGAGAAGCAGGAATGGTTAGCATTTGGATTTGCTTCTTTCTGGAGATGCATTGGATGTAATTTTCATCACCTCTTCAAGTTTGTCCATGTCACTCGCTTTACCTTTAATCACAATCTCTGTTTCAGTCTCTTTAGTTGAGATTTCAACCTGTAGCACTTTTTGCATTTTATCACAAACATTTTCCTGGAAATTTTCAATCTTCCTCATTCCATAACATGTCTTGCTGTGTTCAGGTAAACCATGTAATTTTAAAGGGGAACAACCTGCCTCAGTAAGAGACATGTTCAGCTTTTCTATGACTTATCTTCTCTCCAAACTGGTATTTTCTTCTGAACTTATCCCAATATCTTCTGGTTGAATGTAACTATCTTCAACATCACACTCTTGATCTACATCACTGCTATAAATAATTTGTCTACATCTACTACACATTTTTTCACCTGGCTTTAATTTAATTCTTTTTTTCTAGCAAATCTTTAGACTGCTGTAATGTTACAGGGCATAGACTTTTTTTTGACTAGTCCTTTGTGCTTTTTCAAAGGATCCCTACAGTTTTTTTGGAGAAATTCGAATTTCTTCAAATATATATTTTGGTGATGGAAACAAATTGTTTCCAAGTCTTCAGCTTTAGCTTCAGTTCTTAAATGCAACAGCTCTCTGTCCTCTTCACCTTAAACAATTAACATTCTCAATCCCTTTATTGTGACTGAAAGTTAACTTATGGCATTCACTAGCAGTTAACTCTCCCACAGTACATTTTGAATCTTCCATCTTATTCCAGTTAAGAAACACAAGATCTAGTACACAAAAAAATCAAAGATTGGATGAATTATAAGAGTACACCACACTGATTTGCTCAGACACCAAAAGTAGATTGACTGATAAGCCAAGTCTACTGTAACGATCTCCCGACAGGTATTATGAACACAGATGAGAACAGTTGTTCTTGTGTTTTGGATGCTACTGTTCTAGTAGACGAACATCGATGTATGACAGTGCCTGTGTTCTGTTACGATCAAGAATACGAAAAGTGGGGTGCTGTTCTGAAAAAGAAAATTAACAAGGCAGATTTGTTGTAGACTCTCGGAAGAAAGAGACGCGTTTTTGCACCGGACGGTGCCGAGTGTATATCTGAATTTTGTATTATATTGTAAAAATAAATGTGCATGTCCAATTTAGGTATGCAATATCCCTCTGTTCTTGGCAATTACTACACACATTGTCTATCAAATTAAAACATCGCTCGATCACTCTGACATCTATATTCTATGAGATGCAACCAAAGACAGGGTTCGCACGCTCCTTAAGAACTCCTTAAAATGGATTTTCGTTTTTAAGCACTCTTAAAACTCCTTATTTTTAAGTGCTACTCCTTTAAATCAAAGTATAATTTTATTGTTTTGAGTAATTAGTAATGTAGTATTAAGTAGAACTAAGTTAAAGTGTTGAAACATTTTTATTTTTCGCACTTGAAAATGTGTGTATAAACTTTCTAAGAGTCCTTAAAAATTTCGATAGAACTCGTTAAATACTCCTTAATTTTTATATTCTATGACTCCTTAAAAATTTTGAGACAACTCATTAAATACTCCTTAATTTTTGTATTCAAAATTCTGTATGAACCCTGAAAGAGTCGCTGCATGATGAGTTATGCAGTAGTCACATGTATCTGATGGGCCTCCATGACTCATCTGCATTACATCACCCCACTTCAGCTATCCATGATACATCCACACACTGAATGATAACATAAACAACTTGCATATGAAAGACTTCTCTGAATTGCCATCTGAGAAAACATGTAAAAATGTCTAATGTTTCTGAAATGAATAACTAATTTTTTAAATAATTTAAGCCAAATTTGATGTATTCTCATATTTGTATATAATACTCACTTTCTAATTCTTTGGAATGTTCTAGCTATGTCTTATTACTTTACTTGCCAGCATTTAAAGTTTCTGGCTGAATTTTTTTTTATTCACAATAACCAATTTTCTTAATTTTAAATACCCCAAAACCAAAAACAAGTCTACACCTATAATAGGCAATATTATGTTACTTTTATGATGAACAACTTTATTTCAATTAGTTTTTCTATTACAGCTATGGATAGTAGGAAAGTTGTACAAAATTGCTACCCAGTTGCCACTTTTTCCCCACAATGTGCAAAAAAACGTAAAATTTTCAGAACAAGGAATAAAAAACCCAAAATTTACATTCTATGTTGAGAAAAAGCATGTCTTTGCAATAATTTTCAACATAAAAAGCTTTGAATTCCATCATACCCTCATGCTGAAAATTCAGGTTTTCTAAACCTAGTTTTTCCACCAAAAAACTAGACTACAAGTACATTCGTAAATTTTTTTAGGCATTTATAAAAAAATTTGAGTGTTGTATTTTTTTTCTGGAATCTTTAGCATCTTACTGAGCTCTGCGTACAATTTCAAAGAAATCTGATCATTGGTTATGGGGGGGGGGGGATGGTATCTTCTGCAGAGAGCCTCGAGATGGACGCAGAACACAGATTTTCCAAAACTTCGAAGTGTTATAAAATTAAAACCGTTTGAGATAGAGAAGAAAAATTTAGGGAGTTTCATTCAACCATAAGAGAAGGGTGTACACCAAGTCTTATCGAAATCTGAGATGGTGGGTGACGAAATCTTGTTTTTTGCGTTGATTTGGTGTGGAATGACACTGTGATTAACATTTCAGTCACAACTCAAACTGGTTTTCTACACCCCAATATAGTAATAAGTAATTGTAACACTGATTTTTAAAAAATGAAAATTTTATGTATTATCGCCTATGTATTCCATGTATAAATCATCCAAATGTCCTTATATTTGGTTTCCAATTTTACTTCCATTTGTCTTTTCATGTCAGAGAGGGTTTATTTTTATGCATAAGATTGTCTAACACTCATCTGCAAATTTTCAAGAATCTTTTTGAGATAGATCATTGCATTTAATTTTAAGTTAGAATTATATTTTGAAAAATACATTTAAACATATTTTCGTTTCCCTATTAGTGTTTTTCTGCAAATGTGATGGAGGGTTACAGGTACAATGGTATTTTAAAGCAGTGAAGATACTTAAAAATTATCATGTACCTTCCTACTCTCTTTGGAGTACCAATTAAGCCTAGCTAGAAACTGGAAAATATTTCATTGAGACTTGAAATGCTATCCAAATTTTGAATATGTTAATTGATTTCTATTTCTAGCTCTTCATTTGCCCAATGATTTTTTTTCTCTTGTGATTCATGCTTGTTACAATTCTTGTGTGTAAGGTTTTCTGTTAAACAGTTTGCTTAGTGCCCCTTTTACCCTCATAAATCAGTTTGACAACATCTGGTCATTAATTATACATCCTTGTAGTAGTTTGCCAGAGAGGGATGATTCTAAGATTTTGCAGAGAATTTTAGAAAGCTGAGGTTTGTTCACATGCTGGTATCAGTTACTATCAATTGGTCCCTATACTCTGAAAGATTTATGTGCACCAGCATTCTGCTGAATATGAATTATAGAAATATTAGCATTTAAAATAATGTAAATATTAATTATGTATTTTATTTAAAAAATTGTGTTTGTAAAGCTTTGTATTTAAGCTAACATAATCCATTTTATCTTTCAGCTTTTCATTGCTCAATACCATATTTGGCTTGCTGCTGATACACATGGGGTATTAGTGTTAGTTCCTGGTTATCCTGTTCTTAATGCTTTAGTAATATCATTTATTTTTGTTTGTGTTGCTCATGAAATTCATGTTTTAACTGACATACTTGTAAAATATGCTGTTCCTGCCGATTGGAAGTATCTTGTTCGAAATGTTACAATTTTCTTTCTGCTTTTAGTACCCATTGGGATACATGATGGAATGTTTTGATGAACTCAAAACCCAAAATATTGTCTTTCATACATTTCAAACTATGTAATAATCTTTATAAATTTTTACATGATCAACACAACTAGTCTTTCTTGTCCACAGAAACTGTAGTATAATTGTTTGCTACATTTTCTGATGCATCAAATGAAATGCATTTTAACAAGTGATCTATTTATTCTTGCAAATTAAGTTCTGCTTCCTAAAAACATCATCTAAAGAAAATTATATAATTTTGCAGAACCTGTTAGATGTTGGGACAGAAAACTGTGATAATAATTAACAATAATATCAAACAATGTTGTGGAAGTTCTTCGAGTATAAAACAAAATATTTTCCAGTATTATCAAAATGTGCTTCTTTTGTTGGAAAATTTTATTTTCATTTTAAAATACCAAAATGAACAAAATTGTACTTTTTTTTATCTATGTTCATTTCATGATAGGAAGTATTTCTTATCCCATTATGTTTGTCAAATTGTAATATCTTTATTTTATATATAATGTAATTTGATTAAAATGCCCTTTAATGTTTATTTATAATGAAATTCTAATACATGCTTATCATTTTCTTAAAGCATCCCATCTCAATTGAAACACACATTTGCGTTACACGTAAATGTTAGCGACTACATGCCATCATTTGTAGACACAAAATATATGTAACACAAAATTTCATTTTTAATATCCACGTATATATTTAACTATTTACATGCACTTTTCATATTTGCTTCGATTACATTGTAAACGTTCTGGATCATATTAGAAGAGTATTAAAACTAATGTATTTGGTTTGCACTATATTATCCAGATGGATGCTACCTCACATCTTTTCCAATACTGGTTGTTGGAATTTATTCACGAACTGGAATGTTTCATAATTTAATTGTTATGCACTGTAAAAATCGTACAAAGAAAAAATACATTCACTATGTAAAATAAGTTAGCAATGTCATTTAAAGTTGGGATTCATATAATTAGCAATACTGAACAAATCATAAGTATGTATGCATTACATATGTATGTGATTTAATTTTTATGCACAGAAAATATTGGAATGAAAAAATTCTAAATTAAAAGAGCAAGTTCAAGACTGTTTTCTTTTCAAAATTTTAGATAACAGCTAAATTTGGACGAAATACCCACATATTTTAGTTTAGGTTTTCCTTACGATGAATAAAAAAGCTTTGTGGGTAACTATTTAAACTAGCTCCTTTTCTGAACACTACATGTGAGATTAAAGCTTGCAGATGCATACTTTACTACAATTTATTATTTTTAATGGAGTTAAAACAGAATTCATATGCATTCATTTCCTCCATGCAATTATCTATATAAATAAGAATGGAGTGTTTGTTTGGACATTGAATATTTTTGACCCATTTCAAGTTTTCTATCTGTTTTGAACCCTACTGATGCCGAATTCGCTTCTTTTACGTTTGGTGTCTGTATGTTGTGCCCTATACACGTCCACACGGTTTAATATATTTTCATGAAAATTTGCATACAGTGAGTACTTATCTTCATTTAGTAAGTGGAATTGTTTGCGAAAGTCTGTGTGTCCGTCTTTCTGTTCTATGTTCGATTTTGTGTTTGTGCAGGCATCACATGAATTATTTTCCAGATATTTGATTGCAATGTAGTTTATTTTATACATTATTAATTAAGTGAATGCAATATTAAACATTACTTTATTGTTATATTTAGTTGAGTTTCATGCTAAAACACCCGAGTAAGTGTATTTAAATCAACCATAATTTGGTAGTATTGGAATGTATATTGAATATTATTATGATTACTTCGATTGCATTACCAGTACTGCTAAAAAAGTAATTATTCTTCAAACAATTATTTTTTTATGGAATTTCAGCTCTGATATTTCATTTATTTTGAGACTTATTTTTGTTCTTTGCGCAATGAAAACGATATTTTTCAACGAACGGGAATGAACAAGATCGCGCAAGCAGTGATATTTTCTGTTTGTTTCGCTCTGAATTAATTTCACATTTCTAAATTTTGTGCACTTTTAGTTGTAAGTTGTGGCAACTGTGCGAGATCAAGAGATAAAAATGAATCGCAAATTAATATCTTTAGAACAATTTTTTCCGATATCTTTTATTTCGCTGTTTTAAATATTTATTATTTTAATAAATGTGTTTTCCTTCTCATAACACGCAACAGCACCACAAAGTATTTTACATAAAAATGGCAGGTAAGTTAGAATAAATTTTTAATGTAGTTATGCCGTTATTGAAAGAATAATGCCGTTATTTAAAGAATACCGGCGTTTTTGGAAGAATAAAAATGTTTAAGAAATGCGAACTAGAACTTTTCAAACATTCAAAAATTCGTTGTCATAATGACAGGAGAAGATTGCAAAATTTCACTATGTCGCATACCGGATGCAAGTGCCACAAGTAAAAAAATATTGTTTCGTTGACTATGAGTCCGAGAGCACTCGCCGTTAATCATAATTTTTATTAATTGAGTTGAACATGAAAAGAACCTAAGAAAGGGAATTCCAAATCTCCCTCAAAATCGTCTTTTGTAGTAGTAACCTTAGTGTCACCTTTCGTCATTTTGTAGCTTTGTCATACAGCAAGGGTGCGATGTATGTGAAATGTATTACATGAATGGATATGCATGTGTAGGATTTGTGTCCAAAGTAAGCTGTAGAAATTATAAAGATGGCGAAAGGTATTCAAATAAATTTTTATTCTACAAAAAACGTAAGTCATTATATATTTTGACTATCTCTTCAATTTAGAGTAAACCAATTCAAACCGAGTAAGGTCGGGTATTTTGCTAGTGTATAATAAATTTTAAACTAGCATACATAATACATATTTAGCACTTCAATATGCAAATTCATCAAACTCTCAATTGTTATCTTCCAATGTTAGTTCACTTGAAAAGTTGAGTAATTTATTATTGAACTGCTATTTAAAATATTGTGTTTTTATACACAATGTGCATATTGTCAAATACTACATCTTGTAAATATTACATGCATCATTAGTACTCACATGCCCATGAAATTTTGAATGGAAATGCCTGTATTTGTAATGTTAAATATTTAAACTTAACCATGTTGAATTTCTTGTGATAAGTCATGAGATGTGTATATTTTTTATTTAATGATTGATTTTTGTACTTATATAGTTGTCATGTTGTCAAAACTTAACCCCTGTCATAAAACATTTAATGATTAATACATTCGAGATTTATCTCTTTCTATCTAATTTTACATTGTATTATGCAATTATATAACTTGTTTATTTTATTATCACATTTGTTAACTGAATACCTGTAATTTAGGATGAAATTGCTGAATGTAGTCATATAGTGCCAAAGTATTTCTTTATTAATTAAAGAAAGAATTAAAAAATTTTGTTGTCAACAAATTACTGGGAAATATTAGTACACCTTTTTGTACAAATTATTTTTCTTGGATAAATAAATTCCTTAACATATGATAGTATATGTATTCTATAGTATAAATATACATCACATTTGCTTGAAAATTATGCAATTCAAACATTAAACTCACAATTTTTCAATCCAACAGCAGCCCAACATCAATGAAAACTAAACAGATTTTATAAAACCACATTTTTAGGCCCATAGTATTGGCCTGCTGTTATTACACCTGTTCTTCAGATAAGTTTAAAATATTTTCATGAGAAAGAATCTTCAAAGGGTTTTTCTTGCATGTCATTATCTTATTTAAAAATGTATGGAATTTTTCAAAAGGTATATATTTTATTAGTCAAAAATATTGAATTCTGAACTGTGGGACTCATGAATTAGTTTCTGAAAAAAATAAGTTTGTTATGTCACTTCAAGCAATGGGGGTAAAATGCAGTTTTAGTTGAATTTGTTCTTATTATTTGAAAGTAGTTAAACATCATATTCTAAAATCTTTATATAAAATACAATTTCACAATTCAGATGAATTTTAAAGATATTTAATTTTAAAACTTTCATCCTCAGTCAACTTTTGGAGTTTCAGGCAAACTAAACCCAACTAAACGTGCAGTCTCTTCTACAGATCGCTCACCATGACTGTGATATTGTGTTAAAAGTTCCTAAAAAACGAATAAAACAATTACAAACTGTTAAATTTAAATTGATTCTTAAAAATATAACTATCGAAGTTTCATAATTAAAATAAGCTCTAAGGGAAGGAAAAGATATTCAGTTTATAAAATTTATAATTTTTGGAGAACTTAACTTCTTGGGCACTCAAACTTATTTTGTACAAGCGATTATTTAACTAAAAAAAAAAGAATTAATATGCGTTTTTATGAATTTTAAAACGAATAAAGCCATACAATGTTAGACAAGTACAAGTTTGAATAAAACCATCACAAAAATGTATGAAGTGATTCAAAATAACAAGGAAGATGCTTTGACACTTGCAGAAAATAATGAGCATATCTAAGACCTATGCATTAAAACGATGGGCATATCCTTCCTATTCATGAAACCTTGAGAAATGTGATTTGTTGAAGTGAAAAAATTTCATGGGGCATCAATTTAAATCAAATATTAACCTGAACAGCGCTATTATGGTTTTCAAAAATACCATGTTGAAAAAGGACTTGGAACACTTATACCTGAAGTGGATAGAAAGGTGGAACCTGTAGGCTCAGGTCAAAGACTACTTCAAAAGTATGTATGTGCTTACTGTTCCCAGTTGTCCATGTCTTGTTACTTTTTGACCAAGTCCAGAAAAACGAAGTTTAACAGCACCTGATTGATTTTGACTAGACACCAGTCAACAAATGGTTCTAGGCAAAATGACCATTTCAAATACTCTTGGAAAAATTGCACAAAATAAAGGCTTTCAAAAACTGACAGATACTGGCTATTATGCCATCTTGCAAATAACCTATTTTTTCGCATGTATTACCTTTTCTTAATTTAGGATAAAAAATTTTAATTTAATGTAATTGATTTATGATTACAAATTGAGAAATAGTGTATTAGTATGAGTGTATATATAAATGCATATAGAATAGAAATAAGAGAATAGATTACAACATAAGAAATAAGAGAAATGTATAAAATAAATCATGTGCTCTCAATTGATCCATGACAGTTTGTGGAGCAAATGTATGAAGGTAAAATTATTCAAAAGAATGCTAGAATATTGAGAAATGAATAATAAACAGGTGGTGTTTCTAGGTTTTATGGCATATTTGGTTTTAAGGCACAAGGGCCATATTTGGCCAAGCTGCACCAAACGTCAAGTAAATTGACATACACACAAGTAAAGTTATATTGACACAGATGAGATAAAAACACGCTCAGGGAGAAATCAAACATGTTCTGTCAACAACTCACAGAGGGCTATATTGGTTCATCCGGAAAGTTCTGTGGTTTTTTTTATGATACATTCCAACAAAGCAGTACAAAAATATAAGAAAATATTATTGAATCACATAAGCACTATTTTCCAGCAGCACTATTTCCACTATTCTGGCAGCTGGAAAATTCTTTTAAAAAAATCATTAGGTTTATTTGAAAAGAAGTTATTTAGGTGCTGTTTGACAGTCTCCAAAGAATTGAACTCCTGGTCATTCAGAGAATTTTGAAAAGACCTGAAAAGGAGTAAATCTGAGGGCCAAGGTCTAGTGAATAAGTGGGGTGACACAAAAAATCCCAACCATACTCAATAAGTCTTTGTCTGACATTCAGCGAAATGTGGGGCTGAGCACTGTCGTGCTGGAAAACAACACCTCAACGATTGGTCAGTTCTGTCCTCTGCTTTTAATACTGCCATTTAAGAGCTGTTTTGTTCTGAATTTATTGTGATTTTGTGGCAACAATTCATTTTGAACAATTCTTTTGTAGTCCCACCATACACAACTCGTTACTTTTTTGGGATGCAACCCCCTCTCGATGTTAATTGGGGAGGTTCATTTGGCCTACCCCATGATCTTTTTCTTGTAACATTATTGTATAGTATGCACTTCTCATCTCCAGTAATGAACCATTAGGAAAAGGAGCTTCTTCATTTCGTTTCAGCAAACAATCGCATGCCGAAATTTGATCAAGCATATTCTGTGTTAAAGTATGGGGTACATACCCAATCTTCTTCAGATGATCATGAACTGTGCTTTTTGGAATATTTAGTCTGATAGTTCCTGAACTGTGGAACGTGGATTTTCAGCAATAGCATCTTTAAATAGGTAATCATTTACAGAGGATGGTTGTCCAGAGCGGGCATCATCTTCTTAGCTGAAATTTCCATGGTTAAATTTATCAAACCACCTTCAAACTGTGTTATCAGAAACAGCACTTTATCCATATACAGCACACATTTTACGAGCAGTCCGACCAGCATTTGTTTTCTTTTTTATAATAAAAGAGCATAATATGACGGAAATGACTTTTTGGTTCTCCATTCTACGCACTGCAGTGAAACGCATATTATGACACAACGCAAGCTACAATTATGCAGTGAAAGCAGAAAAGACAGAATTTACACATCTGCTCCAATCAAGGTCACTCTTTATCAGTGGTTGCAAAATAATAACAAAGCGCTTCGATTTGAAAAACAGCAGAACTTTCCGGAAGACCCAATACAAAGCACAGTAGACAAACCCAGAGACCTTCCATCTTTGTGGGAAAACCAAAGTGTAAGTAGACAGAAAAACTATAAGCTAAAAATTAGTATTTGTAAGTAATTTTTAGATAAAACTTTAGACAAATAACTTTACTTCGACAAGCTTTTAAATTTAAATTTGAGAACTAAACTTTTGCAGCAGTTTTCTTTAGTTTCAAAATGCAATCATATCTTTTATATTCATACAAAGCGTTTGGGCAAAATCAAAGTAGTAGTTTTAAGACAAATATACAATTCATTTCCTCAATTAGTGAGTCAATAGCAATTTTTGCTGGGTACAAACTTTTCACAATATACTGAGAATTAATTCATAAAACAATAAAAGAATATTTGATGCTGAAGTACCTGATTTTGGCGTAGTGACTGAAGATAACATAAGTATGTTTTAGCCACTGTATTCAATTCCATAGAATTTTTACAAGTACGTTTTTCTGTTACTTGATGGCAACGATATTCATTAATCAGGTAAAGAAATGCAGATGTCTGAGAAAGTGGTTTCAGCTAAATAAATATAATAGAATATTAAAAAAACCAAGCTGGCAAAAGATAATAAGTCTACTTTACAAATCACAAAAGGGGGATAAATATCAGGTTAACCTTCTAAATTGACCAAGATTTTCAAAGTAGTGTAGCATTACTGTGTTACCCCACAACACAACACATGATAAAATAAATTTCATAGGTTGAAAGAGATTCCTAAAAATCTATTGGTAATTAAGATCAAGATAATATAGGCTATACAGGAAAGACTACAGGTTGAGGAGTAATAATGTGTGTGAACCCCTCAGAGGGTTAAAACAAGCAAAGGCATACTAAACAAAAAAAGTAATCATTTCTACTGACTAGTGACTTAGGGTTTGAAATCAGAAATTATTAGTTTATTTTGCACTATAAATTTCATTTTGATAATCACGTTTTCAGATGTGGTAGTTATTTTTGTTACCTAACTTGAATTTCTCAGCTTGTATGACACTATAAAATACACTTTTAAATCTCAAAAGAAATCTCTTTCAAAAGTGGTGAATGCAAAATAATTCTCTAACTGGATACAGCAATGTTACACAGATAACAGAGAAAGAGCTACTTTTAAACACTTAGGTCTTCTGTCAATTTTGAGTTTGTCATTTGAAAGCATAGTTAAAAAAATTTGACTTATCAAAACCAAAGACAGAAAATGCAAAACTCACCCAGACAAATGCCCTAAAGAGAAAAGACCTCACAGTGCAAAAGTCTTCACATTGTATGTTTGTTACATCGATAGAACAAAATTTGAAATTACACCCCTGTAAAATATTTTGGCAATTGATAAAAAATGTTTGGGGACATCGGCTTCTGACATTCTGATCCTGACTGAGCACTTGATTCATTTGATCCTGCATTGAGGTCACTTCAAGTTTGACTTACTGCTTTCAAATATGCCAACTTTTGTACATTCTTTCTAATTAAAATTTTGACAAGAAATATTTGGATTTTAATTACAGGGTCTTTCATTAATAAAACCAGCTGCTGAACCCTTTGCATTTGGAACATTAAAAATTAACTGCTGTAATGCAGCCAATATGATGACATTCGAGTGTGAAGGGAAATGAAATGAAATTCCTCGACATCATATCAATGGAAAATCTTCCAAAAATCAGAAATTTGGTATCTGAGCAAAAATGTCTAAGGTCAAAAGCATCATACAGTTAATTTTTTGGCATTCCTTTAAAGCTATTTAGTCAAAAGTTTGGTTGTTTTCGAAGAGGGTTGAGTGCTTTGCACATTCTCAGAAAAACACTGGGGCATAGGAGACAGAAAATAAGTCAGTTTTACATTTTATACAAACTGTTTGAGAGGTTAAATATTCATTATAATTGCAATCGGATAACCTTAAATGAAAGCTATATTCACACACATGGAACTTTGTATTGTAATGAAAGCACCCATGAATCAACATATACTCTTAACTATTTTTAGTTAATACCTTCAGCTGATGGACATATTCGAGGAAGGGGCTGGAGCCCTCATTCAAATGTCTTGGGTGTTATAAAAACAATCAAACTTACAAACTGAACTTAGTCCTGTCAGCGCAAAATGGAGAAGTATACAAATCATGCAGATAAAATTGATATAGACATGTCGAAAAACCTATTAACCGCAATGTTATCTAAAAATATTACAGCAAATTGATGGGAATAAGTTAGGTAGTTGAATCAACATCAACACTGGAGCAACACAACAGGTTATTGGTGGCAGTCTGAAATCAATCCCAAAGTGAAAGGTCCGAGTAGAACATCTCGTAACTTCAAACCATGGTCAATACCTGAGATGGCACCCCACTCTCCAAACTTCCATACCACTCCAAAGTGAGTACATTTGAGGTTATCACATATTTAATATTCACCAGCTCCCACATTCAAGATGGTCTTACGTTGGATCGAATTTCGAACTCGCCACCATTCAATTGCTAATCCGCTTTCTACATCAGCCTCTGATTAGAATAATAAACCAGGAAAGGATCAGGTCATTCTGAAAATTATTTTCTGCCTGTTTTAAACACTCTGAGTTTAGTTATTTACTCGTAAGTAGCTTTGTTTGCCAACATACCATTGCTTTTATAAAAATTCTACATTATGAAAACATTACAAATCAGCTACATAACAAACCAAGCTTGTTTCATCAGACATACTGTCATTAAGTTGGGAGTGGGCACTATACTATAAAAATAACATGAATATAAGAGCGTTTTATGACAGCAATTTCAATTTGATTCAGCCAAAATTTACTGTGAGCAGCTATATCCCTTTTTAAGTATCAATATTTGTGGCAGCTACGAAGAGGAATTAACATCAATGGCACATCTGATGTCATAGCCCGGGTTATTTACAAAAGCACACTACAAACCTGCTGTCAAAAAACTATTGTTCACTTAAAACTAGTTCAACGTTAGCTAAGCAATTTGGTCGGCGAACTGCAATGAAAAAAAATGTTTTTAATTACGTTAAGGAATGGGTTGCATTGATCATTTCCCTTCGTGCAGCCCAACATAAACTAGCCTTTGAAATATAGTTGTCAAGAGGTAGAACATTAAAATTTAAGTAGGACAAAGTAGCACAAACTGTCAAGTGGCTAAAATTTATAGTCTCTCCAGTGGAACACAGAGGGCAGTCAAAAATTTGTTTTGCCTCTTCTGCATGTGCCGAATCACTATTGTGGAAAGGGGAGAGGAAAAACAGCGTGTCTGAAAGAAGTAGTTAAGTCAGAGAAATAAGATGTCGCTAGTCCAATGGCCTCAATTTCAGCCTCAAAGTTCATAGCATTCAAGCCCACTGGACATGAACCCCAAAAAGCCTCAAACAATAATAACCAGCTCCTGCTGTAGTCCTCCTGGACAGATCCATTGGTATATATATGAAGCCAGGTATCCTTTAGATATCTAGTTTGAATGGTTTCCAGGGCATGAGCACGAAGAACAGCATCACTCTGTTTCTCTTGAAAATTAATTGAAAGGCTTGAAGGTGGAAAACTGAGGGTGGGAGGGAAACTCCCTTTAAGTAAACTCCCTTATTAACGAAACTACCCTATCCACTTTGTCGCTGCTGTGCCCAGAAGCTCTCCTCAATAGTCCAGGACAGGTCTTACATACGATTTGTATGAGTTAGCGAGAAAACATAACACCTGACAGTCTTTAAAGGAGACTATGCCTGCTCAAAAGATTGTCCAGTGTTACGTGGGGTTCATCTCCGTATGCGTTCCAGGGAAACAGAATGAAAATTTCATCCCGCTTTGCCAACCAAATCGTGTTTGTGGTTTGTATACCTCACGTGTCGTAGATTTTTGTTCTAGGTTCGCAAGCAGGTATAAAACATTTAAAAGTAAGCATTACAAAATGACTTTCGCCTAAAGAGATTTCTTTACAATGTCATAATAAAATTAATGTGAAAGTATTGTTCATCAAAATATTTGTAACACATAATATAATGAAAATAAACAAACAGTAACATTTTTATACTCCAATTCATTACGCGTTGAATGTATTTAATAACGATTTCTGATGCTAAATTCTTACTTTCGGATTCGCACGTCGTAATTCGTGGGTTATACCACGCAAAGTGGACAAAGTAGCAGATCTTGAACTTATCATCCTAGTATTTTAGTGTAATAAAACTTTACCAATGATAAATTTTGAGAATTGTTCTGTTCTGTTTTAGCTCCGTTTGATTTTCAGTTTACAAAGTAAATAAACATAGTTTTACCGTTGCCATATATATTAATAATATTTAGAGTGGTAATAATAAATTGGTAATTTTTAATTAACTTCAAACTAGAACAACACAACGGACTATAGACGATGGTCCGGCATCAATCCTCTAAGGAGAAGATCCGAGTACAACACCACGTAATTATGAACCGCGGTCCGATGACGAGGCAGCACTTGAGCTGGCACCCCAATATCCAAACTTCCACACTATGCAAACGTGAGTACTTTCGGTCACAACAGATTTAAGGTGCACCAGCCGCTTCTAAACCATACGCTTACAAACATCCGTGCACTGACACGGATTTGAGCCATGAAACTTCCGATCTAGAGGCTAATGGTACGTCCATAGTGCACCGCTTCCAGCTTCCTACTTTACCGCTTAAGCCGCGGCAGTTGCAATCAGCGTAGTAAAACCGCATGATTCTAGCAGAGGGTGGTTATAGTGCAACGCGCTGTCAGTATGCAACATGGAGCTATCACGTAAGGATCTATTGCAGGGATGGCGAAACTATGACCCGCGGGTCACACTGGCCCACGCAGGCTTTTTAAATGACACACGCGTTGATTTTTATAAACTTATCATTTCATCACATACATAAATTTTTGATATTTTTCGAACCCTTCTTTTAAAAAACATGAAGAAAATATCTATCAGTGTTAATAAAATACTTAAAATTGAAAAAAATTTGCACAAAGGATTTTTGTAAAATGTTTTAGACAGTGTGTAAAAAATCATGATTAAAAAAATCAATTGGATTTTTTTATTTGAATCGGATTTTTTTATTTAAATTTCTGTAGTTTCTCAACTGTTTTTACAAAAAAAATATATAATTTTTTTAAATAAAAAATTGAGTTTGTGACATGGTGAATGAATATTTACTTAACATTTGTTTAACTTTAAAACACAAGTTGACATCCTACATAGTTTTTTTTGAGTAAATTACATCATCCTGTTAACACATTTATCAGTAAGAGTAAGTGACAGACCTGAACTATAGTGTGAGAAGTAGAATAGAGGACAGAGAAATAATCAGACTATAGTTAATCCTAATAATAAAACTGCCAAGCAGCAATAATAAACGAATGAATTTGCACTTACTTTTAATTCATATTGGATCTTTCTTTCTTCCTGCTGACATTTTAATGGCTGTATGAATATGTATATTTCTACTCTTTAATCTCTATTGCACACCACAAGAATAAGCTGTGCCTTAAAAAACTTTACTTCGAACTGTGTGGGTTTTTTTTAGCTAATGAAATCAGTTACCCCTTTAGTTTATAATTTTGAATCAAACTATTACATACTTCCTTTAAGTGTTTATATTATGAGTGTTGTTAATCAGGAATGTTTATACATTACTCTTCCTGGCATTTAGATTTATGATGTCATGTGTGTTTACATTACTGTTTCCAGTATATAGTATATTCTAAGTTACAACTGGATGTTGCAATCTTTTATAATATGCAGTAATTGACCCAACTCCCTCTTTGCTGGGTGTTGCCATTAGTGCTGAAATCACCATGAGTGAAGAAAGATTAAAACATTTGACCGCTTCTGTGATTATTCTGTGGTGCATTTACTTAGTTATAAAAATGTGTGTTTAGTTGTGATTTAAATCAGTGATTTTTAAAAAAAAATCATTTGATTAAAATCATGATTTTAATCGTTGATTTAAATCAAGTGATATAAATCTTGATACCCTGGTTTTAGATTTATTGATTATACATAATGCTTGTGATATCTGGCCGCTGTTGGCGATCATTTTAGGAGAGTTCTTGGCGACTAACCTCTCTGCGTGGAAGGGTTGCCATAGAGAAATTGGCAGTCGGATACTTGCCTCGCTTGAAAGAGGTTGTGTTTTTGTTTTTCAGGTGCGATGTACTGCACCGGATGAAATGATGTTCGTTTGTATCTGTCTTATAATCGTTTAATTAAATTGTTATTTGTTTACAATCTTGTGCTTGGTTATTGGAAAGGAGGAACATCACAACACGCTCTATTTCGTAGAACCAGAGGAACCAGGAGATTGGACTAAATCGAAAGAACTCAAAACGAAATCTGAACTAAAGATGTTTAAATCCGTGAAGAAAGAGGATATTGTTACGGTTTTGATGGAAATCGGTGAACCAGTTGTCGGCAACTTCCCAGGTAGCACAACAACATTGGCCAACATTCTACCAATGTTTTGAATGTCTGTGAATGTCGAATGTCGGAATTACGATATCTGTCGACATTGGCAGATATCGTTTAGTTTTATAAAACGAGGAAGACTGTAAATAACGCTTTTAATAACATCATAATCATGTAGTAATAGTGTAAATAGTGACACCATGTTGTCTTACCCATATTTTTTATAATTTAAACATTACGCAATTTTTCCCGATATTGTACCGATATTTGGCGACATTGTGAAAACAATATCCAAAAAATGATGTTAAGATGATGTTGGCCGATATTTAATTTTGAGCTGAAGCTATGCTTGGTCACGTGTTCGTTGTTTGGGTTGCCGACCGCCATCATATTTTCAAAAATTGACAAGCGAACACGCATGTTACTCTGCATAAAAGTTTTTCTAATTCTATTTTCATTCGGAAAAAAATAATGGCACGTAAAAAAAACCGGTTGAGATACAGCCGCCGAGACTAGAGTGCCTGAATGGGGAGAGTGGCGTCAATTGGGTGACAAAATCTGATTGGTGGAAACCTAGATTTTACCGCCTCGGGCGTTTGGTAAAAAGTTCCCATAGGCGTAACACGTGAGTCGAGAGAAGTGCTTTGAAAACAGCAGGATTTAGACAATTAAAGGAATGTATCACTTTGAAACCTTGATTTTATCTTTCTTTTTATTTCATACTATTACAAACTGCAAGATTTTGAAAGTTGTAAATAGAGTGCGAGTAACGGCTGTGTAATTACGTTTGGCGTTGTATATTAATCGCCAATGTTTACTTTCGTCGGTAACGCATAGTTTGGGGAATGAAGGAAACATTTAAAAATGTTATTCTGGATGTACAATATATATCTTTTGCAATACTTTCTGTCTTAGATTGTTATTTGCTTATAATCTGCAAATTTTTTTTAATCTAATACAGTCTGAATTAAGATTTTACTTTTGACTAAGCAAAAAATAATAGAAATAAATAAGTTCAATTTGTGTTGTATTGCAAAAGCATTTCCTCCAAAATTAAATAAATGCATCAGTGCAAAACAAATGCAAATGCTTTACTAGATAGGGAAACTGTTAAATTTAAACAGCTTCAAAAAATTTAAAAAATCTAGGTAACTTTCCACGCCGAACAATTCAAACGAATAGTTGGCCGATGATTTATAAGAAATGCATTTCTTTAAAAAAATACTTTGAAAGATCTATATATGTATTTTGTTATGTCGTTTCGATTTTTTTTTTAATTTATGTTTTTTTTAAAGTTTACTTATATCTATTACATTTTCTTTGCAATTCAACTTAAATTTGTATATTTCTTTTAGAGTTATGATCTCAATCAAACTTTGATTTTTTAACCTTCTTAATTTCAATTTTTTAAATACGAAATGAAAGCTTAGAAATGTTATACTAAAAAATCAGTAGAATATATAATTAACTATTAATATTTGATCTAAAATTATTGATTGTAAAATATTTATTATATTTGAACTAGATGCCTGTCTGTTTAACATTCAACTGCAATAATAGATCAGAGCGAGGTTTTGCCTTAAAAGTGTGTTCAATCCCGTAACTGCATTTTCAAGTTTGTATAATCCTGCTATATGTATTTTTGAAAGTAGCAATCCTGCTCTTGGATAAGTTTCAAGTGTAAATTCGTATGTCTTGTGATTAAGTTTGCTGATTTTTTCTTTCATTATTTTAAATAAAATACTGAATCATTAAATTCGATGCCTTGTGATTCTATATGTCCACTGTTTAAATGAATGAAAATATAATTATTTTAAAAATGTTGCTCGTGATTCTAAATATAAATAATCTAAATTTTGTTTCAAGAAAAATTATTTGCTTCTTAACTGAAATCTTTCGTAAAATTCCAGATTTAACCCTTTATCTAATTTAATTAGCTACAGTAAATTTGCTGAACTGTTAAAACATATTTAAGTATTTTAAATTGCTATGTTTACTAGGCAAAAAAGGAGTGTTGAGTTTCTAAAAGTATTTATTAGAAGCAGATTAAAGGAAATAAAAATCGCTCCATGTGATAACATCATTCCGTCAAACTTCTTAAAATGATTTTAATTTTTAAATACTTTGAAAACTTCTTATTTTTACATCTTACTCCTTAAAAACTTAATCTTTGTTTCACCTTTTCACTTTCGAACATTCTACAGCAAGATCGCACTAAAACTTGAAAAGCACCATTCAAACTCAATGAATACAGAAATTCTTGCAGATTGCATACCTTAAAAATATGTAATTTAGGTTTGAATAAATACAACTTTAAATTATTAATGTGTGAAACAGTTACTGTTGAGTTCTTAAATTATCAAAAAGTGATATAAACTTTTTCATTTCGTACACTTGAAAATGTGAGTAAACCTCTTTGGGCTCCTTAAAAATGTCAAACAACCCTCCTTAATTTCAAAATTCTGTATCAACCATACAATACCAATTACAAATGGTACTGATTAAATACACGTAAAGGAGGCCTACGGGGTGATAAAGATGCCAAGCAGGGCGAAATCTTACCAACAATTTTCTTTCCCTGGCAACCCGATTGAGTCTTAGCGCTTGCGCAGTCGAGTTTTCTTCTGAATTGTCGCCACTCTCCCAATTCAGGCACTCTAGCCGAGACCGCGGCGATTTTTCGCCGAATCTAGCAGTGATTAAGAGCAGTCATCCCTAAAAGTGCAAGTCCTATAAGGTAAGGATATTTTTGTACATTATTTTGTAATGTTAATAATATTTAAATACGAATAATTAAACATATTCACTTGTTCCATTGATGAAGTTTTAGCCCGTGTTTGTAGTTTGTTACATTGTCAGTATACTATTTTTTAATGTGTAAATATTCATCGTTTACTGTATCAAATTCTCAAGTTACATTTGATTTTGTGCAATGCTATTTTCATCTTATATTGTTATAGATTATTTTGTTTTGGAAAGTAAGAGAGAGAGTTATTAGTATGTCAGCAGAGTTCTGTTTGCATTAATTATTAATATTAGTGGGACATTTTCAAAGTAGGTTTAAATATATTGTTCAAGCATAACATAACATTAAAAAATTTAACTGATTTTTGTTTTATATAAAGACTATACCAAATGTTTCTCACATAAAAAAAAAATCAATAAATAAATTTGAGATGTGAAGCTTTAAAATTGTGACCATGGGTAAAACTGCTTGTTCTTTTCAAGTTTAGTGTGATTTGATTAATTTCATTTAAAAAAAAACTAACTTCAAAAGGTGAAGAATTGTGAATATTATTCATTCTAAAAAATTAGTTTACACCAAATTTTTCTTCAAAAAATTAATAAATCATAAAATTGAGTGCACCAAATATATACTTTTTGTCCTAACTTTTTATCATTTAAGATGTGTTACTTTACAAAAAATTTGCAGCTTATATTCAGTGATAAAACAAAACTATACATTATTTTACTAGCTATTTCTTTCTTTTTAAAGAACATCAGTATGGCATCACTACGACTGGTTTTTGTCATTGTTCTCCATAGGGAAATGAAGATCTATGCACTAGATGTTAAGACTGTTTTGAATGGTGAACTCGATGAAATCTTATTTAGGGTACAATCCATGGGCTACAACGACAACAATAGTCGTGTTTGCAAATTTTTAAAAAGTCTTTAAAAACTGAAACAGGCACAGTGACAGTGGTACACAGGGGTTGACGAGCAGGGGCGGAGCCCCCTAGTAGTGCTGTATGTTGATGACCTACTAATTGCTGGTTCCTATGAATCAGTGGTCATGGTGGTGATACAACTTCTAAGTGATGAGTTCGAAATGTCCAGGCTTAAGTTGTGAAAGATTTTCAGGGCATATGTATTAAGTTTTCTCAGCAACAACTTTGCTTAGAGGAAAAGGCCTATGTTGAGAAAATTTTAAATAAATTCAAAATGACTAAGTGTAAACCAGCTGACACTCGTCTAGTGCCTAAAGCGACACCATTGTGTTTCGTGCAAGATGAAACTTTCCATGGACCCAATCAGGAATTTGTAGGTGCATTATTGTACCTATCCATGACAACACATCCAGATATTTTATATTCTGTGATAATTTACATTACTGTCTGAGCCAAATTCAAGAGCAGCCAATAGAAGCTGCCTGGAGGAAGAAATTTTGGCTTTGGCTAAAGCTATGCAGGATGTATTTGTGCTACACAACATTAATTAAGCACATATTTAAAGCAATAATCAATAAAAAAAATTGTTTTTTTTTGCAATTCAATCTGTCATTTTTCAATATTTTTGGTGAAATAAATGTTTACAATATTGAAATAGTATATGCAAAAGACCTAGGGAGAGATTAAAAAAAATTTATTTACGAGTTTTCATTAAATAATATTTTACTCGTTATGTGTTAAATTTCTATAAAAATGTCAAATTTTTTGTTTATTAATTTTTATAAATTTTTCTGAGCTATTCATACAAAAAGTTCTCCCTGTGTCTATCAAATAGTTATTCAAGACCTAAAAAATGTAAACAGTTTAACTCTAAGTGCATTTATCAAAAAGCCTTAATACTTTGAACTTTGGCAAAATTGCAAAAAACTGATTTTGAGATAATTGTATTGTAAGTACAAAATACAACAGAAGTTAACTTATTTTTTGCTAGTGCTATTTTATTTTAGTAATTTCTATTACATTAAGACAGTTATCAAAACAAGAGTTTTTACAGTAAGCTGATATATATATATTTTTTAAAGCCAGTTTTAACTCTGATGACAACTGAGTGATTTGTGATAATTCACTGAAAATTATTCATTTCTTGTTAAATGACCTGAATTTTTTTTTTATTGGATCAGTACTATTTTAAAATAAACCACCACTGAAAAACTGCACCTTCTCTTTTTCTACAGCTATTTTTGTTCTGTAAACGAGCCTTTTTTTTGTATTGATACGCATGCGACAAAATTTTGTGCTTCAGTCAGTCATTAAGGCCATATTAAATGAAAATAATTTTGCCAGATTAAAACACTTCGATATTAAATTGAAGTATGCTCATGATATTGTAAAATTATTAAACATTTATATTGTATATGTTGCAACTGAATACCAAATTGCTGATTTGTTTACAAAATCTTAACGTAAACCTAGACTGAACTAAGACAAAAATGTATGTTAATGTTATTGAGGGAGGGTGTTCAGAATAATTACTAACTGTAACTCATCTTTGCTTAGCAATCGGGTAACACTTGTTCTAATTGTCTACTTCTGTTGTGTCACAGGTTGCTGTTTGTGTTCTTAATCATGACCTGTTGTCATGACTTTATGTGTCAGAGTTGTTTGGAAAAGCATTCGCTGGTGCGGCAGTTTGAGATGGCCGAAGAATTCACCCATCGGATAATCTGACTTGTTGAAGGGGTGACTCCGAAGAGTGTACCTGATTGGAATGTTTGACAGTTCCCAGGGTTTAATCTGTCTTAAGAATAAAAAAAATTATTTCAACTGTAATTTGTGAATTTTTTTAAAACTTATGGAAAATTCTATTTAGATGAAATTTGTAAGAACTGTTCATTTTTCTGCCAAAATGCAATGTGCCCTTTTTTTTTTCTTATTTAACATTTCTATCAATATTGAATTTTTAACAGAAGTTTTCGGGAAGTAATCCATTTTGAGATGAAATCAAAATTATATAAATCTGAATCAGTTCTTAGAATTACATACCATGCAACTGTTTATCAAGTTGTATTGTAATACAAGCATCAGCTTGATGTTTGTATTTATTTTACTGGTTTGAGAGATTTAGATTATACAATTGGCAATAATGAGTTTTAATCAGGGTGTAAAAAAATCATGATTTTTAAAAACAAATCAATTAATCTGATTTATTTGATTTAAATCAAAAATCGAATTTTTTTATTTAAATTTCTGTAGGGCCTATAAATTTGTTAAACAAAAAATTGAGCTAGATTGTGGTAACTACAGGGGAATTACCCTTCTAAATATAGCGTACAAGATCTTCTCCATTTATTTAAATTTCTATAGGGCCTATAAATTTGTTAAACAAAAAATTGAGTTTCTGACATGACATGTAAACCAATATTTATTTAAGTAAACAATCGGAATTTGTGATATGGTAAATTAATATTTATTTTACTAAAAACCATTGTGTGTTACATGGTAATACATTTAAAAAATGAATTTTCAAAACAAGAGCAAAAGATAAAACATTTGTTTAACTGTAAAACACAAGTTGACATCCTATTTAGTTCTTCTTGAGTAAATTAACATCAGCATGCTAACAAATGCATCAGTAAGTGTAAGTGAGACCTTTTTAGTGTGATTAAATAAATATTTGTTATGGGTCACTACTCTTAAAGTGAAAGGTGACTGTTTCGGGGTGCATTTTGCAAAATAAAAGATGTTCATAGTGTTTAAACTTTCATCCTTTCAAATAGAAAGTTCAGTTGATTTTTTTATTTAATAAATTATTAATCACATTAATTGTGTTATTTTGTATTTATGTCTCAATTAAAAAAAAGTAGTTGAAAAATCACTATAGCTAAGCCATTGGTCAATCAATCAAAGGTGTAACAAGTAATTTAGGCCTACTTTGTGAGGATTTTCTTTGGCTGTCTTGACATTTACGTAGATGTAGGCTTACTGCTTTATTGTTTGTAACATAAAATTATGCATGAACATTGTAAAAACTTTCAAATAGATGTCAACTTATTTTTTACGTTACTGTTTGGCAGAATCCCTTACTCAACACTTAACAGATTACATAGTCCATAGACACCTCAGATTATTTGCAAGTGTCCAGTGCCAAACATTTTTTTTAAAGCTCATCAGTACGAGATGTAGTCATTAGTGCTGAAATCACCATGAGTGCAGAAAGTTCAAAGTATTTAACAAATTCTGTGATTTTTCTAGGGTGTATTTGCTTATTTATAAAAATGTCGGATTGGTTGTGATTTAAATCAATGATTTTTTTTTAAAAAATCATTTGATTTAAATCAATGTTATTTTTTTTAAAATCATTTGATTAAAATCAGGATTTTAATCTTTGATTTAAATCTTGACACCCTGGTTTTAATAGCCTTAGGTTTCTACAAAAGAAATGGAACAATAATTTAAAATATGCATTTAATAAAATAAATTAAAATATTAGCTGCTATATCAGCAGCTTAGCTAACACTTTTGACTGGAATATTTTTCTAAAACAATTTTCTGAATTGAAATCACAAAAATGGTACCTGTACGTGTTTTATGTTTTGCAATTTTTTTTTCAAGCTACCAAGGAGTAAATTTAAAGGGGAAAATGGATTTTAGAATGTCTGATTTGATAATGGATGCCTGTTTAGGTTTTAAAAAGCTAAGTTGCCCACAATTTTCTTTTATGTACTATACAATACAACAGTTACTAATAAAAACATATTTTTAACAATTTAAAATTATATGTTCTCTTTAATGTTCTAAAATATTGTATTATATAAATATTTTTTTAATGATTAATATTTTTTAAATTTTACAAAATTTAAGATGGTTGTAATCTTGTGTACCCTCTTAATGAACAATCACATGCCATAAGAAGAAAATTTAATTAAAATATCCCAATATTATGGAGCAGATATTGAATAATGTTGAAAAAGTACATCGATCAGTATCTTAAAGCTAATATTGAGCAAGGATGAAAAACGAACATTGAATGTCAAGAAAACAATACCTATCAATGTCGTAAAGCGACATTGGGGCGATGTCGCCAGAGGGGGGTCATTTTTACGTTGGCCAATGTCGGAAAACGATATTGAGCAATGTCGGAAAACAATATCTATCAATGTCGGAAAACGACATTTGGGGCGATGGCATTTTTACGTTGGCCAATGTCGTAAAACGATATTGGGGCGACGTCGGAAAACAATATCTATCAATGTCGGAAAACGATATTGGGGCGATGGCATTTTTACGTTGGCCAATGTCGGAAAACGATATTGGGGCGACGTCGCCAGGGGGGGGGGTACAGTTTTACGTTGGCCAATATCGACGGCAATATTGGCCAATATTTTTTCTCGATATTGGCCGACATATATGTGCTACATGGGTTGAAGCTGGTGGACTTGAAAAATAAACTACTAAATAGCAAAGAATACTTAGCAGATGCGGAATTTGTCAAAGATATTTTTGACTCAACTGTAGAAAATCGAAAGAAAGAAGAGGATCGAAAGAACGAAGAGAATCGCAGGAAAGAGGAAGCAGATCGAAGAAAAGAGGAAGAAAATCGAAGGAAAGAGGAAGAAAATCGAAGGAAAGAGGAAGAAGATCGAAAGAAAGAAGCATAAGACCGAAGGAAAGAAGCAGAATATCAAAGGAAAGAAGCAGAATATCAAAAGAAAGAAGAAGGACTTCGGTTACAACGAGAACATGAACTTGAATTAGCGAGAATTCGTGCAGCTCAGGACCTAGGAAGTAGAAGTCCATCACCTAATTTGCAAAACAGCGGAGAAGGCGAGATCTCTCTCGATAAACTAATAAAAGGAGTAGAGACACTAACTGTTCCAGTTCCAAGAAAAACAGAAGCATGGAATTTATGTTTCGACTCCCTCGAACGAGCCTTTTTTACATAAGAAAGTTCCTGAAGAATTCCAAGCAGAAATATTGTTGAAACTTCTGGGAGATAAAGCATAGAATGTTCTAGTTTACATTAAAGAAGAAGATTTAAAAAATTACGAAAAAGTAAAATCCTTAATTTTGAAAGAATACGAGCCAACACCTCAAGCTTGCTTGGAAAATTTCCGAAAAGCCAAACGAAACTCAGGAGAAACTCACATCCAGTTCGCCTCCAGACTCACCTCTGCATGGGACTATTAATGCAAATTACGCAAAGTTGAAGATTATGATTCTTTGAAGGAATTGATTATTTCGGACAAACTACTTCAAACACTGGATACTGACACTGCTTCTCACATTGCGATACGGCAAGGAGAAAAATGGTTAAAGCCACAAGAACTTGCACAAGAATGCGATATATACTTTGGTGCAAAGCGGAAATCTTTTGAAGAATCCCGAAACGACTTTAGCCGTGCTAAACACCCTGAACTCGCTTTTTCAGCTAATAGATATATTCCACCCCACCACAGAAGAGAGAATGACAATTTCCCAAAACGAAAGCAGTGCTACGAGTGCGGAAGTTCTCATCATCTTGCAAGAGACTGTCTTAATAAACAAAAGAGGAATGATGTTCCGACGAAACGAAACGATAGGAATTATTTTCACAAGAATTCAAGAGCAACCGATAATACAAACAAAGAAGCTATCGTAGCGAAGGTCGATTCTTCATTTTTGCAAACCGAATCTATCCAGAATATCGTCACACCCTTAAAGAAGATAAACATTTATATTGACTCAAAAGAAATAGAATCCATCGTTGACTCTGGAACTCAAATTTCGATTGTTCATTCATCAGTTGTACCTAATTTGAAAGATGAAGAAAAAAGTAAAATTTTATTAACTCCGGCTTTCGGAGGACCAATTGAAGCAAAAGTTTTCCGGATTCCAATCTATTACAAAAACTTTGAAAATAATTTATTCAACTGTGTCGATGCTCTTTTAACGGTAACGGATAAATTGAATGTTCCCTGCTTGTTAACAACGGAAGTTTATGAATTGCTGATTAATTCAACGAATGACGAATGCGATATCCTTGAAAATGAAATAAACAAAGGCGAAACAGTCTTAAGCTTACATGTTGAAACAGAACAAAAACAAAGATTTTCAGGCGCCACTGGAACACATCGGAGACGTGAAGACACCACAAGAGTCAAAAGAAGAAATAATCACTGATGACGTCACTACTCAAACCGCCAAACTTAGAGAAGAGCAAAGGGCTTGTTTATCATTAAAAGAATCGTTCCGACAGCTGAAATCTAAAAAAGGAAATTATATGCTTATTGATGGTCTTCTTCATCATACGGATAAAATATTGAGACAAACCGTGACTCAATTAGTACTTCCTAAGAATAAACGACAACAAGTTTTAAAGCTAGCTCACGAATCTGTCTTTGGAGCACATATGGGGATACGAAAAACGAAAGAAAGAATTCGTTATTCATTCTACTGGCCTGGACTTTCTCACGACGTAGAGACATTTTGCAAAACATGTAAGGAGTGTCAATTGAGAAGACCCGAAAAATATTCTGATAGAATATCTATTACACCTGTTTCAAGGCCTGACTTACCATTCCAAGTGGTGAACATCGATCTCATCGGTCCAATTGAGCCTCCCTCTGCAAGAAAGCATAAATACATCCTGTGTCTGATGGACCAACATTCTCGCTGGCCCGAAGCAGTACCATTGAAGAGTTTGACAGCGAAATCTACCTGTGATGCTTTGTTAGAAATATTCATGAGGACCGGTATACCAGATGTCATAGCTAGCGATCAAGGAACCAATTTCATCTCGACACTCACACAAGAATTTCATAAGAGGTTAGGATCTTGTCCAAAATTTTCTTGCCCTGGATATCCTGCCAGCAATGGGGATTAATATAACGATACAATAAAGTTATGAAGCAAATGCTACATCACGTGATAAGAACAGATCCGACGAATTGGGATAGACACATCCCATATCTACTATTCGCTTACCGTGAGGTACCGAACTGTACCACTGGTGTTTCACCTTTCCAACTGATGTACGGAAGACAAGCAAGAGGACCTTTGGCAGTGCTAAAATCATCATGGTCTGGAGAGATTCCCCTACCCTTAAACATAAGTCAGTCTGCAGTTGATCATTTGCAAGAAATAAAAATGAAGATGGAACAGACCGCTGAACAAGTGAAAATATTTGCCGAAGGAAAACAGCAATCTTATGCGGATTACTTTAATAGAAAGACTGGATCAAAGTATTTCATACCTGGAGTTCAAGTGTATCTACTTATTCCTGACTCAAACAACAAATTATATGCTCGCTGGACTGGTCCCGGTGAAATTATTAAACATTATCCTCCACACTCCTATTTAGTAAAATTACCTGATGGAAGAAAAAAACACGTTCATGTGAACAAAATCCGAAAATTTCAGACAAGAGTCAATGCAGTTGGAATCATCTTTGAAGATGACGAAGAATTTGGTGATATCCATACTTCTCCCAGGACTGTGAATCAACAAGAATCATTTGATGGAACCCATGAATTAGACTTGCAACATTTGACTGATGACGATAAGAATATGCTCCTTAAGTTGTTACAGAAGCATAGAAAACTATTTACAGGAAAAGTGAAAATTGCAAATGTCGGTGGACATAGGATTAGGTTAGAAGATGGAAAAGAGAGACGAAAACCCTTTGTTTACAGAAATCCTGAAGCTTTGAAATCGCAAGTGGATTGACGAATTAATTCAACTGGATTTGATAGAAGAAAGTTCCGCGGAGATAGCTCACCCCATCGTGTGTGTAAACAAGAAGAACGGAAGTATGCGACTGTGCGTTGATTATCGCTCTTTGAACGCTGTGACCAAGACCGATGACTTTCCGATGGAAGATGCCATTCAACTACTTCATTGCATTGGAAAAGCTAATATAATTGCCACACTCGATCTATTAAAAGGATATTGGGCTATCCCAATGGAAGAGGAAAGTCGTGATTTTACTTCGTTCAAGACCCATAGATCTCAGTACAGATTCAAAGTTATGCCGTTTGGTTTGAAAAACGCAGCTGCCACTTTCCAGAGAGAAATGAATCGCGCGTTAGCACCATTTAGAGAATTTAGTCGTGCATACATTGACGACATAGCTATCTTTTCTAACAACATGAAAGATCACTTACATCACTTAGGACTCATTCTTACTAAGTTAGAAGAACTGCAATTTACAGTGAATCTACAGAAGTGTGCATTTGCTAGGTCGGAAATAAAATATTTAGGCCATATAATAGGGTCTGGGAAACATCAAGCCGATCCAGACAAAATCAAAGCGATTTCTCAACTACCAAGACCTGAGACCAAGAAACAATTGAGAAGCATGCTTGGATTATGCAATTATTATCGAGAATACATACCTCGTTATGCAGAAGTAGCTTTACCTCTGACAGAACTAACAAAGAAGAAAGTTCCTGACAACCTACCGTGGTCGGATATACACGACGAGGCGTTCAACAAACTGAAGTCTGCGTTAATGAAAGCTCCTGCTCTACACACTCCCGTTATGAGTGAATCATTCATAATTCACACAGATGCGTCACAGTATGGTGTTGCTGCTTGTGTATCACAAAATATTCAAGGAAAGCCCCAACCTATAGCGTATGGCAGCCAAAAGTTAAACAAAACCCAACAAGCGTGGTCTACTATAGAGAGGGAAGCATATGCCATTGTATGGTGCTTAAAGAAGTTTGAAACTTTAGTTTTTAGTTCCAAAATAGAACTTTTTACCGATCACAATCCCTTGTCGTATCTCACATAGTGCGCTCCTCAATCTTCGCGTTTACAACGTTGGGTTTTTGCTCTTCAAAAATATGACATCACAATAAAACATTGCCCAGGATCTAAAATGCCTCACGCAGATGCATTATCAAGATTATTTTCTGATGTGTAAATGTGACAGTTAGCATTAACTTTGATAAGTGAAACTTTTGAACTATTGCATAACCTTGGATTACATTTATTCAGTATCCTTTCAGTTTTTGTTTACATTTATCTTGATTTTCTTTTGTGTACAATGATTTCATTTCAATATATGTGGTTAGCTAAGAGATATTTTCTTTCATTGAGATATTTGTTATTTTGTACTTCTTGTTTCTATATATACTTTTGGTTCATAAATTTGGTAGGAAAATAATGATTTCATGCTACTATAATGATGTAATTTTATTCCTGTTTATCATATTGTATTAAGTGTTAGTTTTGTTTAGTAAGTGTAGCTAACAAAAAGTTGGCTGAGAGTCTATTTTGATTTAAGAGAAACAGAATTTTTTAAATTTTATTCGTCTAAGTAGAAAGGTTTTGTTTATATACATATATTATTTTGTCGTCTGCTGTCAACTTAGTTGTGCTTGTGTTTTGCTACTGATATCGAAACTGTATTTTTGTGTATTGATCTGTTTTTTTTTTCTAAAATAATATTTTAAGATATAGTTATTTCATATTTTGCAAAAATAGAGGTAAAACGATCGCAACAGAGGCCAATTTCGTTATCAGATGAAATTTTAATTTGTAGATAAAACCCCATCTTGGCGGGAAGGTGTGATATCTGGCCGCTGTTGGCGATCATTTTAGGAGAGTTATTGGCGACTAACCTCCCTGCGTGGAAGGGTTGCCATAGAGAAATTGGCAGTCGGATACTTGCCTCGCTTGAAAGAGGTTGTGTTTTTGTTTTTGAGGTGCGATGTACTGCACCGGATGAAATGATGTTCGTTTGTATCTGTCTTGTAATCGTTTTATTAAATTGTTATTTGTTTACAATCTTGTGCTTGGTTATTGGAAAGGAGGAACATCACAATGCTGTTTTAAAATTTACGTGAATGCCTATTGAGTAGAATATGCAAATTTTAATATACCGCTTGAGAATGAACAAATATGGTAAATACTAATAATAAAGACATATTTATTAAGGCCCCGTTCACATGAGGCGCGTAAAACGCGCGTTTGGCGAGGCTGGTGAGGTCCCGCTCTTCAAGGTCGCTAAGATAGTAACTTGTATTAAAGGTATAGAAAACATAATAAACGACAATTTGCACAAGTATTAGAAGTGGAGTGCCAGTATTCAAGGGATTTTGACACACAACAATGTTCGATGGCTCAGTTCGGGTCAAGTTCTTAATCGGTTTGTCATTTTATCAGAAGAAATTACGCTCTTTTTGAATGAAAAAAACAATAATTATGACGAATTTTCAAATATAGATTAGTTAAATGATTTTATGTTTTTATGCGACATCACTCAGCATTTTAATGAACAAAATAAAAAAACTTCAAGGAAATGGACAAATTGTTTTAATGATGTTTGAATATATTAGGATATTTATGACGACACTTGACATTTTTATAAGGGATTTGGAAATGAAAATCATGAAATATTTTCCTCAGTTACAAAAACATTTTTAAAACACAATAACAATGGAAAATACGCTTGACATTCAAGAAAATGCAAT
This sequence comes from Metellina segmentata, assembly GCA_947359465.1. Lineage (NCBI taxonomy): Eukaryota > Metazoa > Arthropoda > Arachnida > Araneae > Tetragnathidae > Metellina > Metellina segmentata. Next base: position 6,787,289 of record OX375872.1, read on the forward strand.
ACAAAAATATTTAATGATTATATACAGTAAATAAAACAAGGCCTTTGAAGATAGATTTAATCAATTTAAAAATATGGAAAATGCATTTCACTTTATTTTATATCCATACAAAACGAAATTAGAAAAAATGGAGTAAAACGAATTTAAGTGGCTGGGTATCCATGATTTAGAAATGGAATTAGTTGAATTTCAGAGCAGCATAGTTTGGAAAAATAAATTTGACAACTTGATTTCCGAAGTAGAAGGGGAAATATCTGAAATTAGTGCAAATTAGAATGATCCCACACTAATATAATAAACGTATGGGATTCTTTACCAAATAATTTGTATCAATGACGAAACTTGCAAATGCTCTTTTAACGATGTTTAGATCCACATAATCATGTAAAAAATTATTTTGTCCCAAATTACACTTTTTAGAAACACTTGGAAATTAAAACATCTTTGTCTGCTTCCATTTTGTTCCAACAACCAAAGAGCGTTGACGTGCAGAACGGAATAACACAGCAAACTAAACGAGCGAACCTAGCGGGTAAGCGGTTCAAGCGGGAAAAAGAATTAATAATTCATTCCGGAAAAAGCGGGTGGAAGCGGGTAAAGCAGGCGGAAGCAGGTGCACTATAACCGCACCAATACAGTTTACGCTACTTTTCCTCCCCGCTCTACTGCCGCGTTAAAGCCGGAAGCTGGAAGCGGTGCACTATGGACGTACCCTAACACCAAACCGCTTTTGGTCGGCATCTATATTATCAGAGTGGTGACATACGGGAAACATTTTCTGATTGACTTGTGTAAGACAGCCAGAACATCTCTTTTTCAAGAACACGTCCTCTTTTTCTACTCGGATCTTTTTTTTTTCACTCTCTTTTTTAAAGTTTGATTTTTTTGTCCTCTTTTTTTCGGATGTTCTCTTTTCTGTTCGCTTTGTTCATCTTTTTAGATTGCGTCAAAAAATATACTTCACATTTATATAGCTTTACAGCTCAGGTGTTGCTTCGTCATCTGACCGTGGTTCAAAATTACGAGGTGTTGTCCTCGATTCTTTCCCTTAAGGGACTGATTTCGGACCGTCGTCAATAGCCCGTTGTGTTGCTCTAGTACGACGTTAAATAAAATTATCATCACCATTATATAGCTTTACGCGCTAATATATTCACATTGCCTATTATATCGTTATGTAAACTACAGCTATTCAAATACACTCATTGCCACAAAAATTTACGCAGCAAGAAAAAGTCGTCAAAATGAAACGAAATTTTACACATGTAAGTACTACTTTAATATAAGTAAGTGATTAGAAAATCAAAGAAAAAGGATCATTTATTGCAGAAAAAAGTACAAATGAATGGAAATTTTTAGTACTCTGTTGGACCCCCTCTAGCGCTAATGCACTATGCGATACGAGCGGGCTTTGAGGCATACAAGTTCCGTATGATGTCCTGAGACATCTCGTTCCACAGTTGCTGTAAACGCGCCTCTAGTTCGACCAAACTCGTAGGGTGTCCAACTTGCAGTCGTAAATGATCCCAGAAATGCTCGATTGGTGACACATCTGGGGATCGAGCAGGCCAGGGAAGGGTGGTAATGTGGCGGAGGCAGTCACGTGGATGAAGGATGTCATGGACGTACCGCTGGGCTGTCATTGTGCCATGGATCAATATTAGGGTAGACCGTGTATCGTAAGCAATGGCACCCCATACCATCACACCAGCTGTGGGAGCGGTGTGTCGCTGTAAAGCGAAGGCAGGATTGAGGCGTTCATCACGGGACCTCCACACACGAACACGATTGTCATCACTGCTCAAATTGAATCTAGATTCGTCGCTGAAGACGACTTGGTTCCATTCCGTTGCAGTCCAATCCCGTCGTGCGCGACGCCACTCCAAACGGAGGCGTCGGTGGGTGGGTGTCATTGGCAGCACACGTAATGGGCGCAGCGATACCAGATGTCCTTCAGCCTAAAGCCCTGGATCCGTAGCTTAAGTAGCGACAAGCTCAATCATTTTTGTTTTCCTACTGGTAAACAATGCAATTTGAATCCGGTTTTTGAGCTATTCGTACAGCCAAAAGCAGAACAAGTGGGCATCTTCGTATCTCAAATCATCTATCAAACGATGTATTAAATAATTCGAAAATTAATATACTGATGAAACTCAAGACCGCAGACTACCATTATATGTACATTGCACTAATTCCGAGCTAATCCCCAAAATGGCGACTGTTTTCACACGTGACTCTTGTCGTCCAATCAAAAGCGAAAGCGGCACGAAAGCACCGGGGAAAAGGCTGTCGCTACTTAAGTCACTATCCAGGGCTTTACTTCAGCCAGGAGCCTTGCGATGGTTCGGGAAGACACAGGGGCCCGTAGTGAAGGTGCTGCCTGTGTCTGAATAGCGGCCAATGAGGCAGTTGGCTCTACGTTTCGTATGATGTGACGGTCTTCTCGACGACTGGTCTGTCGAGGGCGTCCTGAGCCTGGTCGTCGTGTAAATAACGTCTCTTCTGTCCTCTGGTTCCAACACCTCCTCACAGTAAAATCAGAACGGCCTATTGACGAGCTACTCACCGAGCTGACCACCCAGCTTCCATCATCCCGATGATTATTCCTCTCTCGAACTCTGACAGCTGCTCACATTGTCTTCGATGGCAGCGTAACGGCATGTCTATCTCAGCGTTTCCTTAGCAAAAGATTAAATACACTCAAACAATCTAAGGCCAATCTAAGGTTTGAGCTAGCGAGCCTAGCCCCGTAGGGGCTTTAATCCCATATCTGAATAATATAACATGAACGAATTACACATAAAAAAATACACTCAAACAAGCTCTGCTAACCTGTTTTATACTCCAAGGAGAACGAAGTTCAACGCCCTCTAGTGGCATTACGCAATCACGCTGCATTTCTAATAATTTGCATATCAGGCCGACATGTCCCTTCATGCCAAGTTTCGTTACGATCCCACAATTATTTCTTGGTTCGCGAATTTTTATGACAGTGAGTGTGCGTACTAAATCTAGTACATTGTACGAAAATCGTTCGTAAACACTTAATAATAACACGTTCGTAACACAAAATAATCTGTCGTTATCTTCCGTTTCACCAGTTCTGAAGTTGCATTTACGAACTCTTCCGTTAGGATGCGTTACGTTGCTATGCAACTCAACTTCCGATCAGATAAAATACTTACACTCATCGTTGTGTAATTCTCAAAAGGTGGGAACAAAACACATTTCCTGACTTTAAGCTTTGACAGCAAGTAAATAAAATTCTTAAAATTAATATTTTTTTCTCAATGGGTTTTTAGTTCTGTTCAGAGACAGGAATTAGAATGATTTATTACAACAGTTTGGTGTAAATATCCAAACATTAAATTCTTTAGTTAAAAATGTCGAATTTTTGACACCTAAAATGTTAACTGATCATTACTTCACCCAGAAAATAAATTATAATGTGTTTTCCAGAATTACAGAAACAAAAATAATAAATGAATAGAGTATAACGATAGTTTGTTTACTATTTTGATCAGTAGATAGACTATTTAGACCATCTTTCTTCATGACGTCAGCAGCGTCTGAAGAAGCAAATAAAAGCCCGCGCAAAACGAGCACTCGCTCTCTCTTGAATTTTCCCTTTGAACATGTGTTAGGTTGCGTGGCCTCCATGCCACTCCAAATAGGGAGCCAAATCTATAAGTATCAATCTATTTTTTTTTTTTCACTCTGCAGTGTATAGATGGTGTATTTATTGGACGAAATGTCCCAACACCATTCTTCCAAATTTCCGAAGATCTTTTTCCGCCGTTAATTTTTTTAGCTCTAATTCCGTTTTAGCGTCACTTGACATCCCCCCCTCTTTTAAGTTCTAGAACAATTTGCTAATTATTCATTTGTGTTTCCCATTTCATAAAGTAATGAATAGATGTGTCAAGTTTATTCACTGTGTTAATAAACTTTCGTTGCTATTATTTAAAACTATGACTTATCTTTCGTGTTTTTCACCTCTTCTTTTGGTGACATTTGATCACCCATGTATACCATGTTTATCTTTTAATTCTTCGTAATTAAGATATCGACATCTCCTGTCCTGTAATTCATGTACAGGGTTCAGTGAGTTTTTTCTTCTAAATTTAATCATCCACTATACGATCAAAAATTGGTTAAGTTGTGGTCCTTAGTTTTCGAACCTTTCTCTTTAAATTTAATTTAATTGTATTATTAAAAAGGGCACAATACACCATTTTTTTAATGACTCCAATATCACTTCATCTTATAATTTATGAAAATTTACTATTGTTTTCATCTTTGTATTTAATTCTTTGTTTTGTTTCATGCATAAACTACATTCCTGCCTCATTTCGTGTTAATCAAAGATGTACTTGTCGGTTTTTTTTCGCATTTTACCTTTCGTGCTTAACTTTTGGCAGTGACCGTATATCGATATCAATTTTTCGTGATTTTAAGATCCATTCCCCCTAAAATATCAAATGATATCAAGGACCACAATCCCTCCTCAGCATCTAGTTTGATATCGATATCATTCCCTAACGAAATTTCAAGTTTTTCGATTTACGAATAGCGTCTTTGTATGTAGAGATAATCCCTGAAATCGAAACTATCTTTAGCATTGAATATCTCGTGATATACAGATAATTAACTCGTGAAATTTCTTATTTAAATTAATTTAACGATGCAGAATCCGATTATGGCATCAAAACATGGTGTTTCCATTAAAAATTTTGTTGTTTGGGCAAAATTTGATATGAAGTAATAGTTTGAGTATGAGTAATAGTTTTGGATTTTAATTTGACTTTATTCCCTTGAATGATACCTTTGGAATTTGCTCTAGAATGAAAAGTGATCGAAATAAAGGAGGTGGATCGTACATATTATGCTATAATGTAAATGTAATGTTGAATTTACTGTATTTACTTCCAAATGAAGAAGTACCATTGACTTTTTTGTAAACCAATCACCGTGGCGTAACTATTTTTAAGTACAATGGATATGTTTAAAGTTACAAAATCCATTAGCTTGTTAATAAAGTAGCTTGTAGTTCGCATTTTTGCCATGAAGTAAATTAATTTAAGAGTGAGCTATTCTAAACAATAGGGCGAATCTTTGAAATGGAGGGGCGCCAATTATCATCTGCTATCAATTTCTCTCGGACCGGCCTTGCTTCTACAGAATCTGCTTTGGTAAGCACAGAAACCAACATCAGGTAAGAGGAATTTCAATTGTCTTTTCTGTGATAAAAGGCACCCCAGCAAAGATTGCTATGCAGCAAAAAAGATGAAATTTCAAACTAAAAATAAACTTTTAATTGAGAAAGGTGCATGTTTTTCTTGTTTCAAAATAGGTCATATGGCGAGGTTTTGTAAAGTTAAAAATAAAGGCTCGTTTTGTGACAAAGATAAACATAATTCTTTAATATGCCCTGATCGTAGAGAAACTACCAAAAATGAAGGAAATTAAATAGTGGTTACGAATGCTTTATCCAATAGCTTCAAAATTGAAAATGTTTATTTGATGACTTATGGTAAAAATAAAAACCCGGAAGGCAAAAATAAAAATAAGTGCAATCTTAGACAGAAGTAAAAATGATTCAGTCTGTTTTGGGGGAGGGAAGTGCATGATATGTTTGACATAACTATTTCCGCGTTGGATGATTCCTTTTCGTGTAGTATTGGTATTGAAGTTCTAGCTGAAGAGCGAATATGTGGTGCCAAGAATTAATAGAGATCGGATTTAGCATACCTTTTTTTGAGCCCCGAATGTTTCTAGAAATCTGTATGGACTGTTTTTCAGCAATTTACAACAGCAAAAAAAAAAAAAAAAACGAATTTATTTTGCATGTTTTTGCATACTTGGGACCATTTTGCATATTTTATTATTATTTTTTGCATGTTTTGTTCATATTTGGATGGTTTTTTAGATGGTAAAGACTTAATCCAAAGGTAAATAGATTAATTTGCAGTAATTTCATTTTTAGTACAAGATAAAATACCAAAAATTAATTATGAGATATTTCATTGACAAATAATCGAACAGCTAAACTGTCGTTTCAACTAGACACTCTAAAAGCTAACCGAGTTCAGTTTCGTTTGCCGGCGCAATTTATCAAAGCCACTTGGGGTCAGGAAGCTTAAGAGACAAAACAGAAATACTCGGGCGCTACGAAAATACCGCCCCTTCTCAACTTACATCCAACTCATGCAACACTTCACACATTCTGCATTTAGCTCCTTTTAAAGTTTTTGTAGTGAACTAATAAGTTTTCCTATTCATTTTTTATCATGCGTAAGTACATATAATAATAAAAAAAAATTCTAGGCTTCGTTAGCGCCCCTTCCCACTCCGACGTGTTTGTTGTGAATGTTTGTTGTCCCCCCCCCCATAATTGATAAATAATTAATAATAACTAATATTAATTATTGTTATGTACCTTCCTAATGATACTTATAGTTAGTAGTACCTATGTCAAACTGTTGTAAGTATTATTTTCTTTTACATTATTCAATTTGAAAACAAAAGATTTGTTAATTGTTCTTATTAATTTTTTTGAATTTGTTTGACAGTTAAAAAATAGTCTTACTTATAAATAGGGCAACTTTTTGAAACAAATGCAACTTTTTTTCACACGTTCTACGCTTTATGTAAAGTACTAAAAACAAAATTCCTCCTACATGGCACCACATGAAGGATGAATTTTGTTTTTAGTAGTAGTTTAGTAGCTTATTAGTATTGTAATTGAGTTATAACCGCAACATAAATGAAACTTTCTACATAAATGCATTTTTTTTTGCATAGTTGCAACTTTTTACAGTTTAGCAATATGAAATTACTATTTCATTTTTTGCCCTCTGAATCAACCCTTGAATCACGTGTGTCTGATTTTGCGAACGCCGAAGTATTGCAGATTAAACAAGAAGTTCATGGAAAGAAGGTATTTGTTCTAACAGACGAAAGTGAAATAAATAGCAAGAAGTACTTTAACACATTGGTTGGCACTTATGATAATCCAGAGTAAACTTGCGTAATCGACTGCAGAGTTTGGGAGGTGAGTTTCGATCATCAATATGTTGTTTCCTTGTAGATGAAGTTTTAAAATCTCTGAATGTTGAGAGAAAGAATTTTGCACTCAAGGTGCTTTATCCGCGATTGCCCCAAGTTACTTGAGTGGTACACTTGTTTCACAACTGCAGAAAAAGTCCAACATAACAATGTCAGGCAACATCAGTCTCTGTTGAGCGCAGTTTTTTAATGTTAAAGAAATTACTGACCAAGGATCGACCATTGAACGAAATCAACGTTCTTCTGTATTTAATGATTAGGGCTCGGATCGATATGCAAAAATATGACCTGAAATATGCATTCCAAAATCCCAAAATATGCACTACCCCCCTCCCCATATACGAAATTGCAAAAAAAAAATTCATTCTTACAAAAAGGGTAGTGAATAGGATAAAGTGAAATTGAACCACACTTTCATTCAATTAATTCACAATTTTATTCACAATCACAGAGCCACAAAAATAAGTAAAAAATATACAAAGCAACAAATTAATAAATCTTACATCATTGGTGGAAATGTCCTCCGGGATGTAACTAGTAGGGATGCGACATCGATGTCGATGTTTTTTTAAAAACATCGATGTTGTGCAGAGGTTTAGCGATTGAATAAGACAGTGGACTGTATAAACTTTAAGATTTATTCACATGCGTGCGTTCCGGCAGCCGACACTCGTCCCTCTTTCTTTCATCAAGGTTACAAGCTCGCCAAGGGGCGCCACGGGGATGATGCTCCGAAGATGCACCGGGGATGATGCAAGGCGAAAGTTACAAACACGGAATATCCCGCCCGGCGTTGAAATATTGCAAATATTTCAAATAGATATTATAAAAATATTCAAATACAATTAATTATACAAACATTACAAATTCTTAAAGAAGACTGCAAACACAAATAATTACACACACCATTATAACTCTACAGTACAATATACAATTTAAGAGTAATTTAAAAGTCTAAATTATTATTTTACAGAATGTACTTGATTATCAACTATAGGCAATACACTAATGTTTGAAACCGCTCTCCTAAAGTTACCCTTAGGGGTGCGTACATCGACTACTCTAACGTTTCCGTCAGCGCCTGGGATTACTTTAATGATGCGACCTAGTGACCATGTACACATGGGAAGTTGTGCGTCCTTCAGTAACACTAACATTCCTGGAAGTATATTTGGTTTTTTAAACAGCCATTTATTTCGTTGTTGTAACTGACTCAAGTGTTATTCTGCCAGTGTTTCCATATAGTATGAACTAATTTTTGACTTTTTTGCCACCGGTTAAGAAGGTTATCCCTTCGATCAATCAAATTTGGTTCCGGAATGGAATTAACAGGTTTTCCTATTATAAAATGTCCAGGTGTCTATACCTGAAAATCGTCTGTATCTGTTGACAAAGGAGAGAGCGGTCGCGAATTTAAGATGCCTTCGATTTGTGTGATTACCGTTAGAAATTCCTCTAGTGTTAGTTTAGCTGGGCCCACCACTCTTTTTAGATGATATTTAAAGGCTTTCACACCTGCCTCCCAAAGACCACCAAAGTTGGGTGCTCTAGGAGGCGAAAATTTCCACGTGATGCCTTCAGAGGCCAAGAAGCTGGAAATGTCTTCATTCTTCAACACTAGTTCGCGCAAACGTTTAAGTTCTGCTGAAGCCCCAACAAGGTTCGTAGCGTTATCACAAAACATCATCGAACTTTTACCACGGCGAGCAAAAAATATTTTTACAGTTGCAATTAAAGCCTCTGACGTTAAGTCTGAGACGAATTCTAGGTGCACAGCCTTTGTAACCATGCACACAAATATGGCCACATAGATTTTCTGGAGGGTACCCTTTCTTTGACTCTTGTACTTTATTTGGAATGGCCCACAAAGATCTAGACCAACATTTGAAAATGTAGAACTAGGTGTTACTCTCTCAGGAGGAAGATTCCCCATCAACTGATTTGCAATTATAGGTTTACTTTTGAAGCATTGTAAGCATTCATGAACAACCTTTCTCGCAATATTTCTGACACCAAGTGGCCAATATTTTTGACGAACGGGATTTAATAGGGCTTGTGGACCCACATGAAAATCCCGATTGTGATAATACTGAAATATCAGTTTGACCAAATTGTTACCTGCCAGCAAAACAATGGGGTGTTTGTGGTCATAATTTACTTTAGCATGAGTGAGTCTACCTCCAATTCCGATTTAGCCTTCGGGATCTAAAAATGGGTTAAGAAATTTTAGCTTACTTGATTGAGGTACTGCGAATCCCTTTTTTAAAGCTGAAATCTCAGGCAGAAAATACCTTTTCTGAAGATGCCTAATCAAGCAGGTTTCTGCTCTGTGGTATTCTTCAGGAGAGAGGAAGCCTTTCTGCCTTTCTCGATCTTTACAATTTTTTATAAATCTGAAAAAAAAGGCTATAATTCTAATTAACTTATGAAAACTGTTACTGAGATCAAACAAATCATCCAAAAGATTTGGATCACTGGATAGAGCCTGGAAGGAGATTTAAGTTCTTCCAAATACGGTTTTTCAGTCCATTCATTGGAAATTTGCACAGTATCTAGAGATGTTGCCTTGGAAATTCTGGTCCCTTCCATCACAGCTCAGTTGTTCTCACATCCAGTCCTCGGGAACCATATCGGCCGGGTTGCACATCGACGGAACATGTTGCCACTTGAACTCCTTGGATAGTTGCTGAATCTCCGACACTCTGTTGCTGACAAAGGTCTTCAACAGGTTTGCAGGAGTACGAATCCAGGCAAGAGCTATGGTAGAGTCAGACCATAATTGCACAGAGTCTACCTTTAGTCTTAGAGCAGCTAAGACCTTGTGAATTAGCTTCGCTAAAAGAAGACGCGCTGATAATTCAAGTCGCGGGATAGTCATGACCTTCGCTGGAGCCACTCGTGATTTACTGCACAGGAGTTGACTGGATACTTCCTTGGTGAAGGACACAGTTTGAATATACACTGCTGCACCGTAAGCCCTTGAGGATGCATCAGCGAAGCCGTTCAGCACGACAAACTCGACATCAGCCTTCATAAAGCATCTTGGTACCTTCATTGACTCTAAGTCAGGTAATGTCCCAATAAAGTTCTCCCATTCTTGAGAAACATCTAGAGGTAATTTTTCGCTCCATTCCAATTTCAGCAACCACAACTGTTGCATGAAAATTTTAGCCTTGACAATCACAGGTCCAAGGAGACCAAGAGGATCGTAAATACGTGCAATTTGAGAAAGTACGTCTCTTTTGGTATAATTGCGATTTGTACTGATGTTGACTCTATACGTAAACGTATCACTTGAACTGTTCCATAGCATACCTAACGTATTTACTGTTATTTCTTCAGCATTTCGATCAAGTGGAAATATTTGAGGTTCCGTGGATTGAGCCTTGTTAGTACACCACTTGTGTAAGGTCATCCCTCCTTTCAGAAGGAGTTGCGTTAATTCGGACTTAAGCAGTTCAATTTTCCTTAGATCTGATGAACCAGAGAGACAATCATCCATCTAAAAGTCTTGAAGCACAATCTTTGAAGCTAAGGGAAAGTTATCTTTCTCATCTAAGGCGAGTTGTTGCAAAGTTTTCGTTGCTAAGTACGGAGCACAAGCGGTGCCGTATGTGACGGTTCTCAACTGGTAAATCTTATAGACCAAGAGATAGACCACTTTTATTTACCCCAAATTTACCATAAACTTTGTTGTGTGCTTAAGAATACCCATAACCCACAGTCTTCAAAAAGGTATTTCTTAAGGTTGGCGAGTGGTGGGGGGCCGAGTACTGACGTCATCAATATGGCTGCCGCACAAACTTGTGACACTTTACTTAAACGAACCTAGCTCCTCAACGAAGCGTCGTAGAGCATTGTACTTTTTTTTAAATTACTCGTATTTAAATAACCATTGTTTTATGTAATTACAATATAGGTCGTAAGTGTAATAGTTTTCCTGATATTTAGCCCCAAACGTACATTTTACGAGTTTTTCTGTTTCATAGTGAATGTTGAAAGCCCAACAACGCTTAAACCGATAAGACAATAAAAATAGGCAAGATTTAAAATGTTTGCTAAGACTGTGGGGATTTAAAAAATACCATAAACATGGCTATGGTTGCATTACGAGATAGTAAATGGCGGTTATTGTCTTACACTTGAAGCCAAGAACTGCTTGACCAGCCCGCTGTGGCGGGGATCTTGAGAGTTAACACCTCTCTGATATATTAGCATGCAGTTGTAATGTATTATAATCACAAACAAAGACTAAATAACAAGCAAATAAAATAAAATAATTTTTATGTATATTTCGTCGATTGTATTGTGCGTGTCTTCACAGTAGTACTTATGGACCTCTAAAATATGTTTTTATAATTACTGTAACGTTTTATTTATCTGCTAATTAACTAAATATAAAACTAATGCTAAATCTTACAATAGATGTCAAATTTGAAAAAATGCTTTAAACAAAACCAATTTAAAATTAGCACTTGCGTTCTTGTTTAAGAAGTTTTTTTAATCTTCTGGCCTTATAACTCATCATCGGAGTCTGTGTCACTATCACTGCTTTTTAAAGCAACTTGATCCTGTGCATAAGTATCGTCATTTTCAGGCGGAATAATGCCAGGTGGCATAGGCTCTTCATACCACTTAACCTGTTATTTCCTAAGTTCCATCCATGACAGGTTGGGTCAATGTTTTCCAGAAGGTTACAGATGTTTACACGCTTCCACACCCAAGACACAGCATTGCTCCGCTTAACTTTTTGTTTCAAAGCTGCTTTTGAAGGAGGAAGAGTAGGATCAACAGGCCTAATTTTTGTCAATGGCTTACTTGTTAGCAGAGCTTATTTTAAAAACACTGTGTCGCACTTCTGATACATACCACACACAACTGTCTCTACACCAATCAGCAATGATTCATCCACCATGACGGATTCTCCTAATTTAGCCAGATTTTTTTGATGAGCTATGCTTTTTGTGAGAATATTAAAAGGTTTTATTTTACCTTGTCTGGTAAAAGCTGCAGTGTAATCTGAACCAGTCAAGGCGTGAAAGCCTGGCAGGCCGTCAGCTATTTCATTTGCTATTTTTGAGACGTTAATATATCTTCTAGAGTTGTTTGAAGATACACCACATTCCAACCATAAGCGTGCGTTCTTCAAGTTCTTTTGGTGATATATCATTGACACAAAAATAACCGAATCGTTTGCTCGCACCAAAACATTTTTCTCTTCACCATTTAGAGTCGTGTGTGTAATATACCAAATTATCCTCGTATCTGCTTCATTGTGTTGGCAGGCAAGTTCTTTCGCCTCATTTACGTTCATGTTGGTGCCTATACATGAGTACATGTAACAAGTCTGTTCTACAGCAACATATAACTTTTTATTGCCTAGCAAGTGACGATATTTGGAAGATCTCCATTCTTTGCATAGAAACTTTGTTAAAGATGTCTTGAACGATTCACTTCTTAGAGCCACTGAAGACTTTTTTGGAGTTTTTGTTCAGGTCCAAACACTTTTATTTCAGTCACTAGTGCTTTAGCATTACGTATGTCATGTTCCGTATCCTTGATGGTTGGGGTGCCATAGACGTCAAACACTAAGTGAATTTCTCTAGCTTCTATCCTTTGCAGATTAATACCAGAATGTTGTTGGCAAGAGCTCCATAGTTATCCGGGAATTGAATTGTGTGCATAATGAACATAGCATCAAAGACTACTGTGCCCACAGTAAGTGGAGCAGATACGATATCTTCTTTTTGAAGCTCTTCCAACTTATGCATCAGTTTTGATTTGCATGTTTTATTCAGTGAGCCATCTATTTGTCCAAGAGCTAGGGGAACTGAGGTAAGAGGATAGGCCAAAACATCCCTCATATCACACTTCTGTTCAGAGGCAATATTGGTCTTGCAAAAAGATCACGCGTGCATTTTACGACATGGAGCTTTTAATCTGATCCTTGGATAGTTTTAGAAGCACACACAAAAGCACAGTTCAAAGCAATATTTCTTGGTATTGGAAGAGAGTTTAACATTTCTTGGATCACTAACATACAACGTCTTAAAATTTTCAAAGGCCTCTGTGCCTTTGAAGTATGCACTAAGTAGATCTTTACTTACTTTATTGTCCACAACATGCCCATTGGATATGTTTCTAAAATAAGTTTCTCTGTCCATTTCTTCAAAAGGATCTGAAAAGCTCTTGAGTGAAGATATTACACACTCAACATCTTTGTTGTCTTTTTCGATCCGACTTTCTTGAAGGTCCTGTTGAGAGTCTGGTTTCCTGGATACATCACTGCCTTTTTCCAAACTTTTTACTATTTTGCTCCGTATCTAGTATTCATCCACCTAGCCCTAGCTGAATCAGAGTTGGCAAACGCTGTAATATTAATCATGCATCCATCCATACAAAATTAAAATTTTTAAGCAGATTATTACCCTTATCAAGATAAAAATTTCTTATTGCAATATTTTCCTAATATACTACAGATACAGAATGTTTCTTTCGATTCGACTAATTTCGGTAATACGTATATTGCCAGTGCAACAATTTTAAATTTTCTTAGATTGCAAAAAAAGTAAACATATATTAGATACAATAGCCACCTCTCCTTTATCTTAAATTTAGAAGTGCAATGTTTCCCCAGTACCACTATTCATCTAAATACACATGAATAGACATATAAATTTGAAAATAATATTGGCATATAACATTTTTATATCTAATCAGATATAATCGTCAACGATGTATGGCAAAACAATTCTTACAAATAGACTATTTAAATAGTAGTATGAAATATATTAAAGTAAGTAAAGCTTACCTTTTAACCCACAATAAATAATGTAGAACCAATAAGCTCGAACTGTTACAAAGAGAAACATCCAATAGTGAGAAAGTGAAATTGAACTTGCTGAGAACAGACTCCAGTTATGGTACAAACCAGGGCATATATTTTTTAGGACTTAGTGGTTATTTCAGAAAGTTCATGCCTGGATATTCTATTATCGCTAAACCTTTGAGTGATCTTTTGAAGAAGGATCGTAATTTTAAATTTGTACCAGAAGAAAGAAACCCTTTTAACCGATTGAAGACATTGCTGGTCGAAAAGCCTGTCTTGGGAATATACAACCCTAATTACGAGACTGAATTACACTGTGATGCAAGTTTGGAAGGGTATGGAGCCATTTTGATGCAGAAGTCCCCTAACGATAGAAATTTTCATCCTACTTATTTCAAGAGTAGAAAAACATCTGATGCCGAAAAGAAATACTCTAGTTATGAGCTTGAGGCCCTTGCTATCATAGAAGCTTTAAAGAAATTTCGTGTGTACCTTTTGGGAATTCCATTCAAAATTGTCACTGACTGTTCCGCGTTTGAAAAAACAATGGCAAAGCGAGACTTGTCTACTCGTGTAGCTCGTTGGGTTTTATTACTACAGGAATTTAATTATGTCATTGAGCATCGTCCTGGTTCTAAAATGGTTCATGTAGACGCACTTAGTAGATCACCGATAAATATGTTTTGCATCTCAGTCGATAACATCTTACCAAAATTAAAATCAGCCCAGAATCAAGATAACGCAATAAAAACAATCAAAGAACTACTGAAAATTTCTAATTATGAAGATTATTGCGAGAAGCAAGGAATTTTGTATAAATTTGTTGATGGTAAGGAATTAGTGGTCGTGCCTGAAGGTATGCAAACCGAAATCATAAGAGATTTCCACGAAAAGGGACATAAAGGAATCAAATATACTGAAAAGAACATTAAAGAGTATTATTTCATCCCCAAGCTTAGGCAGAAGATTGAAAAAATAATAGCCAATTGTGTACATCGCATTTTAGTGAATCACAAAAAGGGAAAGAAAGAGGGTCTTTTGCACCCCTTGCAAAAAGAAGATATTCCATTGAAGACGTATCATATTGATCATCTCGGACCTTTAGAGAGCACCCATAAGAACTATAAGTACATTCTAGCGATAGTCGACGCATTTACCAAGTTTGTGTGGATTTATCCAACGAAAACCACTACATCTGCTGAAGCTATTGCAAAATTGGAGATTCAAAAAGCTGTATTTGGGAGTCCTTCTCAAATTATCTCCAACAGAGGTACAACCTTTACATCTAGCGAGTTTGCTGATTATTGCTCTAATGAAAACATAAAACATCATTTAATAACAACTGGCTTGCCGAGGGCAAACGGACAAGTCGAACGAATTAACCAGACGATCATATCAATTCTTGCAAAGCTTTCCTTAGAAAATCCAGCCCAGTGGTACAAACACACAAGTGAATTAAAACAAGCGATAAATTCGACCTATCAACGAAGCATAGATACCACACCGTTCGAATTACTATTCGGTACAAAGATGAATGTGAAAGGTCTCGATAAGTTCAAAGAAATGATTGAAGTTGAATTTCAAGCTAATTTTGACACGCAAAGAGAAGAACTAAGAAAGCATGCAAAACAGCAAATCTTTAAAATTCAAGAAGAAAATAAGAAGACCTACAATTTAAGAAGAAAATAACCAAAACCTTATCAGTTAATGATTTAGTTGCCATCAAGAGAACTCAGTTTGGCCCGCACTTGAAATTAAAATCAAAATACCTTGGACCCTATAGAATCACCAGAATAAAGGGAGGAAATACGTACGACGTTGTAAAAGAAGGATGTCATGAAGGACCCAACCTCACTACAACATGCGCCGAATTTCTTAAACCGTGGAATTGGATTTAAAAGTTTGAAAAAGACCAAAGACGTTTAAAGAAGAAAGAAGTTTAAGACGAAAGAAGCTGAAGAAGACGTGGGAAGTTTGAAAAAGACTAAAGTTGTTTGAAAGAAAGACGAAGAACGACGTTTAAAGACGACAAATGAAGCTAGAAGACGATTTGGCTTATTTAATCATTTCCAGAGCTGAAGGACATTTCAGAGCTCTATAACCCAGATACATTTGTTTTACAGAGATTGACGGATTTTGAACATTGCTTCTGCTTTTGCCTCTTTTTTTGTATATTTTCAGAAACGCCTGGTGGTCCAGTCGCACCCAGGATGGCCGAATTGTGGTGCCCAGCCTCTGCCTGCCACTAGAGGGCACCTCCACGCTGAAGTCATCTACGACCACTGAACAGCCACACCGCGCAACGCCGAGATCCAGCAGACTAGTGATGGGGAAAATGACTCTTTTCCGGGATCGGATCGGAACCGCTCACTCACTAAAAAGAGCTAGCTCTTTTTGATGACTCACCGCTCCTTTGAGATATATAATAATGTATATAACATATCGAAATGTATACAATATGTTTGGGCCATCGAACATCCCTCGTTGTCACGTGAGCGCATGTGTCCAGACGAAGAGGCGCCAAGCGTGCTTGAAACACCCACGCACACAACACTTGAAACACTCACTCATCCAGCAATTGCGCAGTTTACCTCTAAAATCAACAAAAGGAGGGAGACGGGGCCCGAGGACGATAGGCATTGCAGCATAGGGCTGCTAAGCTGTAAAATTTAATTGCTAAGGCATAAGATGGCCCAAAACCATGTCAATTCATATAACTTTGAAATTGTCCATAAAGAATAAATTACTTTGAGGACACTTCTACTTTTGTAATTCCCGTCATGAACCCGTTGAGATTACAGAAGTAGCAATTAAAATATCCAAACACGTTAAAAATCTCATTTTTGACCAAGAATTCGAAAAAAGTTTTCGATTTTATTGGATAGAGTATTTATTTGACTTTCCAAAACATATTTAATTTTTTCTCTGTTAATTACTTGAAGAAGTATTAAGATTTTAATCAAGGCGGGAAAACAAGAAGTAAGAATGGAAAACACTGGAAATGGCCATTAAAAGGCCAAAAACATGGCAAAATCTAAATTTAAACCTTACTTTTTTTTGCAAATATAATTTTAGAAAGTTTTTTCAAATATTTAAATGGTTTCTCTTTTGGAAATGGAGTGAACTTTTTTAAAGAGAAGGAAGAACAAACTTGTTTACACAAAGAGCAAACGCAAGGGAGCAAGCGATGCACTTGAAACTACCTTTAACTCTAAATTAATATTTTTGCATTATTTCCTCACTTCAAATGTTATAATACAAAAACTTATAACTGGATTCTAGTAAACTTTTGAGAGTTTGTTATTTATAATGTTGTCAAGTGAATGAACTAGAATAATTATGCTGAGTTCAAAAGTTTCTAAATTATTACTATTCATTTAAGAAATAGGACTGTAAAACTATAAAAAAATCTTCTATTCATTTTTCAATCACTTGTAAAATTGTTGTTTATTTAAATATCCTTTTATTCTAGTTCATTCCCTAGAAATATGCATGCAGTTTATTTTGGTAGCATCATTTTTCAAATTGGTTGAATAGATTTTCATGGAGCACATTTGAAGTTTTTGACACATTTCTTTAAAATTTCATACATAGTTATATTTTTACAAAATTATTAATATATACTTTTAATATTTATAGCCCATTGCTATTGTTTAAAACACAAAACATAAAAATATCATTAAAATGTTTCTATACCACATTTAAAAAAAGTGTCTTGGACGTGTTTGGATACATTAAGATTTCTTTCTAAAACCACTTAGTTACCAAATGAGACTTCCTAATAATTAAAATGATATTTTAAAATCAAATAATAAAAATATTAATAATTTATTTAAGTACTTAAGATTTTTAACTATTTATTTTAAGATATAGGTATATAATACCCTCGAAAACTCGTTGTCCCAAAGATTTTCAAAATCCAAGTTCCCTCCCTGTCTTTTAATAAATATTTTCAAAATTCCTTGTTTTGTGAAGGCAATGCAATAAAAACGAGTTACGTTTAATTTAATTTTGTGTAGCTTTATTAAAATGATATCACTCCCGAGAAATCAAGGTTTTATTATAATTATTATATTAATGTTAAGTGAATAACATAATAACTGTTAGAATATGTTTTAATAACAACCTTAAGACTAGTTTTAATTAGTGCTAAAAGGCGTGATATGACTTAAGCCGTAAAAACACCCTTTCAATCTAAAATTGAATTAAATTTAAAAAAATAACATTTATGATAGTATATAGATATTTAAAAATTTGAAACTTCAAAAAAGTAACAAAAAGCTAGGGAGCGCAAAAGAACGAATGCGGAATTGACTCTTCGAGAGCGATAGTTATCGAAAAGAGTCAAAGAGTTAACTCCCAAAAGAATCAACTCCCAAAGAATCAACTCCCAAAAGAATCACTAAGCTGGTGATCGCATGCGGAAATGACTCTTCGAGAGTGGAAGCGCTGATTCGTTAAAAAAGAGTTACCGCTCTTCAGCCCTGATTGGTTAAAAAAGAGCTATAGCTCTTTTTTGACGAATCAGCGCTCGCTCACTCCGTCAAGAGAGCTAACTCTTTGAGTCAGCTCCTGAGCGGATCGCCCATCTCTACAGCAGACGCAAGACGAAAACGAGAGGAGAAAGATGTGTTCGCGTGAACCGAACCGCAACGACGAGCGCCGATCTTGGACACTTTAAAACGGATTTGAACTTATTACTTTTGTTTTAACCATCCCATCTTGTAAATAGTGCCATCATAATCATCAACTCATTAAAAGTTATTATTCTTTAAATTGTTTACTACCTACTACTCCAACACCCGGCCTCCATATATATATATATATATATATATATATACATATATGTATACACACTTTAAAAAATATTTTCTATGTTTTTGCATCTTGCTAAAAAGATATATCTTGGAACCTAGGTATTATGATTTATTTGTACAGAAACCTATTTAAATACCAATTTTTGCAAGTGGCAGAAATGAAAACAAAAAGAGCCACTTTCTTCAATGTTTCCACAAAAATATTATTCAAATTTGGGGTGTTTGAAAAATATCTGAAATAGGAACACGTACCTCTTTTCCACAAACTTGACAACATTTTTTTCCCGTCTGTAGTAAACGCCGGGTCACTCCCTATCCACTTTTTGAACAATTCAGAAGACATTTTTGCTTTCTGCCACAACAGAAGTTTATACCAAAAACTCACTAGCTGCACAAACGAACAGTAACGTACTGGCGCCAGAGTAGTTGGAATAGCTGTTGAATGCGTGGGATCCTGTCTCATGGTTGACCTTAATGCATTACAAAATGTGCTGAGATAGTAGCTTGCAGACTGAGAAGTCTCCGTTGCATTTCAATTATTATAGAACTAAGCATAAAACATACATAAAACATCGACAAAAATAAAACATCGACAATGTAAAAATATCGATAATGTTAAAACTTCGATGTTAAAAAAAAACAAAGGCTCCAATAAATCGATGGTAAATACATCGATGTTTTGAAAACATTGACATCGATGTCGCATTCCTAGTCCTTTTCAGACCCTTCACCCTTGGCCACTTTAGTCTAAACGCATGTTCAATTTACTAAATTATGAAAATTAGGCTACTTTGTTATTTTTTAAATTTTTACAATGGCAGTTTTTCACTTTAATTTAAAACATCGACAAGTGTAAACATCGATAATACTAAAACAACGGCTCAAATACATCAATGTTTAATACATCGAGGTTTTTAACAAAACATCGAGGTTTTGAAAATATCGACATCGATGTCGTATCCCTAATCCCCAGTCGAAATAGGCGATTGGTTTACACTCTCACCAGTAAACAGAAAATCACCAATGAGATTTTCAAAACAGATACTGTTCTAACGGCTCTTTCATTGCACATTAGTATTTCGTTTATTCGTGAATTATGGAATCTTGAAAATATTGGTATTATACACTGATATTTGTAAAAAATGTAACACCATGAAGGAATCATCCGAATGAAATGAAATTTGCAGCAAATGTCAATTATAGGATGTTTTGCAAAGTAGTAAAGTTTCAGAGTCACCACGCATGCGTGGTGTGAGCAGCGCCCACTGAACTGATGCTAAAAGCGTATAAATAGAGGGCTGTAGCGGGACGTTGAAAATAGTGCATGGTTATTTTTTAGTGTCGAACGTGTAGTGAGACCTAAGTATGCCTCTACGACGAAATAGGGTGAAATTTCATCAACTTATGGAGTTTGAACAGGGGAGAATCATCGGCCTTCGTGGACTTTTCTATCGCGCAATAGAAGCGAAACAGTTCCACAGTGATGCGAGTTTGGAGGCAATGGACCGACGAGCACCGGACAACTCGAAAAACGAGGAGTGGACGACGGAAGGTGACGTCAGCGCACGGCAGTAGACAACTGGTGAATACGATAGCTCAGTTTTACTCAATAACTCGACTTCAAAAAGGAAACATATATTCCTCAGTGGAGGTAATTTGCTCTTTAATTAATAGACTCTAATAAAATCTCTCGAATACACTTATACACATTAAGAACTTCTCGCCGAATCAGCGGCTCTCAGAAAGCTCTTATCTCTTTCACATCTGGTGTTACAATGAGCGTAAATTTCTATACCACCGCCAGAAGGCGCTGTTAGAACAGAAGGCGTGCTAGCGGAAACATACTGCCCGCCTTGGAAAATTCCACCAAATTCTTCCAAAACATTTACAATTCACAATTTATGAGTAAATATTCAAAATATATATATATAAGACATAAGAATATTCATTACAGTTACACAAACATATATTTTGTTTAAAGCACCTTTTCTCTGAAATTTGTACTTTACAAAAAAAAGGAACCTAACAGAATAACATGATCCTCATCCATCTTGAAACTGAAGTGAGGCATGAGTGAGGACAGGTAAAGGTTCTACGCGCATGCAATAAGACATGCGTTGACGCATATTGAATTGAATGTTGAAAATGAAAGCGCACAAGTGTGGACATACCTAATCAGAACTGGAAACTTTAAATGCGCGAGTTCCGACGCAAAGTGTATCAAGAACAAAAATAAACACAGAGCGGAGTAATGCTGACTACTGCGTTTATTAAGATTCCAAAACAAAGCTATCCATTATCGGGAAGCAGCTTGATAGACAGCGGAAGTGAAACAAGTTTTCTGTCGATCGCGATGGCAGAAAGATTGCAATTAAAGAAACAAAAAAGTAATGTGTCGCTGACGGGAATTACAGGCGATTCTATGAGTGTTAACTATCGAACTTCTGCGGTTATTTTTAATGAGTCGGGAGATTATATTAAGGAGTTAAGAGTTCTTTATTGTTCCAAAAATAACGCGATTCATACCTAGTAAATTCAAGGACATATCAAGGTTAGAAATACCGGAAACTGTAAGGCTTTCCGATCCTGAATTTTATAAACATGGTAAAATTGATATTTTGCTTGTATCAGAGGTCTGTATGGATTTGTTGAGACCGGAAAAATTATATGTGCCTAATTCAAACTTAATTTTACAAGATTCAGCCTTTGGTTTCCTGGTAAGTGGGAGTATTTCCAGTTCAGGTTCTCAGGTTAATGTTTATTGTGGATCGGTTAGTGAAACTGCACAATTAAATGAGGAATTGAAACATTTTTGGAAAATTGAGCAATTTGATAACTTTAAAAAATGTAAAAGTGCTGATGAGATTAAAGCGAATTCTCATTTTTTTAAAACGTATAAAAGGGAAGAATCAGGAAAGTTTGTTGTTCAAATTCCCTTAAAAAGGGATCCTAGTTTGCAAAGTGAGTCTAAGGCGATAACCCTGAACAGGTTAAATTCCTTATGGAATAGATTAGAGAAAAATCCGGAGCTTTTAGCATTGTATCGCCAATTTATGAGTGAATATAAAGCTTTAGGTCACATGCAGGATCAGGATGTTACTGAGTCACAAGAGCCAGACACGGTTTACTACTTGCCTCATCATTCTGTTTACAAACTGGAAAAAACTACTACGAAATGTCGTGTGGTGTTCTATGTTTCTCAAGCAACTTCTAGTGGTGGATCGTTGAACTCTCTGCAGTTAAACGGAGGTGTAATTCAGGACGAGGTATTCGCAATTATTCTGAGATTTAGAAAGCATTTGTTTGCAATCATCGCGGACGTCAAGATGATGTACCGAATGATTTGGATTGAACCATCTCAACGTAATTTACAACGAATTGTCTGGAAAGATAATAAAGAGGATAAGGTTCAGACTTATGAACTATTGAACTATGTACTGTAACCTACGATACAACAAGTGCTCCTTACTTGGCCCAGAGATGCCTGCGGCAGTTGAGCAAAAGGGCAATTGGCAAAAAGGTACGTTTAGATTCACTATCCAAGCAGTTAAAGGTGATCACTGCTGCACTAGCAGCTCTATTAGGTTTAAACTCTTTCCAATAGTATTCAAAGTTTGTAGGCTCCAGTTCGCATTCAGTTAGCGTCATTTCTGGTCCTTGGATGATAAGCAATGGCCCTTGCCACCACAGGAAATTGTCACGTAATTGGTCTGGTGCACAACCACGAGACACCAAGTCTTCTGGATTTTCCGGTGATGTCACATGTCTCCATTGAGAGACTCCTGACAACTCCTGGATGGTTGCCACTCTAGTTGCTACAAAGGACTTAAAATCCGACGGAGATTTACGAATCCATGACAATACAATAGTACTGTTTGTAAAGAACCAACTGTTCTCAAATTTAAGGCCCAATGTGGTTTGAACCTTGTGCATTAACTTGGTTAACAACACAGCAGCACTTAATTCAAGGCGCGGAATGGATAACGTTTTGATGGGGGCAACTCGACTCTTACTGCAGAGTAGTTGCGATGACACTTCTACAGATGCACTTTGGCACTTCACATAAATAGCTGCTCCATATGCACTTTCAGATGCATCGGCGAATCCAAAAAGTTCTATTTTCACCACATCCTGTATTAGTACGCAGCGTTTCATTCTAATCTGATTGATGACACACAGCAAATCACTAAATTTTCGCCACTCTTCTGCTTCTTCCAGAGGCAACACATCGTCCCAGTCAACTTCTAATCGCCACATACGTTGCAGGAACACTTCGGCCTTTGTTAATATAGGACCAATAAGGCCAAGTGGATCAAATATACGAGCAATGATTGATAACACCACTCTTTTTGTGATTAAGAGAGTGTCCTTTCTTGCAACACTATAAGAAAACACGTCACTCTGAGCATTCCATTGAAGTCCCAAAGCCTTGGTTTGATCAAATTTGTAAACGTCCGAATTCTCAGTCACTTCTCTTAAATCTTGACAGTTGCTTTGCCACTTGTGAAGCTGCATACCACAAGTCTCACAAATATCAATTAGTTCATTTTGCAAATTCCTTGCAGTCTCTAAGTTGACTGCACCGCTTAAAACATCATCCATATACATGTCCGATTGAATAACTTGAGATGCAAAAGGAAAATGCGTTTGACCATCAATGCTCAATTGCCGCAGGCATCTCTGGGCCAAGTAAGGAGCACTTGTTGTACCGTAGGTTACAGTACATAGTTCATACGTCTGAACCTTATCCTCTTTATTATCTTTCCAGACAATTCGTTGTAAATTACGTAGAGATGGTTCAATCCAAATCATTCGGTACATCATCTTGACGTCCGCGATGATTGCAAACAAATGCTTTCTAAATCTCAAAATAATTGCGAATACATCGTCCTGAATTACACCTCCGTTTAACTGCAGAGAGTTCAACGATTCACCACTAGAAGTTGCTTGAGAAACATAGAACACCACACGACATTTCGTAGTAGTTTTTTCCAGTTTGTAAACAGAATGATGAGGCAAGTAGTAAACCGTCTCTGGCTCTTGTGACTCAGTAACATCCTGATCCTGCATGTGACCTAAAGCTTTATATTCACTCATAAATTGGCGATACAATGCTAAAAGCTCCGGATTTTTCTCTAATCTATTCCATAAGGAATTTAACCTGTTCAGGGCTATCGCCTTAGACTCACTTTGCAAACTAGGATCCCTTTTTAAGGGAATTTGAACAACAAACTTTCCTGATTCTTCCCTTTTATACGGTTTAAAAAAATGAGAATTCGCTTTAATCTCATCAGCACTTTTACATTTTTTAAAGTTATCAAATTGCTCAATTTTCCAAAAATGTTTCAATTCCTCATTTAATTGTGCAGTTTCACTAACCGATCCACAATGAACATTAACCTGAGAACCTGAACTGGAAATACTCCCACTTACCAGGAAACCAAAGGCTGAATCTTGTAAAATTAAGTTTGAATTAGGCACATATAATTTTTCCGGTCTCAACAAATCCATACAGACCTCTGATACAAGCAAAATATCAATTTTACCAGGTTTATAAATTTCAGGATCGGAAAGCCTTACAGTTTCCGGTATTTCTAACCCTGATATGTCAATGAATTTACTAGGTATCAATCGCGTTATTTTTGGAACAATAAAGAACTCTAACTCCTTAATATAATCTCCCGACTCATTAAAAATAACCGCAGAAGTTCGATAGTTAACACTCATAGAATCGCCTGTAATTCCCGTCACCGAGACTTTATTTTTTGTTTCTTTAATTGCAATCTTTCTGCCATCGCGATAGACAGAAAACATGTTTCACTTCCGCTGTCTATCAAGCTGCTTCCCGATAATGGATAGCTTTGTTTTGGAATCTTAATAAACGCAGTAGGCAGCATTACTCCGATAACCCCTGTGTTTATTTTTGTTCTTGCAGCAAAAGATGCACTTTGCGTCGGAACAAATTCCCTAGCTCGCGCATTTAAAGTTTCCAGTTCTGCGCTTTCATTTTCAACTTGCCTTTCAGCGATCAATGCAATATGCATGTCTCATTGCATGTGCTTAGAGGCATGCCCTTCCACACTCGTGCCTCACTTCAGTTTCAAGATGGATGAAGAGTTGATGTTTCTGATCAGTGCGGCATAGTTTGTGATCAGGCAAGTAAATAAACGTAGGAAATCAAGGCGAACGATTTGGATGAAAGGTATTTCAAAACGCATAATGAGCATTTATTTATTTACGTTAAAATTTGTTATTATTTGTTGGAGCACACGTTCAAACGGGATGTTTATATTATCTTTGATTTATTTCGCTGGAATCGTTTGCACGTGTTTCCTTATGCTCGTTGCAAATAACAGCTGAATATGCTTAAAATCGGAACGATCGCCGATGTTTTATTCGATCTCTGGTCAGAGTACTAATGTATCTTGCCTTGGATGCGGCTAACATGTTTGCCTTCCTTTTCTAGTTGATTAAATTCTTCTTGTTACGGTTAGACTTGAGTTTACCTTTCTCCCACCCGCTGATCATTTTTTAAATTTAATAATAATTTATACCTTTTTTTGTTATTCTTTCGACCAATAGATGTGGTGATTTAGACCTCATGTGTGTTGTGGAACCAATAAAAATAAATTCGAAACACAATGTATAAAGTGGTTACAAAACAGTTGTAAATAATCGTCGTTACCGATTAGCTGCATTTCAAAATTTTACTGCTGAAATCAGAAGATAAAACCTAATTGTGCATTTCGTTACACGTAAGTACTTATAAAAATTTGAGTTCAATATGAATACTAATATTTGCATATAATCTATGCTTATGAACTTAGATGGCTTATAGTTTACGAATGATTATTTTAATAATTAAAGGATAAATAAGTGTTTAAACGAAGTACAGTTATCCTATTTCTCCTTTCCAGCTTAAAAATAAATGTGTTCCATATTCATCCTTATACATCTTTAGAACCTTCACCAAAACTAAGAAAACTTTAATGGATCCAAAACTATGTTAATATTACACTGGTATAATATAAAGCTTAATTTGTCAGTTTTTAATTCATTTCTTAAAATATCTTTAATTAACGCCTATACACAATCAAAAAAGATTAATTCATGTTGCATTTCAACAAACAATAATTTTAACAGAAATATTTTAAATGCAATCATAATAAAGTTAAAGGCTGTTGTGTTGTTATTTCGCTAGGGAAATTTAATAAATGCTATTTACAAGTTTTGAATAAATGACGGTTTTAATTATTTTTTAATTTGATTTAAAATGAAAAATTAAGTTATTAATTTATTTATTAATCATGACGTGTTTAATTTTTTTCGTATAATTTTTACAGTGAATGTTCCACAAACACTCATAAGACCTGTAGTCTTCTATAAATTTAAGAGTTTGTTCGTTGTTCATGATAACACATAAAAAAAAAAAAAACACAACTACTTCGGTTCACCAAAACACTGCAAATTGAAAGTTGAAGCGCATAGAGATCCAAGGCTGTTGGAACTCCTTGCGTTACGCTGTGCGCTATGAAAAACTGCTACTTCTGACTCATCTCGGGCATGCCTTAACGCATGCGTCCCTTGCGTTGAGGCATGCGCTGAGGTATGTGGAGAGGCATGCGCTTAGCGCAAGCAAAAGCGCACAAGTGTGGACATACCTATTCATTGCGACGGCGACACTCGTATTGCGAGATCTGTTTAGACTCGCGTTCGGGATTCTTTCCCCACTTAAGTTAGGGTTATTAGTTTCCGAATGCCCCCTTTCTCGAGAGTAACGCAATCATTATTATGTCTTTTTGAAACTCCCCAAATATTACAAAATGATTTAGACGGACATTGCCGTACACTATGTGATTTTAAACAATTGAAACACAAATCAAGTTTCCGAATTAACTCTACTCTCTCATGTACGTTTTTATCAAGAAACTTAGGACATTTAAGAATTGCATGAATTTTGTTACATTTATGGCATTTAAGAAAGTCTTTTTCATTTACAGCTGCCATTGACATTACCTTGTGAACATTTCTCTTTGGGTTTACCTAAACCTTAGAAGCACTCAAAGTTTGCGCATGATTTTTTAAAAACTCTGATAATTCAGATAAACTAGGTAAATTATCTTTTTTAAGATGTCTCTCCCACCAGAGTTTGGTATTAATATCTAATTTTTGACTCATAGGCTAACACAATTGTGGAAAACCCCTCAATATTTTGACCTAATATCTCTAGTGACCTCACACTTCCACTTGCAGCATCAATTAAATTTAACATAGCAGAAGGGGACTCATTTTGAATGTTTGGAGTATTAAAAAATCTATTAAGATGAGCATAAACTTGCTCCCTTTTATTTGAATATCGCTCCTCTAAGAGAGACCACGCAAGCTCATAGTTAACTTCTGCTATTGAAAATGATTGAATTATCCGGAAAGCATCGCCTTTGAGTGACGCTTTTAAGTACTGCAATTTCATCGCATCAGACAAAGTTTGGTTTTGATGTACACTGGCCTTGAAAATATCACTTAAAGAAAGCCATTGGTGAATATTGCCGGAAAACGTAGGCAATGAAAAGCGAGGTAACTTCACATTCGCTTCTGAACACAAATTTAAATTTGATTTTGACTCTTTAGGTCTAATTTTTGATAGTTTTTTACTCAGTTCTAGCTCTAAATTATAGATAGTTTCATTTATTTCTTCTTGCTCTAACGTAAAACTTTCAATTTTTTCATCTTCACAGTTGGCATATATAACATTAAGTAACTCAGAAAATTCAGTCCAATTTATTTAATTTTACTTTAATAACTTCAAAACCAGATTATGAATCCTCTTCATCTAGTTTTTGTTTCGTTTTGGTAAGCTGCGTTTTACAAACGCGCTTTTTTGCTAAAGTTTCTCTTAATGCCATAGTTTTCAATAATGTGGGTTCACTTACCCCTCAGTATTTCACAGTTTCTATTTTATCCAAATTTAGAGAAGATCACTTTCACACACAATTATTTTTCTTCATCACAATCCACGCTGTGGCGTCGACGGACAATGAATACGACAGCTCAGTTTTACTCAATAACTCGACTTCAAAAAGGAAACACATATTCCTCAGTGGAGGTAATTTGCTCTTTAATTAATAGACTCTAATAAAATCTCTTGAATACAATTATACACATTAAGAACTTCTCGCCGAATCAGCGGCTCTCAGAAAGCTCTTATCTCTTTCACATCTGGTGTTACATTGAGCGTAAATTTTTATACCACCGCCAGAAGGCGCTGTTAGAACAGAAGGCGTGCTAGCGTAAACACTTGGTCCACATGGCGGTGAATGACCGTACAGCTTCTTCCAGGCAGTTGGCAGAACTTTGGTCTACTGCTACAGGTGTACTAATGTCGGCTTCGTCAATTCGCCGACGTCTGCTGCACCGTGGACTGCGTGCAAGGATTCCTTTATACAGGATACCCCTCGACGGCTGCGTCTCTAATAGGCTCATGAGCACAGAGCCTGGCGGGCTGATTGGTAACAAGTTGTCTTTTCTGACCAATCACGCTTTAATTTGTGGAACCATGATGGCCGCATTCGTGTTAGACGCTATGCCGGTGAACGCTGCCTTCCAGAGTGCATTATCATAGTAGCCGAACACCCGGAGTTATGGTCTGGGGTGCGATTTCGCATCATAGACGATCTCAGCTACTACGAATTGAGGGTAATCAAAATAGCAACAGGTACGTCCGTGAAGTGTAAGAGCTCGAAGTCATTCCATTCCTTCAAGGCATCCCTGGAGCTATCTTTCAACAGAATAATGCACGCCTACATGTTGCAAGGAATGTTCGAGACTTCTTTTCAGCCCAATACATGCAACTTCTTCCTTGGCCTGCTTATTCGCCGGATACAGCGCCTATTGAGCAAGTGTGGGATTTGGTTGGTCTGCGTCTCGCTCGTGATCCGCGTCCTACAGTTTCAAAATACGAACTTTGGGTGCGCATACAAACAATATGGAATTCTCTTCCACAAGAAGACATTCAACATCTGTTTCACTCCATGCCACGTCGTATAACAGCACTTATTGCAGCGCGTGGTGGATACATCAAATACTGATTTCAGACACTTAATATTGTTTTTTTGCTTTGAAAATTTATTCATTTATTTGTACTAATACAAGCCGTTTGTGTATTACATTTCATTTAATTCTGATGAATCCTTCATGGTGTTGCATATTTTACAAACAGCAGTATAGATCCTACAGATGGCGCTAAGAAAGCGTTGAGCATTTTGAAGTTTTAAATCAATTCAAAGACTATTAAGAATTATTCCTAATGGAAGGTATGCACTTAATTTGCCTTTTAAGTGTAATGTTGTAGCTTTACCAAGTAACCAGGAATTAACTTGGAACAGACATCAGAAAATGTGTGCCTACGAAAGAGGTTTACTTGAAGAATATCGTTGTATTTTCCAAGAGTGGGAAAGGTTGAATGTCAAATTGAAAAGCCTTGTCATTATCTTCCTCATAGACTGGTGGTCAAAAACCAAAGTTTAACCACGAAGTGAGAGATTAGACCTGTGTTTGACGCGAGTCATTCCTTAAATGATCTTTTCTACAAAGGTCCGAATATGATCGACTGATTTTGTCTTAATCGGATTGCATTGTCATTAAAAATTGCAATTAGGAATAACTGAAGATCATAGGGACTTTCGTTTTTTCTTCCCTTCCGAAAATGAAAGGATTGTTGAAGTGCAAGTTGTTGTAAGGTGGTATTGGGTAAGGTTTATTTTTTAGCTGGGTCTTGACAATGCTCCCTTAAAATGTCATGAAGTAACTGAAAAGTTAAAGAAATCGTTTTCTGATATCAGGGAGGCAGAAAAGTTCATTTTGATATTTCTCTTAGGGGGATGTTTTAACTTGAGGAATCGGGAGAGTAACGTCCAATGCAAATATAGTTCAAAAAGTTGTAGTGTTACTACTACTTTAGGAAAATTGTGGGATCGTGATATTTTGAAATGAATTTGAATTTGTATGATTCTGCAATGAGTGGGGAAATTTAACTAAACGATCTGTTTTAGCCGCTGTAAGAAAGATTTTTGATCCTATCTGTGATTTTACCGGCAAAAGTTATGCTGTAAGAAACGTGGAAAATAAAGTTATCAAGGCACGTTTCTTTACCTCATGATATTCAGAAAGAGTTTCTTAAATGGTTAAATTAACTAACTCTATTGACTGATATCGAGATCGTTCGATATTCATAAGTAAATAGCACCACTGAAATGCATGTATTTGTTGATGCAAGGGATTTTTTCCTGCTACCATATTCCTAAGAACTGCAACGACATCTGAGGTGAAAATAAATTTAATTAGAGAGAAATCGGGAGTTGCGCCCGATAAAAGAAATAACAATCCCTAGATTGGAATTGATGGCTTGTTGTATTGGAGCAAGGTTAGCTCATTCGGTGCTACTCGCTCTTGACATTCTTAAAATTGAAGTTACCTTTTGGAGTGATTCTATGGTAACATTATACGGGATTTAGAGATGAATGGACAGTTTTCGTTTCAAACCGAGTAAAAGAAATTAATAGTCTTGTACCGCATGGTACGTGGCGTCATGTGTACCGGGAAAATGAATCATGCGGAGTCTCTTTCCAGAGAGTGTTCTGTAAAATTTTTCCAATCTCAATGGTGGGAAGGCCCATTCTGGTTGGCAGACTCCTGAGGAAAATAACCTCTCGATGAGTCACTTCGTTTAACGGCTGAGGTACAGACGGGAAGGAAAAGGATCAGTTTGTGTAATATAAATTTGGCAGGGGAAAAAATACTCTGGTTTGCAATTAAATTTTCTCATTTCCATAGTACCATTAAAATGGTTGCATGGATTTTTAGATTTGTGAATAATGCCAGAGCAAAATCTGATTTTAGACCGAGTGATGAACTATCAGTGAGTGAAATAGAACGGGCTGAGATGTTTCTTATAAGAACTGTGCAATCTCAGTTTTTTACATCTGAAGGTCCAATACCTATTTTATGCACATTTAAGGACGAAGAAGGTATCAGAGTAAAAACCCGAATTACAGAACGTATTGATACACCGTAATTCATTTCACCTATACTGTTGTTTGATAAGTGTGTATTCACTCAAAGACTGATAGAATGTTATCACCAGTCTTCTTGTCATGCGGGAACTCAAATTTTACTCAATATTTTGCGAGCCAAATAGTTAGGGGTAGAAAAGCAGTTAGAACTGTAGTGAGAAACTGCATGCGATGTAAGCGCTACAGAGCCAAAGCGTGCAATTCGGACAGTTTCCTTACCTGCAGACAGTGTAAAAGACGTTGTACTTATAGTTTTCGAAGTCGTAGGAGTAGATTTGACTGGACCTCTGTTTTTAAAACCTGGGGACAAAGTGTGACATACATTTAGAACTAGTGAATTCTTATTCTACTGATAGCTTCCTATTAGCGCTTCGACATTAAGTAGAAAGACGAGGCAGACCGCGAGTAATTTATTCAGACAATGGTAGTAATTTTAGAGGTGCTTAAAATGAACATAGATTGGGATAGAATTGCTCGACATGCAGAAGAGCAACGTATTGTACCGTCATGTAAGAACTAGATAGATGGTTTAGAATTAAACTATTTATTTAGATAAATTAAATATTTACATTTAAATTTACAAGATTAATTAAGGGCACAGCCATCGACCATCGATATCCTGCCTGGAGCCAAAGTAACAATGGCAAACAGAGACGTCTGTCTCTCGTCGAATCTAGAATCAGGCTTCTGCTAAAATCCACGTTCTCTTGGTTCCGTAGAACCGCAGCTGCGAACGGGAGGGGGGGGGGTGAACTCCCAGCCCTTGCAAGAGATGTTTATGTCGTCCACAGAACTCAAGACACCCCCATACAGATGTAAAAACCGTTTGTAACCGACTTGGGTTCCCAACAGCAAATCTTCATCCCAGACATGGGATTAGGGAACCGACGGAAACTCCAGCTGTGTCGATGGATCAAACGGAACGCCGGGGCGCCGATGAGAAAATACTTTCTTTCGGTATTTTGTCAAAACCCGCACGTGCAAAGTCTGAAGTTGTTTTTGTCACCGTCTGGCTGTTGAGCACATTCCAGCGTCCACGTGTTAGAGAAAAGGGTTGGCTAGTACCATATGGTACAGTATCATTTGTAAGTTCAATCCTCCTACCGCCACCTGGTAGGGAGGTTGGCGGGAAAGACTGATTCGAGTGTTAAAAGAACTTCTTAGACGAACTTTGGGGAGAGCAATTGTGACGTGCGAGGAACTTCAAACAATTTTATGCGACTGTGAAGCTACCATAAATTTTCATCCTCTTACCTACCTATCCGAAGACCTAACTCCGAATACACCA
The DNA here is from genome assembly GCA_947359465.1 of Metellina segmentata. Taxonomy (NCBI): domain Eukaryota; kingdom Metazoa; phylum Arthropoda; class Arachnida; order Araneae; family Tetragnathidae; genus Metellina; species Metellina segmentata. Next base: position 6,819,359 of record OX375872.1, read on the forward strand.
GCTATGTTTCTGTTTGAAAATTCGAGTTCGAACGTTCCTGATAGACTGCTGCTGATGATGATGAGCAATGTCGTAGACGAATAAGGCTACAAGCTTCTTGATGAGTTGAGAAGGCGTTTCAGGAAAGAATATCTTGGCCTTCAAAGACATGTAAAATATCCTCAATCACTTCGTGTAAAGCTAGGTGAGATTGTGTTAATAGGAGATGACTTGCAAAAGTGGTAAAGTTGATCCCTGGAAAGTACGAACTAAAAACACAACAAGGTGTTTCAACAAGGCCAATTCGAAGAGTGGAAGTACCATTTAATAATTTTTGTGATTCTTTTTTCCAGTTAACAGATGGTAATGCGATTATTTCAGAAAGGTTTAAGAAGTTCCAGACTTACCTAACAGAATGCACCATCCTCGGCTAACGACGTCACTGGTCCCACATCGCAGGTGACGAGACTGAACCTGTTCTTAACAGATGATGATTTTCACTCAAAAGGATCAAAACTAACTGAAAGGAATTGAACTATGCTGACGTTCATGTGACATCACTTTCTGTAACTTCCTTGTTGGAGCGCGAAGTGATTGCGCATTAGGAAAAATGGAACCGAACTTAGATGTGTTTTGTGCTGCAATAAATGTGCTTGTTTAAGACTAGGTTTTTTATTAGTCTGCTACGACATCGGTGATGTCCGACCTGCCCTTGATTTTGATGGAATTAGTTCCAATTGTTAGGTTTTAACATTTGTCAAGAATTGAAAGCAAGGGAAAGAAACATGAAAAGATTTTCTTTTGTGATGTCTTTCAACCAACCGAATATAGAAAAATTGCTCTACAAAACCGTAAAAAACTTACAGCTATAGTGGAAGCACTTATTCAGTGTGAATTCGTCTCGAGAGGTGATTCATCAAGCCTATTCACAATGATGGTCATTTCAGAGCTCTTCGGTATCAATCCGTTCTGAAGATCCTTTGTAAACTCAGATTTCGGACAGTAGGTATTTCGGCACACATCTATTCAAAATGAAATTGTTCAATTATGTGGGAAGTGAGTGCAAGAAACTGATCAGTAGAATCAAAAATAAAAGACAAGGATATTTTAGTTTCGGCGGATGAACTACAAGACATCAAGAATTGTCTTTGTGTGTACGTTTAGATAGCTTTTGCGAAATATCAATTGTTCGTGCGGGCTTTATTCAGTTCGTTCCTGTAGACCAGTGCTCCCCAACCTTTTCATCACCGCGGACCGGATCAACGTTTGATAATTTTAACGCGGCCCGCTGAGGGGAGGGACGTTGATTGTTTTGATTTAATAATTTTAATTTAATTGTATTTAAATATGCCTTCAAAATAAAATACAGTTACACCAAAAAATGAATATAAAGTTATTTAACATTTTAACTCACTAGAACGCTAAATCAATGAGAACTCCGAGCTTGTTTCTTTGCAACGTGTTGAAAACAATACTTATTAGGAAAGGCAATTAATCTACCTTACCTTCTTTTTCACTTGTCTTGCTTCAACTTCTACTTTAAGAACCCGGGTCGTTGAATGAGAATAACTTCTGTTTTATACTTTACAGCAATCTATACTCACAAATTAGCAATGAAAGCAAAAGGCCTTTTTATATTTACAAACTTAAAACATTTATTGCTATCATTAAGTATTTACACAAGAATATGTACATGTTTAAGCATTATCATGTTGGCAAGCATCAGCTCTCGTGACATAACACAATCTGCCGCCAAAAGGGAGTTAAAAAAAAAAGGTTAGTTTTCGCAGTAGTGCCGCCACCAGCAGTCAGCAAAATAATTAGTCTAGTTCGCAGTTGTTCGCGACATTCTCCCACCTTGAGTTTCTCGTAGGAATATGAAACTCAAAGTCACAAGTTCATTCTTTTAGGTCTCTTGAGGAGTCTCCCGAAACGAGAATCACGATCGTCACATTGGGCACGGTGTTGATAGTGCGTTGCATCTGGCGAATCCTTTTCGCGAACCTCTAAAGGGTACAGTCACTGTACAGGTCTCAAGAGAGAGATCCAGACCTGGTCTTGACTTCAGCAACTCTCACTTTACCATCTTTTCCAGGATAAAGATGAAGTACCTTTGCTAATGGCCAATTCACTCTTTTGATATTAGTATCTCCAATGAGCACGATGTCTCCTTCTTTAATATTTAATTCCTTTTGAGTTTTAAAGGATTCTCTAAGTTGGCCGAGGTATTCATTCCTAAATCGGGTGCGTAAATTTTGACGCAGTCGTTGCTTGTAATTGAATCTTTTGTTTAATTTACTTCCATCGATATTGTCCAGGTCAGGAACGCCCACTTCCGCGATCTCTTGAATAAACATTGCAGGTGTCAAAGCTATGAGGTCCTCTACGTCCTCAGAAAGATAAGTCAGTGGTCTGGAGTTGATTATAGCTTCAGCGTCGCAAATTATGGAATATAATTCTTCATAACAAGAGGGCATTGCCAAGAATTTTCCTTAATATTTGCTTGAGCAATCCAATTAATCTTTCCCAGAATACACCCCACCAAGGAGCAGAAGGAGGATTGAACTTCAATTTAATACCTTTTATGGAAGCAAATTTCTGAATTTCTTCCCATTGAATATTTTTCAATTCATTATACAGTCCGACAAAATTCGTTCCGTTATCAGAATAAATCGTGGATGGTCGTCCACTTATAATAAAAAAATCTTCGCAAAGCCAAGGTGAAACATTCAGTCGATAATGAAGTTATTAACTCGATGTGGACAGCGCGGTACACCGCACAAGTAAATAATACTGCCCAACACTTTTTGTTTTTTAAGTAAAGTGGACCACACAAGTCAATTCCGGTTATTTCGAAAGTCAAAGCTTCTCGAATCCTGTCCTCGGGTAGGGGTGCACTTGATATTTCGATCGGCTTACAATTAAATTTTGACATTTAATGCACTTTCTTATTACTTGGCGTATCGTTTTCCTACTTTTGATAATCCAGAATTGTTCCCGTAAAGTTGACATAAAGGTTTGAATTCCTGCATGGCACAGTTCAACATGTTTCTCAAATATAAGTTTATTTACCATATGATATTTAGAAGGTAATAATAGAGGGTGACGGAAAGCTTCCTCATCTTTTCTGAGTGAGATTCTTGTTTTAACACGTAACAGTCCATCAGAGTCCACGTATGTCTGTAATTTGATATTCATGTCCTTACTGAAGCATTGTTTCTGAATATCTTTCAGAATTACCTTTTCTGCAGCACATATTTCCTCGACCTCTAATCCTCCTACAAATTTGTCACTTCTTTTGTTCTTGGTATTTCTAATAAATCGGAGTACCCAAGCCATGATTCTCACAATTTTTCTATAAGAAGGAAATTTTGAAAAATCAAATTTTTCAACAACTGTGTCAATGGCAGAAATGACAATTTTTCGCTTTTCATCATTTACTACCTCTAAATTTGGACAAGCTTCAGAAACAGGCCATTCTTCTTTTGAGCATTTTAGCCAATTTGGGCCTTCCCACCATCTGGATTTCACCAATGTTGTCGCATTGCACTCTCTGGATGGTAGATCAGCCGGATTCAAATATCCTGCTATATGTCTCCAATCCTTTGGATCAGTCAAACGTCGGATCTCTTGTACTCTGTTGTGAACAAACGTAGCCCAATTTTCTTCTTTCGTGATCCAGTAAAGAGCATCTACTGAGTTTGACCAGTAATAGGTCGGGACATTTTCGAGACCAGGGCTGTAGTGGAGGGTATACGCCGGCCGTATACCCTCTGCTTTTTCTTAAAAACTACATACACGCTTTATTTTTCCTAGGAAAAAAATCGCGCGAAACATGACTTGACACGCTGAGGCTGGTGAGGGGTAGGAGGAAGAGTGGGAGCATCCCACTGTGGGGGAAGAACCTTACCGTCAGCATTTCCTGTGTTTGTGCTAATGAGTTGTCACGGGATGCGAACCAGTAAACAAAGTAGAAACATTTATTGAATGCAATAGAATTAGCATCATTTGCGCCTTGTTCTGTCGCCATAGTGCTTTGGAGTGCCTCTTTCCTGTCTGTAGTTATGGATCGTTGGTTAAAGTCTGGAAATTTTACTTAAAAAAGAAAATCAGAATCGGAAGAATTATATGAAAGCGGGAAAAAGGCAGCTTGTGAAGTAGAAACATCAGATGATTCTACATATGAATCGCATATTGATAGAGATGATTCCCTAGATTTAAAAGCAGAAAGAACATGGCCCGAAGTATGGACTAATAGCCAGTATACGGAGTTTCAGAAAAAACATACATGGCTTATTAGTTTAAAAATGAAACTAGGCTGCAATTTCTGCTCTACTGTCAAAACTTTAGGGCCTTTTAAGGAAGAAAGAGTACGCATCTCTGAGGAATGGAGCAACTCCCTTATTGGAGCTTCGGGAAAAGATCGCAGTAGCAAGTTATCCAATCTCCGAACTAAAATAAAAAAACACTTGCAATCTGACGGTCATAAGATAGCTAAAAAAATATTGGAATCCAAAAAAGAAAAACAGGTGGAACATTGCATTGAAAAAACAAATTCAGTAGCTAAAGAAACGACAAAAAAAGTTTTCAGAACAGCTTATTACTTAGCCAAGAAGAAAAGGCCTTTTTCAGATCATGAGGATCTAATCAACATGCAAGAGATGAATGGTATAAACCTTGGTTTTATTCTACATTCGCGATATTCAGCTACGAATATAATTAATCATATAGCTAACAACATGAGGAAGAAACTAATTTCCCAAATTATTTCTTTGAACTCCAAATTTAGTGTACTTATAGATGAATCGACCACTTTAAGTAACAAAACGACTCTAGTGGTGTATTTAAAAGCATATATAGATGACGAAAATGCAGAATATATTTTCCTCGATTTATGCGAATTAGAATCGCAGGACTCTGAACACATTGAAAACGCGCTTTTAAATATTCACGGATTTACTGAGGAACATTTGAAGCAAAATTGGATTGCTATTGCCACTGATGGTGCAAGTGTGATGACAGGAAAGCATTCTGGAGTAGTAGCTTGACTAAGGCAAAAATATCCGAAGCTCTTTACGTGGCACTGCTTTAATCACAGGTTAGAATTGTCTGTGAATGATGTCATTAAAGATGTTCATGGATTAAACCATTTTAAATTGTTCATGGATAAACTGTATTGTGTGTATAGTCGATCGCCAAAAAATAGTCGAGCTTTAGAGAACGTTTCTCGTGAATTGGGAATTCAAAATAGGCCGAGTTCTAAGTATACGTTGGATTGCAAGCAGTTTTAAAACGATAAGAGCTGTCTGGAGGTCATACAAAGCGCTATATTACCATTTTGAAAACACGGCTGAAATAGAGAGTGAAGATTTGAATTTAAAATCAACATTTACTGGGTTGAAAAAAAACTTGGAAGTCCAGAATTCGTTTTGGATTTGGGCCTCATGTTCGATATTCTGCAAGAATTATCTATGCTTTCTACTGAACTCCAGTCTAGGAAAACAACCCTTCCTCGAGCTGAACAACTAATAAAAAGAACAATTAGGGTCAACGAGACTTTTAAAGATATCCCTGGAGAAAAAACGCAGATAGCTCTAGAAGCTAAAGAAAGGCTTCTATTTCAAGATATCACCTTGGTACATAATTCCAAAATTATGTTAATCAAAATCAATTCATTCAAAGTATTGTCGATAGAATGAAATCCAGACTTTGTTCTGATGTAAATGAAGACAATTGTCAACTTTTGAAGGATATATCTATGCTTGATCCAGAAAATATAAATACAGGGGATATTCGCCATGGAGAAATGGAGGTCAAAAGGATCTGTCGACGGTTTGGTATAGATGAAATGTGCACGATTCAGGGTTTGAGGGACTTCAATGAAAACTCCAAGTGAAGTTATTCCAGAAAAATTAAAGCCTGTTTTAAGAACAATTGAAGTACTACCATGTTCCACGTCCGAGTGCGAGCGCGGGTTTAGTTTAATGAACAACATTGTAACAGATTTGAGATCATCTTTATTGATTTCAAACGTCTCCAATCTAATGTTTATAAATGCAAATGGACCACCTATCGAACACTTTCAACCGGAAAAATTTGTGAATTCTTGGTTGCCCAACCATCGTTCTTCAGTTGACAATAGATCCAGAGTATGCGCTACAAAAAGTGACACAGAGACGGATTTCTCTCGTCAAACAGTTTGGAAAATATTTCAATCAAAATTAGAGGTAGGCCTTTAAATTTGTTAAAATAAGACAAAATTCCATCTTACTTTATACGTGTTTAATTATTTTTATGTTAACATTTCCTGTATTTATTTTATAGTATAGTTAAATTTTAAAATTTGAACATCACTCAATGCTAGTTTGCATATTTTGCTTTGCTTAAATACAATTAACTCCCAATAATTAGAAGCTTGTGAACACGTATTTCTGCTTACGTCAAAGTTTCTTCAAAGTTGCACAGTTCCTTTCCTGTAATATAAAATTAAGAAGCTTTTTTATTCTCAATAATTTGAACTTCGATTAATTTGAACATTTTCTTCGGTCCTTCGAGTATACCCCATTGGGCCCGAAGAAGGCCCCCCCCCTCTCCGCCTATATAGATATAGCCTTCTTTACCTATATAGATATATATACTAGCCACTGCGTGGCTAGCCCGGCGTTGCCCGTGCCCATGGTGATGCCCTTTGATGATGATAATCTGGTGTAAAATTTTCCGCAGATTTCAAATCCGTTGAAGATATATTCAATTTCAAAATTATTTATTTAAAGAAAATCATATTTTTAGGTATCAATCTAAACTGAAATTTTCCGCAGATTTCAAATCCGTTGAAATTTTTACTCTATCTTTAACGGTCTAGGATGTAGAAAAAAAAACTGTGAATATAAATCGTTTCTCGGGCAAAATCAAAGCGGAAACTTAAAAAATAATTTCCTCCGCGTTCTGTCCAAGGAACGGCCAACGTGGCAAGGTCATTTCCAGCGTTTCTTCTCTCTCTGGTAGTAACGCGTTGAAAAACCGATGGGAAATAAAACTATTAAATTCATTTAAAAATCTTCTAAATTGAATTTTAAAATTTCGCCGTGATTCAAAAATTGCAAAAAAATTCGGACTACCCGTGTACCAAATCTCATTGCTGTGCCATAGATCGTCAGGATTTTACAGCCGCGAAACAAACAAACACTTTTTTTTATAATAGTAGATAATATATATATATATATATATATATACATACACATGTATGTGCGTGTGTGTGTTTAAGTCTTCCCCTCCCCTAGAAAGTGTAAGTACATGGTTCGCCTCCCCCTGGAAAATTTTGCGGGTGACCATGGTATACCCTCAGCTTTTTTTACGACTACAGCACTGTTCGAGACCCAAATCACCTTTAGTAGCACTAGCCAATCTGGCTCCTATCAGACAGGCTAAAAGTTCCAATCGTGGGATGGAAATCGGCTTTAATGGAGAAACTCTGCTTCTAGCTTGTATCAATTCGCATTCTATTCTTCTCTCACTTTCAGTTCGTAGAAATATGCAAGTCGCATAGGCCGACTTACTGGCATCGCAAAATACATGCACAGATAATGCAGAATCTAATGAAGAGTCTTTAAACAAACATCGAGGAATTTCTAATTCTTTCAAGTTATTTAATTCGCGTTTCCATTTATAAAATTTTGTAGACATCAAAATTGGTAGTTCTGCGTCCCAAGTAATTCTTGCTTTCCAACAATTTTGCAGCAAAATTTTAGGTCCTAAGGTTACAGGACACGAAAAGCCAATAGGGTCAAATATGCGGTGGACAGCAGATAATATTTTTCTTTTTGTTGTGGGTAACTTGTCTTCTTTCGGAAATTCCTTCAAGTCTAAGGCTAAAGTATCCGTCTTCAATTTCCAATTTAATCCCAAAATTGGAACGGTTTTTGTAGATTCAGAAATTTCTACTGAATAGTTGGTCAGAGTATGCTCCCACCCTCGAAGATCGAATTTTGCCGTGCTTAATATGGTGCGAGCTTCTGAGACAAAATTTTCGACTTCTGTTTCCGTGTTGACACTACAGACGCAATTGTCAACGTAGAATGATTTCAATAGCATTTGAGCTGTTGCTTGCAGCTGGGGTGGAGCATTTTTCAAATGCAATTCCAAAGTGGCTCCCATTAAGAACGGACTGGAAGTGATTCCAAAGACAACTCTCAAATGTTGATATATTTTAGGTTTACTTTTCTGTCCATTTTCCCGCCATAAAAACTTAAAATATCGTCTATCGTTCTCTTGAACTTCAATCTGCAAAAATGCCTTTTTGATATCTGATATTATTCCGAACTTCCCAAAGCGAAATCTATTCATTATTGACGGAATAAGTTCGATAATATTTGGTCCTTTCTCAAGACAATCATTAATAGAAGGAGCATTCTTCTCTTTCACTGAGCCATCAAACACTGGTCTAACACTAGTCGTCGAATGTGTCTTGAAAACGGGATGATGAGGTAAAAAATGTTCCTCTGTTTCAGATTTCTGGATCAAGGAAATGTCTTCAATAATATCTTCATTCCTCCAGTCTCTAAATACATCTTCATAATCATTCAACCTCCCTTTTCTTTCTAATGCTTGGACACAGCTACTTAGACGTTTCTCGGCTATCTTCCGACCATCTGGTAAAGTTGGATGATCAATATACCTATCTTCTTCGTTTCTCATAACTGTACGGAGAAAATGTTCCTTTGCAGCATCTTCAAGTTCTTTTCTTGTGACCTTTTCACCCGGATCAGTAATTCCAAGAGTGTCAAGTTTCCATAAATTAGCTATGCTAGAATCATTAACGTGTAACGTTAATAGAGTATTTAAAGAGCTCGTTTCCGTTTCTTGAGTTTTCCCCATAATCGTCCATCCTAGACGTGTATTCATCGCTATAAGATCCGTTGATAAATCTTTGATTTCCCACAAAGGTCAGCTCCGATCAAAATATGAATTTCGTTTGGATCCTTTTCGTATGAACAAACTTCTTCATTGACGGAAACATCACTCAAAAGTATTCCCGATAATTTTAATTTATTTATGATATCATTATTTTCCAATTTAGAAATGGAAGCACAAATCCTTTTTTGATCCATAACTTCTAATTTACAAGTGAAAGTTTTATCTATGTTACATAATTCAATAGAATATCTTTTATGTTTTTCCTTTCTTTCTATCCCGCCAAAAAGTCCATGAGTAACAGTTTCTTCCCCTAAGCATTTTAATTTAATTTTTTCTGCAAGAAATTTAGTTATATATGATCGTTGACTTCCAGTATCATAGATAACCCTCACAAAATGGTTGCTATCATTTTCTGAAACGCACACAATTAATGTTTGTAAATACACTTCCTTAGAACAAGAACTATTTGCCAAGGCTTTATTTTTAATTGATTTATAATTTTCAGTTTCATTTCTGTCGGAATAAGTTTTAGAATAACACATTATAGATAAATGTCCTTTTCCACACATAGAACAAATAATCTTAACTTTACAAAACCGAGATACATGACCTAATTTCAGGCACTTAAAACAACCTCCCCGTTTAATTAAAATATCCCTTTTCTCATTGAAAGATAAATTAGAGGCATATGGGTCATTCTGAAATTAAGTGGAAATTTGAGTCACCTGCATTTTTTTTATGAATTTTATGCATTAATTTATTTTTATACAGTAGTAATATATCTTAATTAAGGTATATTTTCATCAAATAGTATTAAAAGAATAAATATTTGCATATTTATAATTGAAAAAGTAAATTAACCATGGAAAATGTCACCTCCATGGCCGTCCCTAGCCCTGTTTCTAGGTTTAGATATAGTTGAAACTTAAACAGTGTAAGAAATTCCTTTATTTAGTAGCTCTATTTAGTGTTAAGAGTCTTATTGTTACACAATGCACTTGAAATTATTATATTTTTAATTAAATTTAATATTGAAAAATCAGTAAATTCCTTTGTCCCTGCTATTTTTGTCAGCTTTGCATAAAATGTAAATAACCTTTAAAAAAGTTACTAGAAAGCAGCACATGTCTGAAAGCGTAATTAAAAGAAGCTCTAATCAGCTATCTTTACTGTAAGATATCTTAGACTCAATAGTAAGTATTATTTTGTCTGTTTCTTATCTTTATATTTGAAAACTCATGAGTTCTTTTTACAATGTCACCTCCATGGCATTTTTTAATTTAATCTTCTTTCATTTATTGCTGAACTTTTTTCAACAGATAGTTAGAAATTGTATAAAATAATCTGGAAATCAAAGCACGTGGCTGGGATTCTTTTATTTTAGGCTAAAATGTGGTTTACCCATTGAAATGTCACCTCCATGGCTAAGTTCCAACATGGAGGTGACAGGCATACATGGAGGTGAACAAATATTTCTTATGAGAAATTTTACAGTGACATATGGTTAAAAATTGATTCTAAATGGTTATTTATTAAAGTAAGAACAATCTTAGGTAAACAAATAAGGAGTCCAATTGTGTTTTCTCTATCCTGTACTGATTTAACCTGCCAATTGATTCTGATTTGAACCTGTAGTGTTAGCTACCAGTTTTATTTGATTTACAATGTTTGAACACTTGTAATTTTGAGTCTGATTATGTATGTTAATAGAATCTTTAATTTTTCTTTAAAAATATGAAATATGTCACTGAGTGTAGGGAGATAATTTAAGTATCCTCATGACTGAAATTCTCTTTGAAGTTTCTGACATGGTACAACGTCAATCTGACTATTTGGTACCATGTATAAGAAATCTGATATAATCAAATTTAGTAAAATCAGGAAGGAGTCTGAGCAAAAAAGAAATAGAATTAAAAATGATCCAGAACTGTATGTAGAATTTAAAAAGGAGTTGGAGAGATATTATAGAAGTAAAGAAGAAGGAAAAATAAAAGATACTTCAGTACTTTCCAAAAAAAAAAAAAAAAAAGGTTCAAAACACAAGAAAATCTTGATTTGAAGAAAAAAAGGAAATTAATATTCCACCAAACAGTGAACTAGTTGACCTAGTAGAAGCTGTTGGTGTAGGCCTTCAAAGTTTAGCTGTTATTGGGAAAGTAGTAAGCAACACGGAAAGAGGCAGAAAAGGGCTAGCTAAAAGAAACAAATCAAAGTCCTACTGAACGATTAAGATTAAGAAACTTGAAAAAGAAAATAAAGAAAAAATGAAGCTCAATACAAATGAGGAGAAATATAAGAGGAACTATTGTTTGAAAGAGAAGTGTAAAAATATGAACAGTCCACAGCAGAAGGTCGAAAATCTTTTACGTTGAGTAAAAGTTTCTCCTAGAGTAAAAATCCTGAATTTGGAGCTGAGTTAACTACCAAGGTAGAGAAAAATTAAAGTACAAAATAAAGGAAAGGCCAAAAAGCATTTGGTTTGGTACTGTCTCGGAAAATAATTATAAAGTATCAAAGTTTCACACAAGATCCCACTTTAGTCCATAATGGGAAAATTGAATAAAATATAGTGAGAAAAACATTGAAAAGTAATTAAAGAGACAAGCACATACCAAACAAAAAATAAAATGAGAATAAGATCTGACATCGTGAAGTTTTTTGAGTAAGATGTCAGCCGTATGGAACCAGGCATTAAGGACAATACTAAAAACAAAAGAGAACCCTAATGGGAAATCTTAAAATCTCCATAAAAAGTTGAAGTAGAATCTGGTTATAATATTCCATACTCAATGTTCTGTTTTTTTACCATTTTAGATATTGCAACCTGATGTAAAAAACATGTGCATGTGAAAAACATGAAAATGTTTTTAATTTTTGAAAAATTAAAAAGCCTCAAAGTTTTTAATTACAATGATTTAGACCAGATGGTTAAATCTCTGCTGTCAGGATGCAGTAAAAAGTAAAGAAGAATGTCTGGAAAGGAGATGTAAGAAGTGCATTAACAAATACGTTGAGACAAATGATTTTGAAAATGTAATTACATGCGTTGAGCAATGAAAAGGGAAAGAAGTAAAGTTTAGTTAAAGGAATAAAAAAGTCAGCTAAGAAAGTGGTTAAATCAAAAGTAGAAATAAAAGTCAAAGAACTAGTTAATAAATTCAATCATATGCTTCCTCATTTCATGAAGTATGTTTGCAAATAGTCCAATACAGGTCAATTTTCAACCTAAAAAATAACCTCGGAACAGATAAGATACTGATACATGTTGATTTCAACAAAAATTATTAATGTAAGTACACCAAGGAGATACAAAGTGTGCATTTCAGAGGTTCAGACGACCAAATCACATTACATAGGTAGGGAAATTGAAAACAGTGAAAAACTTAATGTTCTGCTCATTGTTTGAATCTTTACGACCTGACTCAAGTGCATTTAATGAATATATAATTGTCAAAGCATTTGGTAGAAAGAGTGTTTGCTATTATGTGGCAAATGTCTCGGAATGTTTTGAAGCTTCTTACCAGATCCCCTTCATGTCAAGATGACATGACACCAAAAACAAATTTGTTTTTTTTCCAAAGAATGTGAAGCAACAGTGCAAGACGAGGTTGTGGCCATTTTAAAACAACTGACAATGATCACTCATGAACAGTTCATTTTTTATGAAATACCTGAAGACATTACACTGTGTTAGATGAAACTGAAACATTTTGTCACCTCCATGCAAACACTTGTAGCTCCATTCCCATGAATGTCACCTCCATGGGACTATATGTCACCTCCATGTTTTAAGGAAATAAAAAATTGGCTTTAATTTGCTTAAAATGCTTTCTTGACCTCTGTTTGATGGTTGTTCAACTTCATTTGCCCTAGCAGAACACTAAATACATAAAATAAATAATAAAACTTTAATTTTATTTTTCAAAAGTTTTGACTGTCAAATTTCCACTTAATTTCAGAATGACCCATATACGCATTCGTTTGGATTATGTGTTGATTCATTACAAAAAACACACATCGCAGAATTCTTCTTTTCAGTATTTATTTCCGAGCTCAAAAGCTCTGCAGCTGTAGATGAAAAACCTCTATTATTTTCGAATTTAGTTTTTTCTTTACTTTCCGCGTTATGTCTACGATGAAACACCTCGTCAGTGTGTCGGCGGTGAGGTAGGGGGAAAAGTTCATTTCTTCTACTCAATATCATTGGAATATTTTGATTACGAAATGATTCGGAAATGCTAGCGTCAGCTCTTTCCAAAGCATTTAAATGCTTACCCAAAAATTCTATTAAATTGTTAATGGTATATTCTCCGCAATCATATTCTTTGTTAAATGCGAAAACCAAATCATGTGGGAGTAATTTCAGAATCATAGGGCACATTAAATTTTCAAACGTTTGCGTTGGGTTTGACAGTTGTCGAAAAGTATTCGAAAACCTTTAACATCATTAGTACGCTTAAGAGGGGACATATGCATCAAATTACTCATATGAGTGTTTATCAAAATGTCTTTTCGGGCAAAACGATCTTTCAAAACATCAACAGCTTTCACATAATTATCTGCTGAAATAGCAAATCCTTCAACAGTATTTAGAGCTGTTCCAGCTAAATGTGCTTTCAAATAATTGAATTTGTCCACTTGATCTAAGTGTTCATTTTTGTGTATTGCTGTCTCAAATGAATTCCAAAAAGTAAGCCATTGGCTTACATTGCCAAAGAATTTCGGAATAGTAATTTTAGGCAATTTAACACTTATCGATTGTCGTTGTTTAACGTTCACTTCATCACTATGAACATACGATGATTGTGAAAGTGAAACATCACGAACTAAAGCCAATTTTTGTAGACACTTCTTTGCTTTAAATTTACAAGTGATTACTCTTTCACTATATTCTTCGGCAGATTCAATTTCTTTTTCAAGATCATCTATACTTAAAACCTTTTCTAAATCACTATCAACTAATTTGAGAGCTTCGAATTTATATTATGCAACTGCTCTACTAATAACTCAATATCATTCTCATCCGTTTCTGATTTATTAATTTCATCATCTAATTTAGTAACGGATAATCTCAAAAACAGTTCGCTTTTTCTTAAAAGCATTTATCAAAGCTTGTGTTTGTTCCTTGGCCATCGTTATTACACGTTTCAATTGCTAATAATTTACTGTAAAGTATTTAACGTTACTTTCGATTTCAGATTCACAACTAATTCTGATCAATTTATACCGTTATAAATTCAACTATCCCGGCAGGGATGCCATTTTAATGTTGAAAACAATACTCATTAGGAAAGGCAATTAATCTACCTTACCTTCTTTTTCACTTGTCTTGCTTCAACTTCTACTTTAAGAACCCGGGTCGTTGAATGAGAATAACTTCTGTTTTATACTTTACAGCAATCTATACTCACAAATTAGCAATGAAAGCAAAAGGCGTTTTTATATTTACAATCTTAAAACATTTATTGCTATCATTAAGTATTTACACAAGAATATGTACATGTTTAAGCATTATCATGTTGGCAAGCATCAGCTCTCGTGACATAACACAATCTGCCGCCAAAAGGGAGTTCAAAAACAAAGGTTAGTTTTCGCAACAGTGCCGCCACCTACAGTCAGCAAAATAATTAGTCTAGTTCGCAGTTGTTCGCGACACAACGAGAAGGTTTCATCTGGGGGTAATAGTAGACAATGACACCCGAAGTGTGTTGCTTATGTCCAGTTTATTCCGTTGTTTTGTTTTGGTTGTTGTCACTGCAGAAAACCCCGCTTCACACAGATAGGTTGTCGGAAATGGCAATAGGGATTAAAATGCTGTTGTGGCAATCTCAGGGTATTCCGCCATGACTTTAATCCAGAACACCGGCAGAATTGTTGTCTCGAACGTAGTTTTAAGGCCGCCTTCATTTGCTATCTCTAGCATTTGATCTTCTTCTTGCACAGACATGCTAGATTCGCCTGATTTGTTGACAAATGGGTCGCGGATCCATTCCTTACTAGTTCGTGGGTCTTTTATGGTTGGGAAGTAGCGCTCGAACTCTTTTAAAAGCAAAGACAGGCGATCGTGCACCAACTGGGAGAATGAATGCTTAGGCTCAGTCTCGCCTAAAATCCCCCCTAATGTCTGAAACATGTCCAAAATTCCTCTGTTCACGCGCCGTCCCCACAACTTCAGTTTGGTTTGAAATGCAGCTACTTCGTCTGCCAACTTGAAAACAGTTGTCACATTTGTCAAAATTGGAACATAGAGAGATACAGAATTCAGAAATCATAATTGAAGCTCTAGTAACAGAACAAATTTCAAGTTCTGATTTACCGCTTCCTAATTTGAGTGGACATTTCATAGATAAGAACCACACAAACCCGAGAGAAATACACCACAGTAAATAAAATGTAAAAAATTTAATGTTCCTTGGGCGGACCGGTCCGCGGGTTGGGGACCACTGCTGTAGACCACCATAATGGAACGCCTGATTGCTCATGGCTTGGATCTAAAGATTACGGTTGGTCAGGGCTACGATGGTGCGGCAGTAATCTTAAAGGTGTGTGCACTCTGGTAAAAGATCAGTACTCTAAGGCGCACTTCTTACGAGGCCCACTCTCCAAGACTTTTACAGCAAGCCAACGTGAGTAAATATAGGCTACGACAGATTTAACGAGCACCAGCCCAATTTGTACACGACGGTCTCTGGTTACTGATCCGTTACTCTTCCAACCGGGCTACTGCGGCCCGAAGGGAAAGGTCCCGATCCAAGGGATTCATTTTGAACCACGATCAAATGACGAGGTCACACCTGAGCCAAACTTCTACACCACGTTTAAGTGAGGATACTTGGGGCCACGGCAGATTTACCGTGCATCAGTCCCCACGTATACGATGGTCTTTGGTTGGATCTAGTTTCAAAATCGCATTCCTGTTGCTAATGGGGACGGAAGTGTTAGATGGTAAATTTACAAATAAATACATAATAACGTTTGGATTTGAATATGTATTTAAGAGGATAAAAAGTGGTACACACAAAACTGTTGTTCAAAAGGATGGCTTTGCAAGATATTACCATAGCATCTCAAAAATGACTCATGTAGAAAAGAAAAATCCTGTTGACAGATTTATTAAAAGTACAATAGATAATTAACAATAACATTGCGATGGGCATTTTTATCAATTTAATATTATCTTCCAACAAATTTTAAAGAGTAATAAAATACGAAAAGCACTAGAAACATCGCTATAAATTCCCTTTAGTGTTCCCAATAAGTCATCTCATAGTTCAGGTAAGTGTTATCTTGGACCCGCGTTTGGTCAGCAATGTTTCCTTTGGTTGGGGTTTTATGGCGCAAGGTCCAATAGCGGACAAGCTGCCTTGAATGAGTCACAAACTTGTTACATATTTTTTTCTTTGACCAATTTATCTACAAAACCTCATTTGCAACATGACACACTGTTTTAATGCACTTCGAGGTTTCTTCTCTTGCAAATGAGAGGTTCTTTTTACGCCGTCTATTTTTAGATTTCTTACTTTTCACCTTCTCTTCACTATAAGCATCATCTTCATCAACGGAAACCTAAAGTCACAGTAGTTGTTTTTTGTGCTTCTCTTCACTCAAAGAGGCTGTTTTTCAGTATGCTTGCGTTCTTTCACAAAGCGTCAGAACATTTTCAATTGCTTGAGGTACCTAGTTCTTCAGTTAAAATTCTCTCTTCTCCAAACCTCTTTAATTCTTCCTTTCATCTGCTGCTCTTCCTCATTATTACTCGGTCTGCCAAAATCGTTTGTTCTTCAAATGTCCTCTTTTAACGCTTTTTTTAAATATCAGATTTTGTTCCACTGTAGCTTGAAGTTGTTCTTCCTCTAGATGTCTTTGTTGCTCAAAAACTGATCTTTGAAGTTCTTCCATCATACGTTTCTGTTCTTCAGCTTTCATTAATTTGTTTTCGATAGTGAAGCCAAGACCTTTCACTGCATTGTATAGTCAAATTTTTTTTTATCCCAGTGAAAAATAAAGGAGGATTAATTTCCCCAGTTGCGTTAGTTTAAAATTACTTGATAATAATTACTCATTTTTATAAGTCACCCTCCAAGTGGTTTTGACATCATGTATATAAAGATCGGACCAATTTTGCTAATGATAACAGGTTATTACCGAGTTTTAGATATCTCGTCCTTCAAGATCTGGTCAATTTTGCTAATGAAGAGATAGGTGGAGAGATGGACGAGACAACCACCAGGAGGATTAAGCACCAAATTCATCTCGAATATTATAAAAGGAATTGTTTGTTAGTCTCTTTTTTTCTGCACGCTAAGTCCTGGCGAATCTATGGCACTTACAGTAATGAGATTTGCCACAGGTAGTCCACATTTTTTGAAATTTTTGGGTCGCGGCGAATTTTAAAATTCAATCTAGAAGATTTTTAAATGAATTTAATTATTATTGAATGCAACAGCATAGATTCTAAATTTATTATTTTCGTTTCAGTTTTCATTTTGCGGAGGAATGATTTTCCAGTAGACGATAAAAAACAAAGTTTTAACTTTAGTTATGTAGTTCTTTTTCCTAGACCGTTAAAGATAGAGTAAAAATTTCAACGGATTTGAAATTTGCGGAATTTTTTACATTAGATCGATACCTAAAAATACGATTTTCTTTAGATAAAAATTTTTAATAGAATATCTTTATATTTTCGCAAGAGAATTTGACAACACGCCAACATTTGCGTTCCAAAAAAAAAACCAGATTACATTTCCTGCTCTCTTACGATTCTAGTGAAAGAAAACAAAAGAATAAAAACATTTTGGCTGGCATTGTTTAGTTTTTTTGCAAAATCGGGATCGTTAAAGGTAGATTAAAAATTTCAACGGATTTGAAATCTGCGGAAAATTTGACACCAGATAGATACCTTATACATTTGATTTTTTTTTAAGAAATAATTTTTCACTTAAATATTTATATTTTCGCAAGAGATTGACGTCACGCCGAATTCCCACATGGTTTTCGAAGCAAACCAACGCCACGGGCAACTCCGTTATGGTTGTTATCCAATAGGCTACAAATTCTCATTAAATGGGAATTTGTAGCAATCATCGGGGGTTAGCAAGCAGTGGTCACACCTGACCCCACGGAAAGAACTGTCACGGGCAACACCGTGCTGTCCACGCAGTGTGTGGCTAGTAACATAAAATTGATACTGTGAATCTTGGAATAATCGTGCATGGAAGAGAAAAAAAGAGAAAAGTTTCATGCAAAAATATTTATTCTACAAATTTTCATTAAGAAATAAATAAGTACTTAAACTTTTCAAACTTGCAACACTTGTAATAGAAGTGTCCTGTACAAACAAAACATCTATGGAATGTTGTCATGTTAAAATATATAAAATTCCTATACACTTACAAAAGGCATGACACATGTACTGCAAATCGTAACACGCAGTGTTTCAATTATAAATATTTCTACAAACTCAATTCTTAAAATGGCATGTTCAATCCATGCAGTAAGTTGAACACACTGGAACAATACTTTTACTCCTTGAGAGGAAACGTCGACATTGCGTAATTATATACTTTGAAATGGCAGGACTAGAACACCGTAACAATTATGAGAAAACCCTTAACACAAAAACTTATAACTCTTTAACTCTATAAATTTATATAAAAAATACAGTTTTCAGAAATAACTCTTGACGCCCAAGTCATGAAATAATGCAATCTGGTGAATAAGTATTGCTTTAGGTACGTTTCAACAGGATTTAAAGGGAATATCTTAACATGCCTTGTTTGTAGACATTTCCCTAAACAGTAAACTTCCGATACATCTATTCAGCTCACAGTTCTAGTTCTTTTCTAATGGGTTTCAACCTTCAGTGGCACATTTTCGAAAGTCAAAACGCTCTATCCACATTTCAGTATGGATCCATTTGAGGAGATGATGTTAGAGGAAGGAATTGAGATTGAGTTGACGTTCGAAGTCCTTCAGCTGCCCGAGGAAATTCAAATTCGGAGCTATGTTCGCTTTTCGCCTCTGCACGAAATCGTACGCTTCATTCAGAGGGATGTTCAATTCGTGCATCAGGTACGCTAAGGTGATGGTTACCGATCGACTGATGCCAGCCAAGCAGTGCACCAAGACGCCAAGCTTCCTTTTGCGGGCTTCATCTGAAAGTAACCAGAGTCAATTAGCAATAGAATTTGATAGCAAATCAAACTAAACTTGCAGTACTAGAATGGCACAAACTGACAATGAATATTCACTTGGGGAGGAATTAACGTCGCACTGGAGCAACAGGCATGATTGTTGATGGTCAATCCCGAAGGGAAAGATCGTATCCACTTGGAGAAATTATTCAAACGTAGTTTTTAATATTTATTGCTCATGTTTGTGGGGAAAATTAAATTCTGTATATTTGGCTATCCCATTCCCCATGCACAAGGGTTCGTAGGGTTTTATGGCACAATATTTGGTTAAGCTGCGCCAAACACAAAGACAACGTCGAGTTACGCAATGGGCAAACCCACTGAGCCCCACAGAAAATGTTTACCAGAGATCGGGAAATTCAAAGGGAAATGAAATAATAAAGGATTCAAGCGGAATAAAAAGCAAATGGGTTCACAAGACAGACAGTATCAAGTACTGGACATACGCACACGTAAGTTTTACTCAAGCAAGAAATACACCCAGGAGGTAATCGAAACTGCGGCGCCTACAACTCGCAGGTTGCTAGAGCAGTGGGTAAACCAACTGAGTCACGACGCAAAAGCAACTGGAATCTTGGACCCAGAGTAATTTATATTAATGGGTTTACGCCCATTGTTCAATTTGTACATCATAATAGTTCATCGACTCCCCGAATACGCGATATAACTTACTTGATGTAAGAGAAGGAAACAAAATCCGCCGCATGGCCCCATACAGTTTTTACATACCATTCATAAAGCCACATTTATTTTCACGTCAAACTTACTTTCGGAAGAACAGGTTGGTTTCCGATTTGGCAATGCTGTGACAGACATCCAATACCAAGTAATAGACGAAAGGTTTACCAACACAAAAATACACGCAGAGAGGAATGAAGAATTGAACCGCCTACAACACTACTTACTACCTCGCAAGAATGTTAGACAAGTCTTAGAAAGGAAATTCAGTTGGGAAATCAAACTAGGAATTCATTGTTTTACCAAATATTTAGGAAAATAGTTGCACACAATTATATGACACAATATCAAGTAATGGACATACGCACAAGGAAAGTTTTACTAACACAGAAGAAACAAATACAACAGGGGATGAATTGAGACAAAAAGTTAGAGGTTCACACTTTCTTTTCTAAAGACGAACTCTGAAGGGGGGTGAAATTTTGGCATTTTTCTGATACCTGATCAAGTATCGGTCATCGCTGACTCGTCATTAAACCGTGGTTAACAATTACGAGGTGTTGTCCTGGGATTTTCAGGACGGTACGGGGTTGTTCCCGGTCAATAGCCCGCCTCTAGAGCGACGGTATTTCAACTACCTCCTGAAATGATCTCACCCGTCAGTAAAAAATACTTCTCCAGATAAAATTAGGATGGTTTTGGGTTTTATGGTGCAACAAAGGCTGAACTAAGGGAGTTTCTTTCAAGTGAGCACTTGTTGCAGTAAAAGTTAATGTGAGCTTCTCAATGTTTAAAACTTTGTTAGCAGACCACATAAAAGCATTCTCTTTTGAAATCTGCAGATAGCTTTTGCAATTCGGATTGATGAAATAAATCAATTTGACGGGGAAACTGTCAGAAAATGTGGAAATGTTTTAAACGTGCAAAAATATGTACATTCGTATTTTTTTTACACGAACAGTTTCGTTATCGAAACAAACTCTAGTTTGGCAGAGAAATTAAAGAATTATAAAAGAATTTTCTGTCATGAAAGGGATGTTTTGCTGATTCATGTAAATTTTTTTTAAGTTTTACAAAAGTTCAATTTTAGAGCAATTTTGAGATTCCAACTTATAATGCATCAATAATTATCACGAATTTGAAACATGAAAATGCGGTCTTAAAACGACCGAAAAATTGCACTTAACCCTCCAAGTGGTCACGACGAGATATATCGTCCAATCAATTTTGCAAATGACGAGATTGATTGAATTTTTATGGCATTAAGCTATCGGTAATTTCATACTTGCAAATGACATCTCGTTCATTGGTCACTTTTCTTCTGATGACGAGATACCTCGTCATCACAATCATCCCATTTCGAGCTTGACCTATATCAAAACTTTAATGGGAGAAAGTACATTGAGGTACAAAGCTTTTCGGACGAGGGGTCATGGAGAATGGAATGTGCAAGAGGTAAAGTTCAACAGATGAACCTCAACTGCTGCAGAAGAGAGACGATTCTGCAGTTTTGGCGATTTTCTGCATTTTATATTACGAATCTCGATTCTTAGCGGAAATAAGAACCTTTGATTGTGAAATTCAATTTTTCCCGAAGCATCAAAACTTTGAACGTCAATTTTGCCGATTCATACCTATTTTTTAAACCTCCTCGGCCATCTAAGTGAAAAAAGTTTGTTAACCGTCCTTGAGTTGTAGTACGAGATATCTCGTCATTTGAAGTAAACTGACTAAATCTTGATACTAACGATTTTTTTATTATGATATCTTGATGGACGAGATATCTCGTCGAAACCACTTGGAGAGTTAAAACACTATCAACAGTATTTGCAATGCTATCGTCAGAAATTTTAGGGTAGTCTTTGAGGAAGAAACCTCAAGGACGAAATAGGGAAAAATGACTTTTTCGACACTTCGCCAGTCTAAAGATCACCCAATTCTGGTTTAGAAAGAAAATCTCAGAAATGCAACTGCTACTAAGCCGTTGCTCGTCCAGCTGGGCTACCGTTAATTCCCATCCAAGAACTTTAAAACCTTAGTAGAGATTAGAAGTCAAACTTAAGGACACTTACCAATGAAAGTTATCGCTTGAGGGAAGAAAGTGGCTAAGTTCTGTGACCAGTGGTCCCGGATGGGAATCTGCATGTACTTCATGCCCAGTGCAGTGTTCTCGAACGCATTGGGCAGGTTTGGAGTGACGTTGAGGACATAGTGAATATCGTATTTTTCGAGAGCTTCCCAATCGCAAGAGTCGCTGGCGTTGCCCAGGTACAGGTTGGGCAGTATTTCCACGGGTAAGGGTGGTGTGCCCACAGAACCACATAGACCACTGTCCGCTTCTGGACGGTCCGTAGTGATTCGCAGAGCCATCAGACCAAGGATGGAGTCTTCCGGTGATTCAGATTCGCACCATTCAGGATAGAGCAATTTAAAATTTCGGAAGCCACCTGAAAATAATTCTAAATTAATTCCTGCGTAACTAGAGGGCGTTATTCATAATACAATTGAAGGTTGCGACAGTACAATGGAATAATAGACTGAAAAACGGTATTGGTACTGTGGTAATTTAGCTTCAAATTCATCACCTCACTCGGGTTGAATGTTCCATCCACTCCACATCCATCAAACACTGCTAAAGGTACAACACTAAGGTTCAGTCTTCAAAAGGAAGAATTAGGAATTCCTTTACTCATAAAAATGACGAATACTCTCGCTCATAACACAGGTCTGCAATTTTTCACTGAACAAATATTTTTTGCAAAGTAGCAATTGACTTTTGTTTTTTGGTATGCTAATTTCAAATATGTCATTCGTTTTTGTCCATCACGTAAGTTTTTTGAAAATTTAGAAAAATAATGCTTTATACATATACCATGTTAATACATTTCTAAGAAGTAAAACAAAGTAATAAGTAAGAAGTTTTGTGTGAAAAATCACTTTAATACTCACGTATATATTTAGAATTCACATTACTGAGTCGTTTACTGTCATTAGTACAAAATCATATGATTCCGGATATTCAGCAACGGCCGCATACAGTCAAGTTTCTAAGGCTTTGTAGTACCTTTTTCTTTTGTGTTGAATACTCCGTGTGGAAGCAGATCTTCTGTGTGTAACTTGCGGCTGTTCTCTGTGTAGCGACCAGCAGTAATCTACTATCATATTTTTGTTCCATCTACCTTGCTATCTGCATTCCATCTGCTTAATGTCTTGGTGAAATCTTTAACCGTGTTCTTCACTGACGGCACCAAGATTTTCAGGAAAATAGTCCAGATGACTCCCCCCCCCCTTCCCCACATCAGGAAATAAACTTTTAAGCTGACAGAACATCCTAATTTTTTTAAATTTTCAAACATACTTTGTACAATTTGTTTGAAGTTGGGATCCTTATAATTGCACAGAAATTTTTTTAACAACTTCTTTAAAGCAGCTCTAAGCTTCCTTTTCAAACTTTGTCATACACGCTTCAAATTTTTCGTCCTTCATACGTTTTCGAATATATGGTCCCACAAACACACCTTCCTTCACTTTGGCTGCAGATAATCAAGGAAATGCATGAAGCAAGTGCTTGAAACACCGAATTTCTTTGTCTAGAAGCTTTAACGAATTGTTTTATCAAACCAAGTTTTATATGAAGTGGAGGCAGAAAAATCGTTTCTCGGTCAACCAAAGCTTCCTCATTTCCAACTTCTCTCTTACTGGCCACTCTGTTAATCCAATGTTGACTCCTTTCCCTACTGTCCCACTCACACAGGAAGCATGGATATTTTGTATAAACCCCTTGAAGTCCAAGAAGCAAGGCAATTACTCTTAAATCCCCACATATGGTCCACATGTGATCCTTGTATTAAAGTTTGTTCAAAATTTTTATAAATAAGTTTGTTCAAAAATTTTCGTAGCATTCTTTGTAGTGCTCGGAATGTCCAACTGGTATTGAAGCATATTTGTTTCCGTTATGGAGTAGCACAGCTTTGAGGCTTCTTTTGCATGAGTCAATGTAGAGCCTCCATTCCTGTGCGTCATATTCAATTTCAAACTGAGCCATCAAGCCAAGAATATTGCTGCAATAAACTAAATCAACATCTTCAGAAAAATAAGGAAGGAAATCATTTCCTCGTCTTCTAAACCATGAAAAAGAGACCCCAAGAGCCAATAAGTTTTTTTAATTTAGCCTAGAACCTAGTAGTTCTGTGGAATTTTTAGGAAGCCCCAAGTCTCTCGCTACATAATTTAATTCACTTTGTGAGAAGAGTTGAGGATCGTTACTTCCTGCTGCATTGACATCATCAGAGACATATCTTCTGACTCCGAAGAAGACAACTATCTTTAAGTTTTTCTGGGGGTTTAGGTATGGGTGGGTATTCAAGGACCACGAGGTACGGTGGAATGTTTGAATAAACAATTCCTTTCCTATTTTTGGCGTTGAACCTATGCACATTTGAGGAACAAAAGTAGAAGTCATCACTGTGGATCCAGATCATACTAAGCGAAGAAATTTTTCTTTTCCATTCAACCACTGTTTTCATTTTTCCACACAAATACAACAGACGATGTGTGAAGCTCAAGATTTAACCTGGTCTCCTAGCTTAACACCAAAGTAAGGATAGTATACTTTCTTCACAAAATATGTAATATTTCTTTGATGTTTCTTGATTGTAAGATCATTGCAGATGTAGCAAAATTTGTTAGGGTCATTAGAACAGCCCCTTGCAGCCATTTTACAAAACTGTCCACAATCACAAAAATAAATTTCAATCACTGATTAAATGGTATGATGGTTCAATTGAAAAAAAGCGAGCGTAAGCGAGCAGGGGACGGAGCACCCTAGTCATATAAAAGTTGCTTATATATAACTTCAATTCGTTTATTAAACCACCTTGACCTTCCGTCGCTATGACAAATAATTTTTAATATTCAGGGGTGAAAACAGTCAAAATGTAAAAAAGAGGAAAATATATGCAGCGTTATTTTGAAGTACAAAAATAGCTGAATAAGATTACTATATTTGTGTACTAATGTGTGTACAGAACAGTGGTGCAGCCAGAAATTTTTTTCTGAGGGGGTAGGCAAATTTTTAGTCTGATAAAAACTCTATAAAGTCTACTATAAACAATGAAATTTGTCTTTGGAAAAGTAGGAGTGGGCACCTTATGTGCAAACTCAAATTTTGTAAAAGAGAAAAAATATCTAGGCAACTATAAACAGTATAAATAAGTTGGATGAAGTTGAAAATGTTATTTTTATGAATATTTTTGAACACCTCACCAATGGTAAGATTTTCTTAAGAGTTGCAATTTTTCAAAAACCTTGATACCAAAAATGAAATTAACAGGAAATCAAAATGCTGTTACAAAAGAATTAATCAAATATATACTATTTTTATTAAATAGCATAAATTTTATATTAAAAAAATAATAATTAGACACCAAAAATAAAAATGGTACAGCTTCAGTCTTGGTTTATAGAAATGACAACGGACTTGGCGCTTTTTAGCGCACTTCTAGTAGCGAGTAATTACAGGTTAAGGTAACCCATATGTATAACGGTTATTGCGGATTTTAATACAACCAGGTCAAGAGGAAAATTTTTAAAAAATTTCATTTCGAATATTCCAGAAAAATCTTTCAAATTCCGTTAAACTGTCGTTTGATTTCATTGGTTCATTCGAAATAATTCTTTCCTTGGCGACTTAAGGCCCGGTACACATCCGGTTTTTCAACGTGCGGCGCCACTGCGGCACCGAAGCCCAACTATGCACACATAACCGTGAAATGACACACGAACTCATTTCGCGCCATTTGCGATAAATATTCTATCGAAGAAAACGTGTTTATTTCGCTTACTTGGCGTAAAAAAAAAGTATAATTTGAAACAAAATAGACGTTACTGGATACAACAATTTATTAATTATTATTTATAATCTATTTGTTACGCTGGAGGCATGTACGCACTGCTGCATTGGATTTAATGTATCTCAGACCGCACTTGCGTTGCGGCAGCGTCGCCGCACGTTGAAAAACCGGATGTGTGCACCGGGCCTAAGTGCGCCAAGGGCAGGTCGTTGGCACAGCTATAAACGTAGACTGAAGCTGAAACCACGTGGTAGGAAAAATATTTCTTAGTTCAGTTAAAATTTACAACCTATTTTCGAATATAAAATAACTTTTTTTTCAAAATCTCTATATTTTTCCGTAAATATTCTTATTTTCTATTTGAATCAAATAAACTTAAAATTAATTACTCTTATTATCCAAGAAACAATTTAACTTATTAAAACAATCATAAATATTGCCCTTAAAAGAAGCATCATTTTGAAAATAGTTGCAGTCTATGTTTAAAACGATGGCCACCGCCTTGGCGTACTTCTAAAGTCGCCAAAGAAAGAAGTTTTAACGGATTTTGAAAGTAATTTCTAGAATATTCAAAATGAAAATTTAAACTTTCCGCTTGCCGAGGTTGCCATGAAAGACGAAATAACAAAGCATCTTATTTTCTAGTTGAAAGAAAAATCACATTAAAAGCTGATCAACTTAAAATATTTCATTTATACCTTTTCCGCCGCATCATGACGTTTCACGGCCTTTAGATAACAGCTCCGCTTTTTTAGGAAACCGTAGCTTTACCTACGAAATATGCAACAACGTACGCAAACTAGTTCAAAATCCAAGTTCTCCATGTTTACCATTAAACTAATAAGCTTCTCACAAAGGATTCTTTTCAAAAAGGAATTAGCAAGACTTATTTGTCTTCTATAAACGTAAAAAAAGCTGATAAGGGCAAAAATAGGATTTTTTTTTGTAAAAAATGATAAAAATCGGTCATTTTTTCAAAATTTACGAAAAGTTGGAAGAATCTACTATCTGAAGTAAGGACACACTTTCCTTATTGTTTTTTTTTTTTTACATTTATTCTTTGGCTGTAATTCCATGACATAATTTAATTCAAAGAAAAAAGCGGAAATTTTCGGAAAAAAAAAAAAAACGGAAATTCTCAAAAGGGGAAAAAAAGCGGAAATTCTCAAAAGAAAAAAAAAGCGGAAATCCGCGTAAAAGCGGAAGATTTTCACCCCTGAATATTTCAAAAGTCCTAGTTCATTTTTTTAACACTAACGCTTTCACTAATCGCAAAATTCCACTTAAAATATGCTTTATTCTAACTTACATGCCGGCTTTAAATCAAATACTTTGCGGTGGTGTCGCGTGTGATGAAAAAGAATTATACCAAAAATTGTGAAAACAGAAATAAAAAATAAAAATTGGTGGGGAAAAGTTGTCCCAAAGATATACACTCATTGCCATAAAAATTTGCGCACCAAGAAATAATTGTGGGATTGTAACGAAACTTGGCATGAAGGTACATGTCAGCCAGATATGCAAATGATTAGAAATGCAGCGTGATTGCGCATTGCGTAATGCCACTAGAGGGCGTTGAACTTCGTTCTCCTTTGAGTATAAAACAGGTAAGCAGAGCTTGTTTGAGTGTATTTAATCTTTTGCAAAGGAAACGCTGAGGTAGACATGCCGTTACGCCGCCATCGAAGACAATATGAGCAGCTGTCAGAGTTCGAGAGGGGAATAATCATCGGGTTGATGGAAGCTGGGTGGTCAGCTCGGCGAGTAGCTCGTCAAGTAGGCCGTTCTGATTTTAATGTGAGGAGGTGTTGGAACCAGAGGACAGAAGAGACGTTATTTACACGACGATCAGGCTCAGGACGCCCTCGACAGACCAGTCGTCGAGACGATCGTCACATCATACGAAACGTACGCGTAGAGCCAACTGCCTCATTGGCCGCTATCCAGATACAGGCAGCACCTTCACTAAGGGCCCCTGTGTCTTCCCGAACCATCGCAAGGCGCCTGGCTGAAGGACATCTGGTATCGCGGCGCCCATTACGTGTGCTGCCAATGACACCCACCCAACGACGCCTCCGTTTGGAGTGGTGTCGCGCACGACGGGACTGGACTGCAACGGAATGGAACCAGGTCGTCTTCAGCGACGAATCTAGATTCAATTTGAGCAGTGATGACAATCGTGTTCGTGTGTGGAGGCCCCGTGGTGAACGTCTCAATCCTGCCTTCGCTTTACAGCGACACACCGCTCCCACAGCTGGTGTGATGGTATGGGGTGCCATTGCTTACGATACACGGTCACCCCTAATATTAATCCATGACATCTTTCAGCCACATGTGATGCCACTCATGGCAGGTCTCCCAGGAGCCATTCTTAAACAAGACAATGCTCAGTCACACACAGCAAGGATGTCACAAGACTGCCTCCGCCACATTACCACCCTTATTCAAACAATAGTCAGATGACAAAACAAGACCATCAACGTCGGCTGCGTAGATAATGAAACGCATTTTACCATATGCATAAAATTTTGAGTTATAAATTCATTTGATAAAATAGATTTACGAGTCGTATTGAATTTTTTTGGGGGGGATGGGGGGAATCAGATTTACAACACAAACGTAAAAATGAGAAAAGGTTTGAATGGGAATTTTCTCAACCAAATCTCAGATTCAAAATTGTACTTAAAAAAATTGAGACGTTGATGATTCGAGAAACAGGACAGAAAATTAAAATATAATCACCAGAAAAAGGAACAGAGAATGAGTTTCAATTGGGTGCGCCCTCTTCACGTAAAAGATGACGATGGGTCAATGCTGGTCAGTTTGACATCCTCCGCATTCGAGGCCACTAATGAAGGATGAGTTTTGTAAAATGTAATTTGTTGACGACTTCCAAAAGCCTTGGGAACCACTTGGAGAGTTAGTTAAAGATGTATTTTTCATTGATCAAAACCAGCGTGTCAAGATTTAAATCAACAATTAAAATCATGATTTTAATCAAATGATTTTTTTTAAATCACTAATTTAAATCACAACTAATCTTACATCTTTAGAACTAAGTAAATACACCATAGAATAATCACAGAAGTGGTTAAATGCTTTAATTTTTCTGCACTCATGGTGATTTCAGCACTTAAGGCTACACCCAGCTCAGAGGGAACCGAGTCAATTACTGCAAATTATAAAAGATTGCAACAGCCAGATGTAACTTATTAGAATATACTATATACTGGAAACAGTAATGTAAGCACACATGGCATCATAAATCTAAATTCCAGGAAGAGTAATGTATAAACATTCCTGATTAACAGTTCTCATAATATAAACACTTAAAGGAAGTATGTAACAGTTTGATTCAAAATTATAAACTAAAGGGGTGACTGATTTCATTACCTAAAAAAAAACCACACAAGTACTACGAATTATAGTTTAGGTCTGTTACTTACACTTACTGATAAATTTGTCAACATGATGATGTAATTTACTAAAGAAAAACTGTAGGATGTCTACATTTGTTTAACTTTAAAACACAAGTTAAGTACATATTGATTTACCATGTCACAAACTCAATTTTTCTATTTAACAAATTTATATATAATTATTGTAAAAAGAGTGTATAGGGCCTACAGAAATTTAAAAAATAATCCGATTAATTTACACCCTGATCAAAACTACTCGGGGTATAAGATCAAATAAACTTCCCTGTTAAGACAACACGCACAAGAAGTCACCCACGCGATGGACCATCTGGGAATCGACAGTAGTAATTGATTGGTACTCCAACGCACATGTGCGTTTAATTAAAAGTATCGAATCCTTTTTTGTTTAATAGTTCTCGTAGCCCCCAAGATCAGAGGACACCACCATGAAATTTTGAACCAGACGACGAGGTCAATACCTGAGCTGCCACTCTTCTAACTTCCACCACGACAACGTTTGAGACCCCGAAGGATTGAACGTGCAGCACGAACACAACGGTGTTTGGTTGGTTTTGAACGCCTACTTCCGCCCATAGAAGCGGTCATTTCAATCAATGTCGGTGTTGATGATATGACTAATTAAAGAGTATCGGATTGGATCGGTAATATTTTCACACCCATGAAAAAGTTTCCGCTCTTCAACGCAACAGCTGATAGTTGAACAACGACCGCACGCATATTCACATCCTATCTTCTACCGTTGAACAAATGGTACCACTTCTCGCAGTTTGGCTTTAGCATTATTTGGTTCATTTCATTTATTACCCGTCGTTGCCATGGCACTCACTCTCAAGACCAGATAAGGAGAAAAGTCGAATGGCGTGCTTTTGAAGTAGTTTAATTATTTATGTTTAATTATTTAATGACATAATAGCTGTGCGAAAAGAGTACAACACACGTCATTAAAAAATTAAGCAAGAGACAATATTCAGAACTCGTCATCTGACCATGGTTCAAAATTATGTGGTGTTGTCCTTGGATCTTTCCCTTCTAGGGTTGATCCCGGACCGTCATCAATAGCCCGTTGTGTTGCTCCAGTGTGACGTAAATTAAAAACACCAAACTCACAAAAAATCAATGATCACTAAAATCGGAAAGTTTAATACAGAATGCTTCATTACAACTCAATTTATTTGTAAAAATAAAAAATGATAATGAAGCAGTAACTAATGTCAGCTTACGAATAGCTTATTTATTAGCCACGAGAGGAAAACCATTTACTGATGATGAATCAATAAAATTATGTTTGCTTGGGGCAGTTGAAGAAATGAGTCCAGAGAAAATGGATTCGTTTCGATCCGTTAGTCTTTCGGCGATAACTGTTAGACCGAGTTGAGGACGTGCCACATCAAGAGTCAATTAAAAGACAAAGCAAAAAATGTCAAGGGGTTTTATTTGGCTCTTGACGAGTCATGTGTTATTAAACCAGTTGTGTTAACGTTATTCCCTCTCGTGGATTTAACCATCGTCAGTTTCGTGATTTGTTATTCGAGATTAAGTCGAATATCCTGACTGCCCTATCATACAGAAGTTCGAGGGCTCAGCAAATGGAAAAATTTAATGATTTTTTTTAAATTCGGGATAAGTAATATAAATTATTCTAAAGGAGAAAAACTGCCAACAACCACTATTATCGAACAATGAAGGACTATGGAAATAAGCATTTGCTACAGACATCGTGGGATATCTTAAGAAATTTAACTTAAAATTACAGGGAAAAAAACAGTGCTCATCCGTGAAACGTATTCTATCGTCAAGTCATCGCAGACAAACTTGCATTGCTTGAAACACATCAAACACAAATCACATTAAACAAGTCTGACCATTTTCTATGCTGTAAAAAATTTCAAATAGTAGCGAAATCCCAATTCGCGAAAAAAATTAGAATTGTATATGGTTTCTGAACTTTACCTACAGTAACACAATAGCGTTTTTTGGATCTTGATGCGAGTGCAAAAGATGTTTCCATATTTCAAAATCCATTTGACTATACACAACTGAGGAGCTTCCGCCAGAATTTCAATTGAAAGTGAAATTGATCTGCCCGTTCTGTTTCTTAAAAACTACTTAACGTAGACAAACATGTTTTACATCTTTATAATCAGCACAAAATTGTCTTTTTTTCACTTTGGCAACAACAATTTTAATCATATTTCATCTAAAATTTAGTTTCAAAAAATGGAAAATTGTCATTTTTGACAGAATTAAAAACTTTTCTATGGGCTAAAGAAATTTTATAGACATAGTTTAAATTCATGCCAGTTACAGTGATACGACTGTATGATAATATTACTGAGAGAGTTTGCAAGTCGCATTTTAATTCTTTCATCTTCAAAATAGCTAACGAAAAAAACAAAATGACAAGTTTATACTCTAAATAGGTATAAGAAATCAAATGAAGGACAGCTCTGATAAAACCGACATTTCACAGGAATACGGTTTAATATATAAACATACAAATTACAAGTTTACATATGTTAATATATGTAAACTTGTATGTTTACTTGTGAAAAAAAATTCGTCATCTGAGTCCTAAAGCAACAATAATAAAATCACAACATTTGCGTCTACGTATATTATGAGAACTTGAATGATAACAGTGAAATTAAATACACATAATGAAACCCTAAATCAACAAAGAAATATTAAATAATTTTTAACTTAAAAATTGAATTATAAAAAAAGCCGAAAAAAATCAGTGTCAAAACAAGCTTCAAAATTTCAACTTAGTAACATAGACTTTTAACTAATTACCTTTCCAAATTCACTAGGTGGTAGAAATGCCATATCAAATTCTATAATTCAAAATTCTTTTTTCATTTTTTACTTATTTTGATTTGTGACGTACATCCGTAATGGCCTTCGGTCACTGAAGGGACACATATGGATTGCTATAGAACATGTTCGAAAGCTTTTGGTTTAGCAAACCAAGCACAATTCGAACCATAATTCATTTAATAGTGTTTATTTATTCGGTTATCTGCCCTTGACTGTAATAGCATCTCTTTCAAATACGGAAATGGATGTCTTACTGGCGCGTTCCCGACTTTTTTGGTTTCATCGGGCGATAAAATAAAACAATCATTTCCATCTAGTTAAAAATGCTTCGGGGACGAA
This sequence comes from Metellina segmentata, assembly GCA_947359465.1. Classification (NCBI taxonomy): domain Eukaryota; kingdom Metazoa; phylum Arthropoda; class Arachnida; order Araneae; family Tetragnathidae; genus Metellina; species Metellina segmentata. The sequence continues at coordinate 6,851,570 of OX375872.1, forward strand.
AATAAACAAATTACAATTGACACATAATAGTGAACATTTGGGAGGCTTTCGGAGTTGTCCTTCACAGTAAAATTTGTATTTAAAAAAATAGAAAAATCGCTGTTTTAAATTTTTTTTTTCTTAACTAAGGAATAGAAACACAATCACTAAATTATAGCAAACTTTCAGTTCGAAGATGTGCTTTGTTAAGAATAATTTTTACATTGTCTTTCCCCATGTTTAGTGGTACTCGAGTAAAGGTAAAAATTAAGATAATTTTTTTAGTGGCCAGTGGCCACTGCACTGGAATTGGTTTCATTAAGTGGACACATATTTTATAGAATACACACACGTTTATTTATATATACATATACATATCGGAGGTTCCACCATATAAACTAATGTTAAGAAAATTTGGCGACTGCAGCAAAAATTTTCAGTTTCCACATTGAAACATTCAGTCGCCACGTGGCGACCGTTAATTTTCACCTTTATACTCGAGCAATTTGAAATTTGTATCAAATGGGCAAAATCTCCATTTCCGCTGACCCCTGAGAATGAGCAGTGACTGATACAAAACTATATTTTGACATTTCCTTAAAGACCTTTTACTGAAGAATGGAACCATATAAATTTTTTTTATTTGTGTCAACTTATTGAATAATAGGGTCTCAAACAGGCTACTATTAGTTCTAAAAAAATATACAATAGCGTGACTTTGAACTTTAAAATTCAATAAAAAATAAAATATACATTCTGGGCATCTTATATCTGGCAGTTCCTCCGTATTTTTGAGATCTATTCAAAAATTAATTTTCATTAAAATGGGTGTGTCGGCCACAGCCGATTTGCTCATATTAGGTGGAATGACCCATGTATGAGGATTTATATCAACACTGAAGAACCAAAACATTATGACCACCTACTCAATAACGCGTTGCGCCTCTTTTGGCCAGCAAAACAGCTGCAACTCGCCTGGGCATAAATGCCACAAGTTTTTGGTACATGACTGGAGACAGTTTGTATCAAATGTCTAAGCAGTGGTCACGCAAAGTCGATATATTCGGACATTGTGTTTGAGCTCTGAGCTACCGCTCCATGACACCCCAAATGTGCTCTATCGGATGAAGTTCCAGCGAGTTAGGTGGCCAAGACATTAAGTGAAATTCATCAGTATGCTCCTCGAACAACTCCAACACAATCCAAGCTTTGTGACATGGGGCGTTGTCCTGCTGGAAGATTCCATTTCCAGTTGGGAAGACACACGCCATGTAAGGGTGCAACAGATCGGCAATGATATTCAGATAGTTCGTAGCGTTCATGGTCTGTTCTACCACAACTACGGGTCCCAGGGTCGCCCATGAGAACGTCCCCCAAAGCATAATACTGCCACCACTAGCCTGTGTATGACCTGCTGTACAAGAGGGGAGCAACTGTTCGCCTTGACAGACGGCGTACCCTGACACGACCACCGACGTGATTAATGAGAAATCGGGTTTCATCTGACCAGGTAACTCTCTTCCACTCATCCATGGTCCAGTCTAGATGTTCCCGGGCCCACTGTAGGAGTAGTTGACGATGCCGCTTGGTCAACGAGGCACACGATTGGGACGTCTGCTGCTTAGTCCATATGTAACAGTGTCCGTTGAACTGTGTGTTCCGAAACACTTGCGCTTGAACCTGCATTGTATTGACCGTCATTTATACACTTTGCATAAATACTAACAACGGCAGATCGTGAACAACCTACCAGTCGAGCAGTTTCGGTGACACTCGTTCCGAGTCTTCGGGCCATTACGATTTGCCCTCTATCAAATTTGCTTAGATCAGCAGCCTTTCCTATCACTCGCAAAAGTGCAAGATGATTACTTACCTTCTCCTTGGTCATGATGTTTTGGCTCGTCAGTGTATTTGGGTGTACTTACCAATGTGAAAGGACATTTTCGAAAATGAAATATGTAAAATCGCAATACAGATAATTTTTAACAGATGATCCTTTGCAAACTTTAATGATAGGAAGTACTAACTTCGAATTCCAGTACGATGATATCTCAGAAGAAACGATTACATTCATCGCATTAATATAAAATTTAACCTGTGTTCCAAAATACGTTTAATAATAAATAAAAAATGTGTGCATGTCGGCAAAATGTACAGGGTTATTCAAAAAGACGGACCCAATTTAAAAAATTTGTATTTTACGAAATATAAATTGGATATGAACAGTCTACATACCGAAGGAAAGATGAAGTTATTTTTATCACCGCTCGGTCGGTGATAGTTGCGTATAGTAGGGTACTCGCGCCAATAGGCAGGCATTTCGTGTCACCGTCAGTTGTGACATTTTCTTGTGTTAAGGAGGCTCGACCTGCGTGTCACTGCTGTGGTGTAACACAAGACATGCTTTTTCGCTTAGATGCTTGCCGATAAGCAAAGCAACACTTCCTTGTGTAGAAATAGTATGTAAAAATATCACTTCCTTGGAAAAAAATTTTCAACCGGTTTTTTTTTGTTGCTTTTTGAGAAGAATTAATTACCCATGCAAATATCTTAGAGTTTGCTTTCTAGCCCGCCTAATATTTATACGATATGGTCCTTTCCAAAACGTTTGCCGACCCTTGTCAGAGGGTTAAAACAAATTTGTTGAATCTTTTTTCGAACCAATCTTTAGTGAACGAGATGAATAAAAAAAACCGGATACAATCGTGAAAAGGCCCCATACGAGTCGACTAGTTCAACTTGACAAAAAGTTCACAAATTAATCTATAATGGAAGTCCTCCTCACGCTCTAACCTCCAATAATTTCATGAAGATGTAGTTAAAACAACCAAATAAGTTGGTCAGGAACACATCCGCAGAAGCGCCCGAGGCAATAAGTAATATTTGAATATTTTGTAATACTTACCGTGACTGGATGTTACGAGATAATTATTACAAAAATGCACCATACGAGTAGCCTAGATGACTCAACTCACTCATCGTTCTATCAAGAGATAAGGGTCCTAATCAAATAGGGTCCAAGGTGGCCCTATTTTAAGGTTTTCCTACTCTTAAACACAAGCAGAAAGGAAATTTCTTAAAAAAAGAAAAAGTTTCCTTCCTTCTTTTAGTCAAACACAACTAATTAAGTATGAAACAAACGTTGAAGTACGAAATTTAGCATTTGAAACGAATTATTTTCTTTAGAAGGTTTTCTTGACAATCTATTCCAATGATTTTCTTTCCTGTCTGCCATTGCTTGATGCCAAAAGTTTCAAATCCTTGGAAAAGCTTCTTCAGAAAAAAGGGGCAAGATTTTCGTCCGCTGAGTAAAAAGCTCAAACACATTAAACTAAGCGCAAAATTGACGAATGAATCCCCAAACGGTCGATTTTATAGTGTCTGTTGTTGCCTTAAAACAATCCCATAGATTTGTGAAATATGTAAAAATATCCGCTAAACAAAAGTGAGTAATGATTTCGCCCCTATCCTAAAAGCAGCTAAAAAGAAGAAAGCATGGAAAAAATACTACATATGACGATCGGAGGCTTACCAGGGATGCAGATAACAATACCGAACAAGCCACTGCAGCCGCTATCAGACTGTCGCTCCACCTGCTTCCGCCGAATTCACTTATTACAGAATGGGGCCACTGCTGGAAGAAAGGTTCCGGTAGAGAGCAGTGACGAAGTAAACCTTACCATTTCAATTTCCAACACGATTGGTGAATAAGGTAAAAACTTCGTTTCCAGATAATGCATTCAAATAATCTGTATTTTTAGAAAATGTTAGCTATGATGAGATAAAATGTTAGCTATCATTTAGGTCTTCGCGCGTCTCGAAGTCTTGGTTTCAAATTGTTAGAAATATTTCCAAATAAAACACTTGTCCTTTAAACAAAATACAATTTGTTCAATGACGGCATCGTTTTCACTGCTTTGACTCAGTCATCTCTTATTTACCCCGGAGACAGCCATGTATTTAACCCTCCTGGTGGTTGTCCTTTTCTAGGTAATGGTAATTTTAGTTAACGTCGTACTAGAGCAACACAACGGGCTATTGACGACGGTCCGGGATCAGTGCCGTCCTTTTCTAGGTAACTCGTATTTAGTAAAACTAATCTAGATCTAAGAGATATCTCGCCCATCAAGATCGCTCTCATTGGAAGAAAATTGACTTGATGGACGAGATATCTCGTCGAAACCACTTGGAGGGTTACGATATAATACTTATCAATTATCGTCAACACAGGTACGCGAAAAAGACGTTCAAAATAAATAATGCGACTACCTTTTTCACTCTGTCATATTTACGTTGTTTGATTACTTGACTTACGTTTGTGAAAGGCTATATCTATAATGGTTTGTGTAAATATCAATGACTGCAAATCAGGCGCACAACTCAATTAGAAGAAACGATATAGTTGTGACGTCTTGAGACAAAGACATATTGTACTAAACACCTCTTGTGGTAGGTAGTATGGCATCAATTCCCCCACCGATAAAAAAAAATTACTAACCAGAAACAATGCGAATATTGAGAACAATGTGAATTTTTTAAACGTTTGGTTGTTCGTGTCCAGTATTTCCTTCCTTCTGAGTGCAACGCAATCTTCAAAGCACAGGATCCTCTCCATCAGTGTTTACAAGCAAATATCTCTTCCTTTCGACGCACATCCACACAAACGAGTTATTTATTTCCAAAAAAGGGAAGTACGTGACGAACAATTGTTGGACCTTGACAATCACTCATCCTGGCATTGATAAGAATACTTTAGGGTTTTCTTTTCCACTTAACACTTCAATGAATCTCGTGCACAATCGGTGGATAATTATATCATGATAAAGGAACGAAAAGTAGTTTTATTGTGTAGTTAAAAAATGAAACAATTTAAGTTGTCAGCTAAGAAAATCTGTCATTATTTTATGAATGGAAAAATTACACTAATCAACATTTGCTTAGTTCAGCAAAACAATCACTTACGATCTTTAACCCTTTTAGGGGTTGTCTCGACGAGGTATCTCGTCATTGGCAAAACTGGCTAAATCTTGATGGACGAGATATCTTGTCATTGGAAAAACTGACCTAATCTTTATCTCATCAAAAAACGGCAATATCTTCATTCGGAATTCAATTGTTGACGAGATTTCTCGTCATTAGCAAAATTGGCTAGATCACGGTGGATGAGAGATCTCGTCGAAACCACTTGGGAGGTTAAGATTCCGGCTATCTTACATTCGGCAAACGCATTCTCATAAATAGCGAAAACCGCGTGATCTTTCCGCTAATGGTGAAAATGAGAACAAATGTTCTGGGTATTTTACCCAAGAACGTCACGTTTTAAAAACACGACATTCAAAATTTCATCTTTAACACAACTGATTTCAAAATATTGTAGAATTAAAACAAAGCAGGTTAGTGTTTCTGCCAGTGTTTAAAGCTTCAGTTAGTTCGATCTTTGTGTGTGTAAAGTCTGCATCAAAATTCTGCTTGGTGAATATTGCCATTAGGATCACTATACTATCGATAAGAATCAGGGTGTCAAGATTTAAATCAACGATTAAAATCATGATTTTAATCAAATGATTTTTTTTTTAAATCATTGATTTAAAAATCACAACTAATCTTACATTTTCATAACTAAGTAAATACAACCTAGAAAAATCACAGAATTTGTCAAATGCTTTGAACTTTCTGCACTCATGGTGATTTCAGCAGTAATGGCTACGCCTCGTACTGATGAGCTTTTAAAAAAAATGTTTGGCACTGGACACTTGCAAATTATCTGAGGTATCTATGGACTAATGTAATCTGTTGAGTGTTGAGTCAGGGATTCTGCCAAACAGTAAAGTAAAAAATAAGTTGACATCTATTTGAAAGTTTTTACAATGTTCATGCATAATTTTATGTCAAACAATAAAGCAGTAGGCCTACATCTACGTAAATGTGAAGACAGCCAAAGAAAATCCCCACAAAGTAGGCCTAAACTATTTGTTACCCCTTTAATTGATTGCCCAATGGCTTAGCTATAGTGATTTTTCAACTACTTTTTTTTAATTGAGACATAAATACAAAATAACACAATTAATGTGATTAATAATTTATTAAATAAAAAATTCCACTGAGCTTTCTATTTGAAAGGATGAAAATTTAAACACTATGAACATCTTTTATTTTGCAAAATGCACCCTGAAACAGTCACCTTTCACTTTAAAAGTAGTGACCCATAACAAATATTTATTTAATCAGACTAATTTAGGTCTCACTTACTCTTACCGATACATTTGTTAACATGATGATGTTAATTTACTCAAGAAAAACTATGTAGGATGTCAACTTGTGTTTTAAAGCTAAACAAATTTTTATCTTTTGCTCTTGTTTTGAAAATTCATTTTTTACATGTATTACCATGTAACACACAATGATTTTTAGTAAAATAAATATTAATTTACCATATCACAAATTCCGATTGTTTACTTAAATAAATATTGGTTTACATGTCATGTCAGAAACTCAATTTTTTATTAGACAAATTTATAGGCCCTACAGAAATTTAAATAAAAAAATCCGATTTTTGATTTAAATCAAATAAATCCGATTAATTGATTTTTTTTTAAAAATCATGATTTTTTTACACCCTGATAAGAATATATTTTTTAAATTGCGTTGCGAAGTTTGATCTGTTATGCGTAGTTATTGAATTTGGACTAACCAAAACACAAAGTAGGAAGGGCAAAAGCCGAATGTTTATTTTAAATATTGCATCAAAATTTATTTATCCGAAATGTATTTCTCTCAATTACTAAATATATGGAAAAGTATTTACACGATTGGTTTAAGTTTTTATGGCACAAGACGATTTTTTTCGAAGCTGCAAACAAGTCTCAAGGAATTTACAGGTCCAGAAGAGAAATGCTCTCAGAAAGAATCGAACCAATGCTTCACAACTCGCAGATTACATGTGTAGTGGACCACTGAGCCAAGGCGACGTCATACGATTATGCGGTTGGCTTTGGGGTTTTATGGCGCAATGACCATATTTGGCCATGCTGCGACAGACAATATTAAGTGACACACAATGAGACACAGAAGAGAGATATACATCGGGGTTCAAACCTGCACTGTCTACAACTCGAAGGTTGCTAGCGCAGTGGGTCTGAGCTCAGACTACCGTTAATTCTAATATTCACGAATTCCTGTCAATTTAAGTGTCCAATTGCTTGTTGAAAGAATCAAGTATGACATTTCAAGATCTTTCTTATCCGTACCGTATTCAATCCGTATAAAAGGAGGAAATGGAATGAGTCAACCCCCTATTCAGGATTGACGATACTTACACTATTTAGCACTCCTCGAAGAAAAACGAAAATTAGGTTTGGTGCTATTCCTGAATATCACTTCATACATGTGTTACCACTGAATATCGATCCAATCTGTTTCTTTAACTGAGACCTGTGAAGTGGGGGGAGGTCTTCATTTTAACAATGGTCAAAAATTTCTTCCCACCAGGGAAATTCAATATTCATCGTTCCCCATTACATCAAATAGTATGGCGCCAATGACATATAATTCGATTTGAAACTCATCGATTACACGGAGCAAATGCATTTAAAGGTTGCAACTCAAATTATAATTACGAACATTTTAACTTATTGCATAACACTTTCACCAATCCCATTATATAAAATAAGTATTGACGCTAATACCATATGCTGCGATTACACGGCGCAAGATTGATTTAAAACCATTTGATGAAATTTTAGAAATCCATTATGCTTCATCAAGTTTCAATGCTTGATTATTTGCATCATTGTACAAGAGAATCTTTAGTGAAAAACAACTTTGTTCATAAAGAGATTTTAAGAATGAAGTTTACTTCAAGGATTAAAATACGAGTAGGGCATTAGAACAGATTTCATAGGTTTGTGCCAGAGAAATCACCGGTAAGTTGAAATGTTTTCATAAAAAGAAAAACTGGAGATTCGAATAGCAGCGATATTTCCCGCGCAAGAGAAGAAAGTTCATCAACAGTCATCGAAAAGACAAATTAAACAACCGCAGCTTCAAAAAATCCAAGTGTTTCGCATCATTTCCGGCGCTTGATAATAGGAGTAGAGTTCGAATTAAAAAAAAAGACGTCTCCCTCATTATCACCCACTTCCTGCCTCTTTCTGACCTCAAGGTTCTTTAAAAGCTTTACATCCTGTCAAGGTAACAACGATCACTGGAGGAAGAAACACGTGCTCGCTCGAGTCGGAGGAAGTTTGACTGTTGGTTAAAACAAATTGAAACTGGCAATTCAAATGGGAAATGCAAACATCCCGCCATTTATTCCGAAACAATACTATAGATTAGGACCTTCGGCTCAGGTTATCAGGCCAGTGATGATAATAGGCTTCGAATACTTCCAGAACCCTGGGCTTACACAATTACAAGGATATAAACGTTTCAATTTTGCAAAATTTAGCCCCGAATTAAAAAAAAATTTCCATCAAAACTAAGAAACTGCTGTGAAGTTAGGAACATAACAGTTGAATCTGAAAATTGAATTATTTTCTGCTCACACGCATTTGGAAGGATTAAATCTTGTATCATGTAATCAATATTCAGCATTGATTTTGAAAATGTAAATCTTGATGCCTAGTGCAATATTGATTAAAACATCGCATAATTTATGCCAAGAAAATGCACATTTAGATTAAATTTTCCACTTTTAATTGATCATAGAACGTGTATTTAGTTGCTCTTAATATTCTTACAAGTTCATTTGGTTTCTTCAGGAAATGTGATGCAATCAAAATGCACGCGATTGTTTTAGATAAGATTCAAAGAAATTTTACATAAAACACTTCCTTAGTTGACGCAAAATCGATAGTGTAGGATTTTGATGATCTTTACTATTAATTTAACAAAAAGTAGTAAGAGTAAATTAAATATACACAATGGAAACACTAGGTTTTCCTCTCTTTATATATAAAACATTGATTTTGTTTGTAAATATTTGGATAACCGCAAAATGCTGGAACAGGCTTTTGAATTTAACTTTTCTAAGGTGTACGAAATTTAAAATTAGAAGGTTCAGAATACACTTCTTTAAAAGGTACAAAATTTTAAGACAGTTGATATAGTCTCACTCAGAGAATTAAAGCAATGTGCATGCAAGTTAATATACATCCAACTATACACCAAAAATTTAAAAAACTTTACCACTTGTAAAATTGTAATGTTTAAAACGCTATATATAAATATACACTAAACGATAATTCGAAACAAAAAACAATCAATAAAATACTTAATATATGCAATTGTTTGAAAAAGACAGGAAAAACAAAAAGTTACCTTGTAGGCAAATAACATTGCATCCGTCTTTTCGAAATCTCAGCAATAGGGTGTTCACAATTTGGGAAGCATTTTCCGTGGTCTCCGATTCAGAATCGTACAGGACTAAAATAGCTTCTTTCCATAGTTTTAAAAACTGTTCCCTGGCATCGGTGTTGTTGATTAGACTCGAGATATTAAGTTTCCCATTGACAAGACGCCGAAGCATGATCAAGGATGGTGGCAAAGTCAAATTGATCGCTCCCCGAATGTGGGAAGACACAAATTCTGCGTGGGACCTACAGTCCAGAAGTAACATAGCAGTCGATGGATATCGGACACTTTCGAAAACATCTTCCGCGGTGATGGATTGGGGATTCTTTTCGACATAATCTCGGGACGGCATGTTTCAAAATATATTTGGCTCCGAGAGTCGTTCGAAAGACAAATAAATTTCTCGCTCGAGAAAACCGGAAGACTAATTCTGAACTGATTAACTTCGCGAAACACCTAACATTATCATACTCATAGTACCTGCGACAAAAATTCCACCCGTCCAGTCTACGTCGCGCTCCTGTTTTGGCACCGCTATTCTACTACACCGGATGGAAGCCCCTTTCATGAATGTACGAGCACTCAGCCAATCGCAGCGTTCTGCTTCCTCTGATGTCATTCAAACAAACTCCGTGACGTCAATGGCAGGCTTCTGCGGTGCGACACAAGGCAGAGGAGCGCGGGAAGAATGGCAGGACAAATTCGGAAAGAATTTGGTTTCAATTGTATTGACTGTAGAAACAAACTGAACTGGGCAGTGATATTTTGATAATCTATTATTATTTTCTTGTTAGACGGATCATTGAATTGTATCGCCATATGTTTATCGTATTGTTGTAGTTATTTGATTTAAGCAACACAACGGGTTATTGGGATCAAACCCGAAGGGAAAATAACTCGTAATTTTGAATCATATCGTTACACCAGAGCTGACACTCCACTATGTAAACGTCCACACCATGCCAACGTGAGGACATACGAGGCCACGATAGAACCCCTTCTACACGATTGTCTTTGGTAGGATTTGAACTCCAACTTCGGGTTCCATTTGAATTGTCAGAATCTATCCGAGAGAATACCAAAAGTCGTTAGTACCGGAATGTCAATTGGTTGAATCTCTCTTTTAGATAAGAATTATAATGGATGGGAATGTCGTACTAGAGCAACGTTCTATTGACGACGGTCCTGGATCGATTCCCTAAGGAAAAAAACGAGGACGCCACCACGTAATTTTGAACCACGGTCAGATGACGAGGCAACACCTGAGCTGGCACTCTCCAAACTTCCACATCAACCCTACGTAAGGACTTTCGGCCACGACAGATTTAAGGTGCCGCCTCTACACCATACGCTTACGAACATCCATGCACTGACCCGGATTCGGACCAGGAACCTTCCGATCTAGAGGCTAACACCTTAACCACCAGACCGGAAGAATTAAGGATTAATATTTTAGGCGTGAATCTTGCATTATTTAATTGTTTGAAAATTTCTACCCAAGAGTAAATTCGAATCTACTTTGTCAAATGCCAAAAATAGAAATGTGAATCGGGTCAATTGTAGAATCTCCCTTTTAGATATGGCCGACCAACCGGTATAGTGGTTAAGGTGTTAGCCTCTAGATCGGAAGGTTCCTGGTTCGAATCCGGGCATGGATGTTTGTAAACGTATGGTGTAGAGGCGGCTGGCGCACCTTAAATCTGTCGTGGCCGAAAGTCCTCACATTGGGTTGGCGTGGAAGTTTGGAGAGTGCCAGCTCAGGTGTTTATTCGTCATCTGACCGTGGTTTAAAATTACGAGGCGTTGTCCTCGGATCTTTCCCTTAAGGGACTGATCCCGGACCGTCGTCAATAGCCCGTTGTGTTGCTCTAGTACGACGTTGACTAAAATTACACTTCCAATTACCCTTTAAGATATATGTAATATGAATTAAATAAGAACCGAATGACGTAGATCAGGGGTGGTCAACCTTTTACACACCATGCGTCAATTTTTTTCAGACACGAGTTCGGAGAATACCTTTTCTACCTACTTACGTTCAGGGGGAAATAGGGATAAGGGTTAGGATCTCCTTCGCTTAGGGGAGGAAGAGAAATAATTGTCACGCCGACTAAATTAATTAATATGCGACAATTTAAGAGATACACATTTATTGGAGCACTAATCTACAAAAATGAGGAAGATCTCTAGAACGACAGGGAGATCGTTGTCTTGGACCCCACTGATGGTGCTACAGCTGTGACGGAGAGTCTCGATTGGTGAAGACTGTATGAATTGAACTGAGAGCACTCTGGTGTTAAAAATATGGAGAGGGTTAAGTTATGGCGCCCACTTCAAAAGAGTAAGTAGGCGCAAGGATGCAATGCGCCATTTGTAATCATCCAATGCACCACGTTTGTCGCATGCGCCACAGGTTGGTAGACTGACGTAGATAAAAGTTGCTGTAATGTACATATGCAGAATGAGCTCAACTAAATAGACGTAGATAATATTGATACTTCACAGATGGGGTCGTACGTCTTATCGCTTTGGAAAAATAATTTCCAAGTCTGACTCTTCGTATAATAATAATTTTGCTTTTTTCATAAGGTTGTCTTCGTTGACCTATTTTATACGTATTATTTAAAGCTAGGTTTAGGTTTGTTTGTTTTTATAGTGCTTTCTAGAGTTAGGATTTTGATAACCTAAAACTTGCTGGAAATGCTCTGTAAAAAAAGCATTCATGACCAATAAACTAGAAAAATGCTTTAAAAAAAAGAAAAAGACCTAAAAACTTTAAACTTTTTGAAAAAAATTCTAAAACCGAATTTGAACATCCTGTATGCGACACAAAAAACACTTTAAGAGTTTTTTTTGGCTTGAGGAAGAAATTTTTACTGTGAGAAAGGCGTAAAACACTGCTCAAAAAAATTAGGGGGGAGGCAAAGCAAAAGAGTGAAGAAATCCATGCGAGACAGCCATGCATGGGCATAAAATGTGGAAGTACATATATATTAAAGTGTGGTACTGAAAACGAGAGACCAAATTATCATGAATGGGAATTTTAATTCTTTGAAATGATATCAAGAACACGAAGAGACGCTCTAAGGCACTAATTTGGATACCTATAAATGACAAAAAAATCGTTGTTTCAAGTTGGTGACCTCGAACTGCTAAGACTTCTGCACACCTGTTTCCATCGATGCGATAAGGTTATCGATAAGACTTGGGGGAATTCTGTTCCACTCTTCAAGAAATGCTATCTCTAAGTCCCGGACAGTCAACGGATATATTGGTCTCGCTGCAATGCGTCGTCCGAGTGTGTACCAGACATTCTCGATCGGATTTAAGACAGGAGAGCATGTTGGCCACTCCATAAGCTTTATATTGTTTCCGTTTCAAGCATGTTCTCCATAATTTGAGCTGCATGATATTAGACATTCTAATGCATTAAAATAAAGGAATCTTAAGATACATGAACTGCGGTAGCTCAGGCAGTAGAGCGTCGGGCTCGCATCGGAAGGGTTGTGGTTCCTGTAATTCTGATGGTTGCGAGATCGGACCTGGCTAAAGACCGTCGTGTTCGTTAATGGTGGCTGGGGCACGTTAAATAGGTCGTGGTCACAAAGTCCCCCATGTTCCCATACCAAATCAATACCTCTGGGGGTACCTGATCAGGGAGTTATCGGCCTCTGAATGGGATCTAAATTACGATATGTGTGAGTGAATGGATGTGTGAAAGGGATCTTCCTGTAAAACGGATGTGTCATGCATGAAGAAGTCCAACCCTCCGGGGCAATGGCACCCCCAGTTGGGCCATATATGGTACGCACGACAACAACAATCTTAAGATACGACATAAGGTCTCAGTATCTGGTCTGCATACCTTTGACCTGTCAAAGTGCCATTCCGAACAAGATACAGGTCCGTACGTCCTTCTATGCTGATCCATGCCATCATTCCACCTCGTCTGTACTTTCCATACCAGAACACGTCGGGTGTCACACTCCAATCTCGATGTTCCTCAGTCTAACTTGATCGGACTGTCTTGAGGTCAAAGGAATGCACACCATTGGCACACTCTGATGAAGCCAATTTCGAGAAGAAACTGTCTTTGCAGCATTGAGTCGTAACATTCGATACTGATCATCAGTTGCTGTGATAGCACGTGCACTAACATTCCCTGTTCCTTGGAATCGATTCCACTACACTCCTTTGTGTTTATCCTTATCCTAAGCCATGGTTTCCGGTAAATCAACTTTTCAACCTTTTTTCCAAAAAACTTTCAACAGTTGCGTTTTTTGAAAAAATGAAGCTGATGTGAAATTTCAGGTCCACCGTTCGGGATGTTCCACTTAGGTGCTGTCAAAGTTTTGTTTGCAACATTTCAACTCGGTTTTATCTACTCCGTTATCACTAGCACTAGCTGTCTTTTACTTCGAACATACCAAGAGGATAGACGCCCCACATATATACATATACACAAGCATTTTCATTTCAATTGTTTAAATTTCAAATCAATGTTTTTAAAATCATATTGTTTTTACAAAATATTGTACTACTTGTAAGTCGTTAAGATTTTTATCGTAAAATTAAATTGATTGAAACTATAAATTTAGATTCTAATTTTTCAATTGAACGAATCCAAGCTTCCGAATTGATTGGTAGAACGTGGAAAAGTGCAGCTTCTGTCTAGAAATGGTTTTCGGGAGACGGAAATTTTCCGTCCAAACCAAGCAGCAATTCTGGACCATTTCTTTGCCATCAGTGAAGAAATGAACAAGACGGATGAAAAGTCCGTAAATTGTTCGCAATCATCAGATTTTTGTGCTCAACAGACAACATTTCCGACAAAACTATTGCACCAGATTTCGCCTGTAGTCAAACTAGAAGAAAGACCCAGAAAGAGAAAGTCGGCTTCCATCCCAATAACACATCCAAGAAAAACAGTTCAACAAACGTAACAAGGTACCAAAAAAGCTGATGGACAACTAAAGTGATCCTGTATGCAACTGCCTCTAAAACTATTATGCTATACAAGAATGGGTAGGATTGGATCAAATGTGTTTAGTGTCGAAATGGTAACATGAATCATGTATAACGTATGTGGAATATTTGCAAAAATTGCAGAGAACAAAAAGAAAAACTCGTAATAGGATATTTTCGAAATATTTTGGAATACTTTAACTGCGTAATAATCTTTTAATACTTTTTAAACAAATAATTTTGTAATTTTCTAGCAAAAACTTAATTATTTTTTTAATAGTTTTAATGTGTATTTTACTATAAATTTTGTTTGTTTTATTTGAAATGCGTTTTATTAAAAACTTTTTGCATCCTGTCTATGGTTGTTCTATATCACTACTTTATAAATGAATGCTAAGGTAGTATTTTCTTAAAATCACTTGCTTTTAATATGTTATATTCAGTTAAAATCTTTTAAAAATAACTGATTTTTACATCTCTCCCATGTAAGTGAACTTTGGGAGAGATAGCCAAATGTAGTGTGCCACCAATTTTTTTACAATATGGTAAAAAACAACTATTCAGTATTGATAAACATTAACTGTTATGTATTGCCACAAATTTTCGTTTTTATTGTTAATACCCAATTTATTTTATAACGTATTTTCCTTAAGTTAAGCATCTGTCCCAGAATTACCTTATATCACTTTTCGGCTATTTCACGTCATGAACGTTGATTTGCATATGAAATTTTCTTCTGTTTTCTGCTACACTTTAGACTATGGCTGTTTTGTTTTACGTTAGTTTTAAGTACAATTATTTGCATAGTTTCGTTAAAACCATGTGCTCTCCTAATTTTTTGAGCAGTGTATTTCAAACATGTTTTAAATGTGTTACAAAAAAAAAATCTAAACAATGCCAGTCAAATTTTTTTTATTTGCTTTGCTTTCTTTCGATGGAAGCGTTTGAACGCAGAAAATGGAATTTGATTTCTCGATCACAAAGGTCATGTGTGAAAAAATATATAAAAGTTACAATTTAAAAATTATTTATTAAAAGAAAATCATATTTTTAGGTATCGATCAAATGTGAAATTTTCAGCAGATTTCAAATCCGTTGAAATTTTTACTATATCTTTAACGATCTAGAAGATAGAAAAATAACTACACAACTCCCGTTAAAACTTATTATTTGTTTTGTTCTTCGGCTGAAAGCGTTGCTAGTAAAATCAAACGGAAACACGGAAAAAATAAATTTAGAATTTGTCATATCTTTATGCTGTTGCCATTCAAAGGAAAACAATAATAATTAAATTCGTTTTAAAATGCTCTTGATGGAATTTTAAAATTCGGACTTCGTACAAAAATTACAAAAAATTCGGACTACCTGTGTGCCAAATCCCATCACTGTAAGTGCCATAGATTCACCAGGAGCGTACACACATACAAACAAACACTTCCTTTTATAATAGTAGAGATTGCAGGCCAGCGAGGCGTTACTCGTGACAGAATTCACTCTTCGCATAAAATTCGAACTACCTGAGGTATCGATCTGGTGTAAAATTTTACACACATTTCAAATCCGTTGAAATTTTCACTGTAACTTTAACGATCGCGAAGATAGAAATTTGGACTAAAGCATGAGAACAAAATAAAAACGCCAGTCAAAATTTTTTTATTTTCTTTTCGTTTCACTTCGTTAGAATCGTTTGTGCTCATTAAATGAAAGGAAATTTTTTTTATATAATATTTGATCTCTTCATGCTGTTGCCATTCTAAGGAAAACAAATAATAAATTAATTAATTTCAAACTGTTCTAGATTTAATTTTAAAATTCGGGCTCCGAGGTTAATTCAGTCACCTTTAGGACTACCTGTGTGCCAAAATTCATCACTGTAAGTCCTATAGATTCGCCTGGACTTCGCACGCAGACACTTCCTTTTAGAAAACTCGAGATAATAATCAGTAGGGTGGAGCGAAAAACACGAATTTCGGAAATTGAAAACGCCTATCGTGGGAATAGTTGGAGACTACCATGCTTATTAATAAAACAAAATATGAGCTAAATCAATTAATATTTTCAGGTGCCAAAATCACTTTGAAATTTCGAAATTTTGCCATTTTTTTCACAAAAATAATAATAACGCATTTAAAAAATTTAATACATCTTATTTAAAGCAATGGGTGGGTGAAATGAACTTCCCTGCGTGTAAAAAAAAAAAAGTTTTACACCTGAAATTATCCCGGAAAATATAAAATTTCCCCTTTTTTTAGACCGCCATCACGAGCGTCTCAACTCCTCTCAATAGACTCATCATTGCGACCGGGGCTTCCCCTTGCAGCTCTTCGCTGTTTTTGCACTATGAAAACAACCCAGAACTCAGCACGAGGAGGTGGCTGCATATCGAATTCCACCCCCCTAAAAATTTCAATTTAAGTTACTTGCTTACCCTAAAAATTTAAATTGAAGTTTCTGGTAAGTGGTTTAGCTTAAAAGTGGTTGATATTGCCTTTTGGTTTCAAATCTGCGTAAAGAAAGTCTAGAAGCAATTCTTGACCGAATAAATCCATATCGTGCCTCTGTACCACATGCTGTACTATATGCTTCAGTTACTAATTTAACGCAACTTTGTACTGCTTGCGAATAGCATGGAAAGTTAAACATGTTACTATTGGTTGGAACGTCTAGAATCATAAACTTGAGTTGATCATCAGAAAGAGATACTGTAAGTGGAGGATATGTAATGGAATTTGATTGCCATTCAATTAGATTTATGTAATCGTCTGCTTCGTAGTTTAACTTGGGAATTTTGAACTCTCGAATATTCTTTCCAACTTTATTTTTTTGTCTAAATTTTAAATTCTTCTAAGGCTCAATTCTCTGACGTGTGTGTTTTCGATCATCAGCTAACATTGCCAATGTAATATTTTATGGATGGGCATGATAAGCATTTCTTTGCAAAGTTATATCGATTACAATTGATAAATTGTTGGCAAAAATCTCGATTTATTTAAAATATTGTAAAAATGAAGATTTCCGTACCGACATGATGACTTACTTTTAATTTTAAACCACACATATGAGTGTACCTTCGCAGCATACTCTATTAATATTTTCAAGTTTTGGGTTGTATCTTCTGTTGAAACATATAACCTTAAAATTCTATTTGCCGTCGTCAACCATCTGGAATGATTCAATTTTCCTGGATCTTTTTGTGACAAGCTTAATGGAATATATTTATTTGATATTCCTGTGCACATTTCTCAAAGGTATCGTTGATCAATGCTAAGATTCTCTAGGACAATTTCTGGCAAAGTTACTTCTATCTTTTCAAAGTTTGTTAAAGGCAATTTTTCACAAGATTCTAACATTTTTCCAATTTCTCCGCTGTATCCTTTTGTTCCAGTGGTTTTCCCTTCTAAATATTCCAACAAATGACGTAAAGGTAGCTGGGTAGCTCATTTGTATGTAATAAACAAATAAACCAAGGCACAGGACGTCCTAAAATGAGCTGGATTTGTCGAATGACTCCATTTTTCAAACCTGTATTTACCACTGTACCATCACAAGCAACCACTTACGTCTAAGAAAAATCGACATTTTTCTCCAAAAAAGTTAAAATACTTGTTTTAATATTTTGAGAAGAGCCAGTTGTAGGAGTGACATGTCCCATATATTTTGATCCTGGTTCTAGTATTAGAACGATATATTCTTCTGCTACCGCCTTTCTTGCAATCTTTTCTCTTTAATTATTACTAAAGTTTAATCCTTTCGCTCATAAAAGTATATTCCATATTCTGATAAAGAGGTAGTTTCCTCATTTTTCCTTTTCAGGTAGCTGCTGGTCTTTGTCCTTTCTCTTCTAATTTTACTACAATCAACCATGTTAGAAGAATCATCCTTGGAAATTTTTCCCATATCCTTCAAAGCAGCAGTTTTTAGAATTGCTGCCTATCTATCAGAAACACTAGTTCTGTCACAACCCTGAGCTACATTTGGAAGTTTAGTTCTCGTTTGTGAAGTTGAAGGAGAATTATTATCAATGATTGTGTTTATATTGTCATTAGAGTTCTTAAGCAAATTAAAACTCAAAGTAGTTCCCTTAATAGAGGGCAAGAGTATTTTGGATTGTTTTCCTTCATAATCTTTGAGCTGAACGTTTTGGCTCTCTTCTTCTCTTTCTTTACGCTGAAATCTTTTCTTCAAGCATTTTGCTGGTTTTAACGTCAACATTTCCAATGACCATTTTTCGAAATGTCCTTTGATCTGTTAAAAAAGCTCATTCAGCAATAGGTACTTTCATTTTGAAAGTACAACTTAGAAAGTTCTTACATTTACATATGCTAATATCAAATAGATATTTTTCTGTTGATTCCCTGAAGGATACAACCTTTTTCGAGAAATCTAGTTTGCCAGTATTTTTTAATAATTTCTTAATATTTCTATATGCTTTATGGTATTTTTTCAGCATATATATTATTTGTTGGTTTGTTACAGTTTGAATCGAACTTTTACCCCATAATCCTTTAAGCTCTTAAATTAAAATTGAACATACACATCAGCCACATACTAGCATCTCTTTTATAATCTTTCTGTATGTAAATATATTACTTCATAACATCTGCATATGTTGGAAGCATGTTAGGCTTTATTATTTCAACCATTCCAAACACTGGAGATACATCTACTGATCGTGTCCTAGGCATTTCGATTAATTCACAGAACCGTGTATCCTTAACAAACCAAACCCAAACCAAACTGAACTTAAAGATTAAAATTCTATGTAAAAAATATCTAAAATAAGTAAAAATAAACAGTAAAATACGCACCACCAAACGAAAGTAAATGAATTTGAACAAAGGACTTTCCTCGATAGACTAGATCGGTAGGGCATTTGCAGGAGCATACACCTACTAGATATTTACAAAAAAGTAGTTTTTAAAGAAATCCAGACACCTCGACTCCATGTGGTGAAATATGAGTTATTTATAAACAAGCGAAGAAAGCCCCCATGCACCCTTGTAGCATAGAGCCATTCATGAGATCGAAAAAGCTGTTGTACTATTAACCTTAAACCAGATTTGGCTTCATATCACCATGCCACGTAAACAATCTTGGCGATACCTTCGCCTGCGTAATGGAAACATTATCGTGCTTTCACCTTTTAGAACCAAATAAGCACAAAATAAATAAAATGTGTTGATTTTGTAAAAATTACGGAGTTCGTGCTTATTTTGTAAAAAATACGAAGTTCGTGCTTATTTTGTAAAAAATACGGAGTTCAAACAGATAATTTCGCATAAAGTATTTTTACTGTATGATTTTGCGTACTTTGAACCAATATTTCATAAAAGCAAAGTTTCTTAGCATGCCAATTTTTTCTACTTTGCTGACTTAAAATGTTTATAAACTAAAGATATTTAAAAAACAGTGATGCACAAAGTTGAAAATTCAATGTGATATTAATGATTTTACATCACTTTGTTAATTTTGAAAATATGTGTTATGATTTAAAAACTTGTAAGTAATAATTATTAGATTTTGAAACAGATTTTGTTTTTCAAATACGTTTTCACTGTGAATAAATTTCATGGCTTTTGGACAAGCGTTTAAAAATACATATGCAGGAAGATCATTGACATTTTTTTAATGACTCAGATAAATAAGTATGCCATACTCTAACAGAAGCACTTAAGTTACATAGATTACATCAGGTCAATTCCTTGAAATATAGGACAGTCAAGAGAAAATAATTTCAAAAATTTTTATCTCAGCTTTTTTAAGATTTTTCCATACTGTTTTAAAGTATAGAGAAGCAAAGAACGCACAAATAAAAATTAAGAAACGAAATCATGACTAAAAAATACAGAAAAGCCCCATCCAATGAAGACAAGCCAATGAAAATGACATTATCTGTACTGTTAAAAAATTTAAATAAATGAACAATTGACATATTCGAAAGAAAAGGATTTTAAATTGATGCAAAATGTGTTTACATTTAGTTTCCATTAAATACACAAATTAATCAGTGACCTTTAAACAAAGTTAATTTATTATTTATACTTCTCAATTTTTTTGGAGGTCTTCGTTATAAACTAACTACATGATGTAGCTTTATTTTAAAATATTAAAAAAAATACTGATTTTATCAACAAACATTTGTGTTATCTGATTTCACAGCTCAAACGATTCCACAACGAACATTTTGTCTGGTATTGTTTAGTTCTTTTCTTGTAAAATCGAAATCGTTAAAGATGGATTGAAAATTTCAACGGATATGAAATCTGGGGAAATTTTACACTAAAAAAGCTACCTTGATTTTCTTTTAATTCATAATTTTTCAATTAAATATTTATATTTTCGCAAGAGATCGTGACGTCACGCCGATTAGATTTCTTCGCAATTCGAATTTTGCCGAATTCGACAATGCCAAGACTATCACGGCGTTGCCCGTGGTTTTGGTTTGCGATCCAAACCATTGATGATAATATTCATAATTTGGTTTGCGAAGCAAACCTATAACTCCACAAAAGCAACTGGCACGGCAACTCCGGGCTAGCCAAGAAGTGACTAGTCTTAAATAAGCGAATTGCACATCCGCATACAAGAGCCTACCTACAACTTTATAAATACGTGACATTTGTTTATTCCAGCGGAAGGCGCCGAGATTCGCCAACCTGCATTTTTGCGTATAACCGTAAAACATTCGATATTTTCGCAAAATTCATTATTTTAAGGGCTCTAAAACATTTTCTATCAGCTTACAGATATTCAAATTGTTCTCACGAGGTCAATTAACGTAAAAAAATTCTCACAATGATGAATAAACATTGATTATACAACAATGTGATGCAACGTTACTCGTTTTAATATGCTTTAAATACTTCAAAAAAAGCAGATAAGTAAATAATAACATCTGTGACATGAGTAGGGTGATCCTTCAGTTCCTCTCTCCTTGCAATTGTTTGCACAACAGTTGGCCAACCATTTTTTTCAATAAACTTTCTCTCTTCAACGCGTCAATTTGCCGTCCCAACTTTAAATCCCATAGAGACCGTTCTCAGAGGCGAAGAAGCGTCCGTTCGTCACGTGGTCTTACGAGGGCAGCCACTGGCAACCCCTATGCGCTCTCTACCTTTATTCCTCCTCTAAGCCTTGTAGCGAGGAACGCAATGATGAGTCTATTGAGAGGAGTGGAGACATGCGTGATATAGCGCTCTAAAAAAGGAAAATTTTTTATTTTCCGGGATAATGTTAGGTGTAACACTTTTTTTTTTTACAAGTAGGGAAGTTCATTTCAACCCACGCATGGCTTTAAATAAGATGCATTAAATTTTTTAAATGCGTTATTATTATTTTTGTGAAGAAATTGGCAAAATTTCGAAATTTCAAAGTGATTTTGGCACCTGAAGATATTAATTAATTTAGCTCATATTTTGTATTATTAATAAGCATGGTAGTCCCCAACTATTCCCACCATAGGCGTTTTCAATTTCTGATATTCGTGTTTTTCGCTCCACCCTAATAATCAGCCTTCAACATAGGTTGAATTGAAAAAGATGTAAAAGAAGGGTGCTAATCATGTTGATTGCTTCCATTCACTGGAAAAGAGTTTATTTTCTGCTGGTTGTCTTATTTGTTGAGTTAATAATTGGTGCCGTAAGGGGTGTTTCATTTGCCGATTGTTCAACAGATTGAACTACACAATTGAAACTACTGTCGCTCCATTGACATCGCAATAGAGCAACAGGCTTTCGGCGTCGCTTTCTTCCTAACTTACGCACTGTACCATCAAGAGAGTATCCAAAATCATTATCCAGAATCGTGGGAGCTCACAACGGGAATCGTTCACCAAGTCCACCCCCTGGTCGGATTGCGGAAGTGACGACTGGAGGAGGCGGGCTGGGAAGAGATGCTTTTTGGAACGGAGGCTTTTTCTGGCGGGAGATTTGAAATAACTTTTGATCTTAAGGCTGCTGTATTGTATCGGTGATAAATATCGTCGTTAATTATAAAACTGTAGCTGTACAAATTCTATAAATATTAATTCTTAATATAACTATTTTAACCGCGAAGTAGTTTTACTTTTTCGTCGATACGGTACAGTACCAATCTGTAAAAGAAATGGAATGCATGCAAGTTCATTTTTTGTCACATATTCTAGTTCCATAGGATTGCTACTTTTTTTCCCATATCTTTAAAAGAAATGTCCCGCATCAATCGGAGTGGATTTGAGGGCGGGAGAGTAGAGGATTAGGGCTCGAAATTGGAGAGTGAAATCTGTTGTGACCACCTCGCCATATGACCGTGATTCAAAAGGACGTGGTGCCACAAAAAGGTGAACCTTAAAGTTGTGATTCGGATGGCGTCCATCGAATGGGGTAATTCTTTCATGAGATCAACCACAATGGTATCGAAATCGAATCGAGCTCAAGTAGCAAGTTACAAAGTCGATTGATAGCTAAAGCCTCACACAATTGCCGAATCACTCATTTTACCAGCTTGTGTAGAAATTGTCAAAAATTTCCTTGATCAAGTAAAAGAAATTGAAAAAGTACCGCTTTTAAATAATACGATCATCAGGCATATTGAAGACATGTCAGTTTGCATAAAAGAAATCCAGAAAATTTGTCAAGGCTTTTTGTGGATAGTTAATTTTACTTTTGTTATTTTTACCTCATAATTTTGTAGAATGTTTCTAAAAATTGGAGCAGTTTCACTCGATTTGACAATTTAGTTGATAGATATCAAAACTGTATCATCTATCTATCACTGAGGATGTATGGATTAGGTATCCATTTGTTTCGTTTATTTCGTGCTTAGGACTACATCAGAAGACTTTTCTGAAACGAATGTCTAGCTGGAAATGTTTATCAATTCGAATGAAATTATTTATGTTTGTGAGGTGTGCCGTGAAATTATTTTTGCTTGTGAGGTGTGAAAAATGCTTGTGAGGTGCGTGAGAAAGGTTGGGAAGCTCTGCCCTAGGGGATTGATCCCTGACCGTAGTCGTAACGGGCTAGCAACTGGAAGGTTGCAACCAAAGACAATCGCGTAAAAAGTGGGACAACTTAAATCTGTCATGGCCTCAAATGTTGGCTTGGTGTGTAAGTTTGAAGAGTAGGTCTTTTTTTGTTGAACCTTTTAAATATTCATTTAAGGGAGCTTGGGTATTAGCTGCATCTTTGAAGTATCTTCTATACAAGTTAAGCATTCCTAAAAATTTACGAAGTTCGGGAATAGTTTCAGGAAGTTTATAATTTGTTATGGCTTGTACTTTTTCCGGTAGAGGTTTTGAGCCGTTTGGTGTTATCAAATATCCCAAAAATTCTAATTTGTTCACTCTCAGTACTAATTTCGATAGGTTGATGCGTAGACCATACTGTTGAAGTCTATTAAATACTTCCGTAAGATGTTTCTTATGCTGTTCCTCAGATACCGACGCTATTAGGATGTCATCCAAGTACGGAAAAGTAAAATTTAGTCTGTTGACGGAGCATTTCTTAATCCAAAACTTATGACGTTAATTTTAAAAAGTCCAAATGGTGTTATTATCGCTGTTTTCTATTTATCTTCGGCTATTGTGATTTGGTAATAGGCTTTAAGTAAATATCTTTTTGCCTTTTAAAATGTGACGGATGTCTTTAATTCTGGGTAAAGGATAGCGATCTGGTAATGCGATAATCTCCGCATGATCTCAGAGTGCCGTCTGTTTTTGTGACTAAATGAAGTTACCCATGGTGATTTTGATGGCCTTATAATATCGTTTTCAAGCATAAAGTTGAATTCTTGTTTGGCTATTTCTAATCTTTTAGAATCTTTTTTGTAATAGATGGCCAATTTCAATGTCAGTGAAAAGGCGTTTGATTCGTTTGTTTTCACTTTCTTTGAATACATTTAATAAACTCTCTTTTGCCAACGAATATTTATTTTCAACCTTATCAGTTATTATGTTCCCAAAAGTGTCTATATATTTAGGTTCCATTTGTGCGATAACGTAGTTAAACTTGGTATCTTCATTAGTTATACCATTAATCTTAAATTGTGCTTCTATCTGATAAAACCAAATTTCCGACTTATCTATCCAGAAAGGTGAAATTTTTACACTGACCTTCATTGTTTCCGAAGAAGTAGCATCATCTGACTGGTTTTTTGTCTTGTCGGTATTTTCCATAATGTTACCAACTCCGGGTCACCAAATGAATGTAGCCTTGCTACATCCAAACAATATTTTCCAGTTTAAAAACAACTTTTCACTGTTATATTCTAAAGAAAATTGCTTACTTTTTTTAAGACGTTCTTCTTTTTCAAACATTGTTATTTTCAAGTATTTTTAATCGCTGTTGCCAATCCCAGTCTACATAAAGTCGTAGAAACAAAGATTATATATGATTTGTAGAGGTTACAGCCTCTTTTTTATAGAGTACAAGCGAATATTAAGGCTACTTTTCCGCAAGCCCTTAATGTTCACTGCTATGAACACTGCTTAAATTTAGGTTTGTCCCTTAGTGATTCAAGCATACCCGAATGTCTCAGCCTTTTCGCTACTATGGATTGTCTTGAAGCTTTTTTTCTTCAAATTGCCAAAGCGTGCAAAATTTCTCAATAAATTTCGTGTAAAACGATCACCACATATTTGTAAAACAAGTCTGATCTTCGAAATCATTTGACGTTCCTAGTATGCCTTTCGGTGCTGATAAAGCACGATTTTGTCGATTAACGTCAATAACTTAATCAGTCGATAATGATTTATACTTAAGTCTTCAAATGGGATAATCATTAGTATACCTGTTGGATCGGACTCTCCTTTACAATCGAATTTGATTAACGAGTGCTGTGTGGTAGAAGTAGCAGCAGCCTCTAACACAGTAGAAATCTTTGGGCTAAAAAAGGATAAAAACCTTCCATTTTGATTGCAATAATTAAGATCTACCGGTACTTGCACACCCCTAATCACTACTCGGAGGGCTTGTAGACCCTTGAAAATGTTCTTTATACATTCAAGCTTTTATCTAGATTGTTGTAATCTCTTCTCCGTATATTTTATACTTACTACATTAACTTACAGCTATAATGAAAAAGGCTGATGTGGTACTTATAGAATTGCTATAAGGCTATATCGAAAGCTTCAAACGGCACCTCAGAATTATAAAACCTTTCAAACATTCCAAAAAAACTTGTTAAAAAATGCGGCAACTTAGAATTAGTCGTAGTTAGAACGGGTTTCAATGGGGGAAATACTTTTTAATTTTCACTACTTTACTGTTGCATTGAACAATATACGTCCGGTAACAAATCGTCGAATTTGTAGCCAGCTTAGATGTCCGGAAATGGCTATGGCATAGTAGACATTTGAGCAACTATCGTAAAAAATCGTTGTAACTAAATAGTTGTAAAATCATGATGTAAATTAACTTTCGTTTCCTTTCCTGCGCAATTCTTGTGTTTGCGCCTAAACGTGTCATTACGCCCATACACACACAAAAAAAATTGTTGTGGTGTGCTCTAACACTCCTTGATTATGAATTCCAAATGACACTGTAGAGAATTGGCCAAACTGTACCTCTAAATTATAAAACCTTTCAAATCTTCCCAAAAAACTTGTTTCAAAAAGTGTCGACTTCGAATTACGTCGTAGTTAGAACGAGTTCCAGACTCCAGTTCTGTTGAAACATGATTAATGAGCTGCACCTTGTTCGGTACCTGAAGTTTTCACGAACTACTTAGTTTTTCTTTCTTCAAAACCCTTATCTGATCGCAAACAAAAACAAACTTAATTAATTAACTACTCAATTTGATACTCACTAAACAGGATAACTAAAATATTACTGAAAAGTTATCAAGAGTTGGTGTAGAATGTTTAAATAACGCTGGGTTAAAAAATTTGCTGCGGTTCATGGATCAATCGATTTTTATGTTTATGATAACCGGCTAAAATATTAATAATATAACCTAATAAAAAGGTTATAAAGTAAATAATTTAGAAGTATCTATCAAGTGAGCCGGATGATTATTAATAATTCACAACTATGAACTGTAAAAATTTTCCGTGCTTTGTAATTCCCACAGCTCTTCCTGCAAAAATAATTTGTTCTTTACCATTTAATAATTTCATTTAATCACTTAAATTTTGTTACCGATAAAAATTTAAGGAAAGTATGATAAGACTTCTTTTACAGGCTTTCTATTTATATTGCCACGTGCTGAACAGTGCAGATGATGAGTAACTTAAAGAAAACCGAAAGAGTTCCAGGTTCTTTATCATTAGACTATAATGGCTGACGATATTATCCATAGCTGTTTTTCATTTAAATTTAAGCATTTTATTTTGTTTTTAGTAATGGCGCCATAGAAATTTTTGCTCCCAATTGTATAAATTACTCCTAATTGTATAACTTAATTCTATCTTCATATTATTTATCTTCCTATTTTCATAGTGCTTAAATACACTTTCTCTAACTTCTCTCTTTCATTGCAATTTTTCACTAATTATAAAATGTTATTAAAAATGTTGTATGATGTGGAGGTAATCAGTTATTAGTAAGGTTCTTAGTAGTTCCTACTTGATTCCGGAGAACCTTCTAGAAGCTTCTTGTAACAAGTCCTACAAATATGCTAACATCAAACTATGCGTATGAGATTTTGTTAGAACCGTTGATTAATATTTATTTATCACTAGCAAAATACCCGACCTTACTCGGTTTGAATTGGTTTACTCTAGATTGAAGAGATAATAATCAAAATATATAATGACTTACGTTTTTTGTAGAATAAAAATTTATTTTAACACCTTTCGCCATCTTTTTATTTTCTACAACTTACTTTGGACACAAATCCTACACATGCATATCCATTCATGTAATACATTTTACATATATCGCACAATTGCTGTATGACAAAGCTACAAAATGACGAAAGGTGATACTAAGGTTACTACTATAAAAGACGATTTTGAGTTAGATTTGGAATTCCCTTTCTTTAAGTTCTTTTCATGTTCAACTCAATTAATTAAAATTACGATTTATGGCGAGTGCTCTCGCACTCATAGTCAACAAAACAATATTTATTTACTTGTGGCACTCTTGCCTCCGGTATGCGACATTGTGAAATTTTGCAATCTTCTCCTGTCATTATTACAACGAATTTTTTAATGTTGGAAAAAGTTCTAGTTTGGATTTTTAAACATTATTATTCTTTCAATAACGGCATTATTCTTTAAATAACGGCATTATTCTTTCAATAATGGCATAACTACACTTAAAATTTACTGAACATTTATACTGACTTACCTAACATTTTTAAGTCTAGTACTTTGTGGTGCCCTTGCGTGTGATGAGAAGGAAAACACATTTATTAAAATAATAAATATTTAAAACAGAAAACAGTGAAATAGAACAAAATAAAAGATGTCGGAATTATTGTTCTAAAGATATTAATTTCTGATTCATTTTTATCTCTTGATCTCGCACAGTTGCCACAATTTACAACTAAAAGTGCACAAAATTTAGAAATGTGAAATTAATTCAGAGCGAAAGAAACAGAAAATATCACTGCTCACCCGATCTTGTTTATTCTCGTTTCGTTGAAAAATATCGTCTGTCTCAAATATTCCGAAATCGTTTTCATTGCGCAAAGAACAAAAATAAGACTCGAAATAAATGAAGTATCAGAGCTGAAATTCCATGAAAAAATATAATTTTTTGAAGAATAATTACTTTTTTAGCAGTACTGGCAAAGCAATCGAAGTAATCGTAATATTCAATAGACATTCCAATTTTTCCAAAACTACCAAATTATGGTTGATTTAAGTATACTTACTCAGGTGTTTTAGCATGAAACTCATCTAAATAGAACAATAAAGAAATGTTTAATATTGCATTCACTAAACTAATAGATAATGTATAAAATAAAATACACTGCAATCAAATATCTGGAATACAATTCATGTGATGCCTACACAAACACAAAATTGAGCATAGAACAGAAAGACGGACAGACAGACTTTCGCAACCAATTTCACTCACTAAATGAAGATAAGTACTCACTGTATGCAAATTTCCATGAAGATATCTTAAACCGCGTGGACGTGTATAGGGCACAACATACAGACAGACAGACAGACACCAAAGGACGGATTCGGCATCAGAAGGGTCCGGATAGAAAACTTGAAATGGGTCGAAAATATTGAATGTACAAACAAACACTCCATTCTTATTTATATAGATTCTTTTCCCCTTTTGTTATGGTTTCCTGTGTTTCTTTTTCTCCAAATAAACCTTTACATTCTATTTCGAATAATGTACTTATTTTACGCGACAGTACACAGCCGAAACATTTCTGCAATTCAAATACTTCGATTTTACCTGTTAATTTAACCCTCCAAGTGATTTCGACGAGGTATCTCGTCAATCAAGACCTGATCAATCACGAAATATCTCGTCTTTAAGATATAGCTGATTTTTTTACGATTACGAGATGTAGTGAGTTTTCTTCTTACGCCGAGATGTAGGATACAGTTTTATCGCTGATCTTTTAGAGACAACCAGAAGGAGAGTAGCTCTGAAATAGATTCTGGAAGATTCCACCCTTCAAAACGGAGTGTCATCGGGTTGAGAGTGAAATAAAGAGGTCACCGTTGATCTTTCACAGCAAAACCCTCCTAGTCATGCAGAATTCAATCACTCCCCCATTTCGCTTTTACCCTTATTTGACCCGAGTGAAAGACAGTGAAACGAAATGTTAATACCCGCCGATTAGAGGTTTCAAAGAGAAGGAAATGACCCACGTAGCGTTTCGAGGACAAGGAGAGGCAAAAGTGGGAGGTTAAAAAGAGTGTTTTTAGCTGACAATTGTTTCCAATCTGCACGAATTCTTCTGACGGTTAGTGATGCGGGACTGATCGCTAGATAAATAAACTAAGGAACCCTCGGAGGGAAAACAAAGCCCCGGTTCCCAAACACCGGAACTGAATATCGCCTCATCGATTAATTGTTGTGGGTGGTGATGAGTATCTTTGAAACAGTTACTGCATCTGAATGATGTCAAAGACAATGCCAACGGCACTGATTGTCCACCCTCACTCAACCGATCTGAAACATTCTTGGGATGTGATTGTCTGGAGAGAATTCCTCCGACACTATTTGGAATGGTCCTCTTTCACGGAAAGCACTTCTGTAATTGTCATCAACTTGTTTTGTTGTTGAAGGAAGAGAGGTGAAGTTCCTCATTGCGGAATCAACTTTAATAGAAGCAAAATGCAATATGTAGTGCGAAGGATGCTCATATTTTGCTAAAATGTAAATATAGAAATGTCAATAAATTATTCTATTCGAACCTAAAGAAAGCAATGTGTTGCTCAACCAATCTAGTGGCGTCCGTAACAGGACTTTTGAAGGATTTACTTAAATATTGATTTCGAAGATATGGATATCAATCGTGAAAGTAAATTGAGAAAAACCACTTGAAGTGCCTTTACGAGGGTTTTAAATCAAATAGAGTCCATAATTGAAGTACCTGATCCTGATAAGAAGGCTGTGCAAGTTTCTTAGAATGTTCTAGAAGAAAGAGCTAAAGGAACAAGATGATAAAATATTACAAGTGCTGCTGGATGACGATGAAGCCGATCTAGTCCACGAAATGGAGGTCGATGAAAGCTACCTAACTCAATTTCTTGATATGACTCTAAGTGTCCGTCAAATCTTAGATGTTTCTAGAGTAGATGCTGAAAGCATTGATGAAAATGTGGTGAAACAGAATTTGAGAAAGTCTAAGCTAGTTAAGTTAAGCTACCTCTAAACTTGAACTCAATTGGTTACCCTTGATTGGTTACCGTCAACTGAAGTAACTTTGGCCCAACAATCGAAAAAAAGATTGCTTGTGCTGTATCTAGACAAAGGAGAGTGATTATCTCTTATTTATTGCAAGGGCTAATAGGTGGTAGTACTGCCTTGACTTTCTCATAGTTTTGTCTTGTAGTTCCTCAATTTACCACCACTACAGTGCTGTTCTACTTTGGCATCACTAAAACGTATATTGATGTTGTCTTCCAACTTTTCCTTGTTTATGTGATAGAGTACGTGATTCAGAGCAGATTAGGGAACTGTCTCAGTTTATTATTAAATATTTTAACTATTCTCAGTGTTATTATATTGATTTATTTCGTGGTTTGCAAACTAATGAATATTTATTACATTAGGCCAACTTTGTCCCAGGTCTTGGGGCAACTTTGGCCCAACATGGCGGTTGACACTGAGATAGTGTTAGAGTTTGTAGGTATAAGTGAAATATTCTCTGAATTTGAAGAAACACTGGAAGAATCTGGAGAAGTCAACAACAGTCCAAACAAGCAAGTTAAATCCCAAAAACTATGCAGTAGATGATTTTGTTATTGTGAAGTACGATGGTGTTAATTATCCTGGTAAGATTTTAAGCTAGTCAGATAACGGACTGACTATGGAATGTATGGAAAGAAACCTCAAATGTTGGCGTTAGCAGAAAACAAGACTGTATAAATTATGAGTGGTAAGAAGTGTGCGCGGGAAAATCAATCCTCTCCGAAAATTGCTTCAAAGAGGAATCAGTTTAATGTTCCAGAAATGGATTGTTTCTTTCTAGTATGGACTATAAATTCATCAAAACAAATAAAACAGTTAATTTACTGCGAATTTCGGATTTTTTAGATCGTAATTTCCGATACAAAACTAAAACTGTCATATCTATAGCTTAATACTATTAGTTTTAAATTGTGAAAATAGCACGTAAAAACTTAGAATGCATTCTTTCTTATGGTATTATTATTTTAAAAATTAGTTCATAAATTTATTCGATGGGATGAAAAGTATAATCTAGCGAAAGTGTACAAATTGTTGATCGCGAAGGGAAAACGTGAAACGACGATAAATTTCATGGAGATCGATGGTATTTTAGATACTTTTCGAATTACGACAAAATGATGTGCATGTTATCTTGAATGCAAAGATTTATCGATAATTCTTTGAAATATTTGTGGAATTCTGGAGAATTAACATCTGTAGATTTTATGACAGAAAATATTAAAGTTTGTGGAGGAAGGATATTTTAATCCTGATAACAAGAAGTTGACTTCATTAAATGTGTACAAGGATGAGTCGGGAATTCTGCGATTAAAAACTAAGATCATCTATAGGGAAGATTCAAAAAATTTCAGAAATCGTATTGTTTTACCTTCAGAACACATAGTAGTTAGAAGACTTAACATGACAGAACATTGAAAAAATGCCCATGCTAGATCTCAGAAGCTGTTGAATATTTTAAGAGAGAAATTTTGGATATTAAATGCACAAAAACGATCAAATCTGTAATATCAAAGTGCGTGGTCTGTATAAGACATGGAAAAAGCAGCTTAGAATATTCAACGGCTCGATTGGCAGAAAACAGAACTAGAGATGCAGACGTGTTTGAAATCACAGGTTAGGACATCTCTATCTGAAAAGAGGTGTTAAAGCTTGGATTTGCCTATACACCTGTGATGTGTACCTGCAGTGCATTTTGAACTTTTATCTTCCCTCTCGACTGAAACATTTTTACTGAGTTTTCGACGGTTCATTTCAAGACGTGGGAGACCATCAGTAGTCTATTGTGACTATGGGGCAAATTTCCTTGGAGCCTCCCATTTACTGAAGTCAGTTGACTGGAATCAAATTGTACAATATATTAGAGTTAGGAAAATTGAAACTGTAGCTTCGTTCTGGGAGAAGTTAGCTGATGTGATGAAAATTATTTGAAGGAAAGTTTCAAGTAAAGCTTTCCTATGAAGAGATGTCCACTGATTTGTAGAATCAACTATCAAAGCAAGACCTCTGACTTATGTTTCTGAGAATGAGAGTTTCCTTCTCTGTTCATCTCTACTATCATAAAATGATGTACGTGTATTGGGTGTTCGCCATGTCCTGACGAATCTATGCCACTTACAATAATGAAATTTAGCACACAGGTAGTCCGAAATTTTGCAATTTTATAGTCCAGCTCGAATTTTAAAATTTAATCTAGAACATTTAAAAATGAATTTAATGAAATTTAATTATTATTGTTTTCTTTGGAATGGCAACAGCATAAAGATATGATAGATTCTAAATTTAATTTTTCAGTTTCCGTTTTCATTTTGCGCGGAGGAATGATTTTCCAGCAGACCATAAAAAAAGTTTTAACTTTAGTTATGTAGTTCTTTTTTTCTATCTCCTAGATCGTTAAAGATAGAGTAAAATTTCAATGAATTTTAAATCTGTGGAAAATTTCACATTAGATCGATACTTAAAAATATGATTTTTAAATGCACTCATGTCTATAAAATAAGGATAACGCCAGCTACGGCAAATAAAGGTTCAGAAACAAAACAAACGTGACTTATTTATAAAGCACATTTATTAAACAAAAGATAAAGAACAAAAAAAAAATGGTGTATGTATGATACCATTCATAAAAACTACTATTTTTGCTCACTGGAGCACAACGATATCAAGTTATCAACCTTAAGATATCAACCTTACAAAAACTTAACATGACATGGTTGATAGGATGGTTAATACATTGTATGTCTCCCAGACAATGAAATACAGTCCGTACAACGCCTAGGCATGCTGAGGATCAAATTATCGAGCTGATCTTGGGGAAGATCACTCCACTCAGCAAGCAATGCTCTCCGAAGTTCCGGTACACATGTAGGAGGTGGTTGACGGGCTACATCTCGTCAGCCAAGCATGTCTCACACATGCTCTATCGGATTCAAGTCAGGTGAAAATGCTGGCCATTTCATACGGGTGATATCCTCAGATTCAAGGCATTCGTTTACAGTGTTTGCACGATGAGGACGGGCGTTGTCTTCCATAAACACAAATTCTGCGCCCATGGCACCCCTAAACATATGTACAAGTTGTTCCAGAACAATGTCCTGATAAATTTGGCCTCTCATGGTTCCGATTTGAACATGTAGATCTGTTCCCAGTAGAATTCTAACCCAAACAAGCAAACCTGCACCACCGTAACGTTCAATGATGTTGCTTGGTGGTACCTGGCGTTCTCCATATTAGCGTCCGCGGTGAATCAGACTGCAAGCTAAACCTGGACTCGTCGGAAAACATCACACAAGCCCACTGGGACGATGTTCACATTGCATGTTCTCTACTCCAGGCTAACCGCTGGCGACAATGAGTTGCCGTGAGCGGAACACATCTGACAGGCTTGCGAGCATATGGACCAACATGTCCCAAATGTCTGTAAACGGTTTGCCTTGAAACTGTCGTATCCCGTGGCTGAAGATAGAGGAAGGTCGGATGCTGTGCTCCGTCTGCTTCTTTTTGCAGTTACTGCCAAATACTGGTCGTCATTCGGCGTTGTAACTCGGGGGCGACCTATACTGTAACGTCTACTGACATTTCCATCATTTTGGAATCGTTGCCAATGCCTAGAGATGACACTTTGGGCGATTCCAAGTTCCACTGACACTTCCGTCTGAGTACGCCCACATTCCAGGCGGCCGATAATTCTACCACGTAAAAAATCATCGACATGCGTCCTCTGTGCCATAACTATTTGGCTGTGGCACTGAGCGGCTTACAGAACGCTTGTGAACAATTTTACTTCTTTGCTACCATTCCTTATATACACCTCTCTTACACTCTCGTCATTGTGACGTACTATCGGCGTCATCTAACTGCTTCCTGTAATTTGGATATTATTCTTCAAGATATAATTCTACAGGTGAAATTTTTACTTTAGAGATCGATTTCGGTGTGATTCTGAATTATCCTTAATTCATGGACATGAGGGTAAATAAAATTTTTAAATTGAATATCTCTACTATTATAAAAGGAAAAATGTTCTTCTGTTTGTCTGTCTGTTTCTTGCCATAAAATCCTGACGATTCTATGGCACTTACAGCAGTGAGATTTTGCGCACAGGTAGTCCGAATTTTTTGCAATTTTTGGGTCGCGGCGAATTTAAAAATTCAATCTAGAAGATTTTTAAAGAAATGTAATAGTTTTATTATCTACCTGGTTCTTCAACGAGTTTCTTCCGTAAGAAGAAACACCCGAATCTAGACTTTTCATCCCATGTGACCTTGCTGTAAGCCTTTGGAACCATTTCAAGTGTTTTTCATCGCAGGGAACTCGGAGAAAAATTTTTTTCGTTTCCGCTTTAATTTTGCGCGGAGGAATGATTTTACAGCCAGAATATTAATCTTTCAACTGGAAGCACTTAGTTCTTTTTTCTATCTCCTAAACCTTTAAAGATTAAAAATTGAAAGTAAAAATTTCAACTGATTTGAAATCTGCGGAAAATTTTAAACCAGATTAATATCTTACATCACGGCGTTGTCCGTGGTGTTGGTTTGCCGGGCACGGGCAACACCGGGATAGCCACGCAGTGGCTAGTCTTTTATATTTTCGCAAGAGAATGTGACGTCACGCTAACATTCGTATTCCAAAAATAAACAGATTACATTTCCAGCTCTCTTACGATTTCAGCGAAAGAAAGTAAAGAAAATAATAAAACATTTGGGCTGGCGTAAGTTAATTTTTTTTTATAACATAGGGATCGTTGAAGATAGATTAAAATTTTCAACTGATTTGAAATCTGCGGAAAATTTTAACGGAAAATGTGACACCAGATTGATACGTTTGATTTTCTTCAAAAAAAATAATTTTCCATTAAATATTTATATTTTTTGGTTTGCAAAGCAAACCACCACATTGGCAATGTGACCTCCACGAAAAGAACTGTCACGGGCAATGTGACTCCCAGGAAAAGAACTGTCAAGGGCAACGCCCATTTGGTTTTCGAACCAAACCAACACCGTTATGGCTGTTATCCAATAGGCTACGAACTCCTATTTGGTTTGCGAAGCAAATCAATAACCCCACAAAAGCAACTGGCACGGGCAACGCCGGGCTTAGTACGAGATATACGACAGACTGGTGTGCCAGATTTCGACAAGGTGGATGTACATACTCTGAACAGGAGACTTAAATACCATCAAAAACTAATGTCAGACCTCCGGAAACGATTTAGATCCGAGTATTTAGGACAACTAATTCAAATATTCGAATCTAAAAAGTGCATCGTCTCATTTCGATTGGCGATGTAGTGATTATTGGAAGTGATGATACAAAACGAGTAGATTGGATTTTGGGTCGAGTTATAGAAATTCTTCCTGGGAAAGAAAACATCACAGACCGCTACGACACAGTTGTTAAGACCTATCCAGAGACTGTATCCTCTAGAGCAGGTATGGGCAACCTTTGGAAACGTGCGGGCTAAACTTTAGGACATTAATGAAGTCGCGGGCCGTATAAAATAGGTAGTTGTGAAAAAGTAATAATAATGACATTTATTTTATATATTTATATAGTAGAATGGTAAAGTTACGTGAACAGAATAATATCGTATTGATTAAGTATTTACTTACAATCAGCAGAAATTAATGAGAAGTTCGCGCTTGAACTTGAGAAACAAGAAAATCAATGTTGGGATCAATTCCACTAATACACAGGCGCATAGTGTTTTCCAAATTCTCATCTGTAAGCCTGGTTCGATACTTCGATTTGTTAGTTTTCATCATGGAAAAGAACTGTTCACATTTATAAGTGCTTCCAAAGGCGCAAATCATTTTTCTTGCAAATGCTCTGAGCTATGGGTATATTTCTTCGGCAAAGTATGTTCTGTAGAAATCACTTAGATCCACGTCTTCAAATTTTGACTTCAAATGTATGTCTTCTTGAAGCTTGATCAACTCCATTTGCAAGTTTGTGTGAGCCTTTCCTACGTCACTTTTCAACGGAGTAGCAAAAAGGTTAAAACAGCTATCCATGTTTTTAAAGTCGGAAAATCTATTAAAAAAATGCTCCGACAGTGATTTTAGTTCTTCAGCATATTGAGCGTAATCAATATTTTCGTGACTGGATAGTGTTGAAAAATGATAACAGCTTTCAGATCGCATTTGTGTTTCCCACAAGCGAAGTTTGTTTTGGAACGCTTTCAGATGGCTGTGCAATTCGTTTACCAACTGACCTTGCTTTTGAAGCTTTAAATTCAACTCGTTTAAGTGACCCGTGATGTCTACTAGAAATGCTAAATCACATAACCATTTCTGATCACTGACTTCAGGCAATGATTTTTCCTTGATTTCCATAAAATCGGCTATTTCCTGTCTAAAATCGTAAAATCTTTTCAACATTTTGCCTTTGCTTAACCACCTTACTTCGCAAAAATATGTCACATCACCGTATTCTGAAGAAAGGTCATCCAAAAATGCTTTGAACTGGCGATGGTTAAGCGCGCGGGATCGAATAATATTAATTGTCTTTATTACCACATCCCTAACGTTCTGCAAACTGATGGACTTAGTACACAAGTTTTGTTGGTGAATAATGCAATGTAGGATTATTAAATCGTCTTTTTGCACATTCAAGTCAATTGCTTTTTCTTTCAAAATTCCTATGAAACCTTTTCGTGAACCGACCATAGAAGGTGCACCATCTGTGCAAACCCCAATTAATTTGCACCACTACAAACGATACTGTTCAATAGCACTTTTAACCTCATGGAAAATATCTTCTCCAGTAGTGGTCCCTTTTAGAGGCTTTAAAGCCAGCAATTCCTCAGTTACAGTAAATTCTTTGTCAACGCCTCGTATAAAAATAGCTAGTTGTGCTGTATCAGACAAGACGGTGCTCTCGTCCAAAGCAATTGAAAATGCTTCAAAATCAGTCACGCGATCAGCCAATTTTTCCTTGATATCACCAGCCATCATATAATTGTAACTTTGAAGTACCGTATTTTTCCGAAAATAGGACCTAACCAAAAGTTAAACACTAGCACCTCTAAAATAAGACCTAGTTGTAATGATAGAAAAAACATAAGATAGAAAAAATTGTAAATAAAAATAAGAGGACTTATCGTTATCTTGTAGAATCGTTGATGATGACTCCTTGTTTGTCTTGGAGGAAGAGACCAATGACACAATGAAAAAATCTAACTCCTCTTTAACAATAACAACTAATCTTTATTGTATTCTAAGTGCTATGTGAGGACAGTTGAACTTTTCTCTGAGGGAAAACTTTCTTAATATAATGAACCACAGTCGCTTCAGATCGGCAGCCAGACCTAAGTTTTTTGCCTAAGTTTCAGAATGGGACCGCACAGGAAGTATCAGTATTTTATGCCGACAGAAATCCGAGTAGTGTTGGTTTGTATCAGTATTTTTTTTAACAATCACATCCGCTAATAAGGAATGGAATCAATAAGTGCAAGGTTGTTTCTCGGATACAATCAATAACGAAATTTATAATTATTATTCCCGATTATCCGTAGAATTGGGTGGCGTGATGTGTTGCCGATAACTTGTCTGGCGACTTTGAAACCTCGTTCTGATTTAATTTATTCAAGAAAACAGGCTCATCCATCTCATATATCCAATTCTAATTTATTAGTAATAATAACTTTTTTAGATAGTATTGAAAATACCTACTTTTACATTTTTATATTCAGGTTTGCCGCAAATAATTCAAGATATTTTATAGTGTGGAGTTGGAGTCAACTGAAAAAGATTGAGAAACGCTGACCCACGTAGTTCAGGCTTTTGTTTCCCTCTCACTCTCTTGTTGGCGAGAACAGAGAATATTTACTTCTTTTCGAGCACGATTTTAAAATGTTCCACGGGCCGGATCAAAAGCCGGGCCACATCCGGCCCCCAGGCCGGAGGTTGCCTATATATGTCCTAAACTAATAGCCGCATAGGAAAAAAAATCTTCTCTGTCTTGTTCAATGTACAATTTTGAACAAATCATGTTATTTTCGATATTTTCGGATCCGTACTTTCTCGGGAAACCGTCTAAGAATCGAACGAAAAAAGTGATTTTTCAATCCAGCGGTAACTTTTTTTTAATTTCGAGAGATATGAGGAGTTGTCTTAGCTCGAAATTGTTTTTCCAGCAATCTTGGTAAAACAATCTATATAGTGTACTGTTATATAGTACTAGCTGAGTTGAAATAGATCCGAAACTGCATAGTTATCCGTCATTGCTCGGGTTGAATTGGTTGTAATTGTAACTCACTGTTATTGTTTCAAATTGATTTTAGCCCCTCTGCACACTCAGAATAAATCAAAACGGGGGTTTATCATGTAGCCTATGTTTATCGTAAGCTTTAAAACCATAAATGTATGAAATATAGCGTCGATTGATCAAGCAGTGATCATAATAATACTCACTGTTAATCCTTTGGGGATTTTTAATGATTTTTAACCCCTCTGCACCTGGTACAAATCAAACGGGGATTAATATGTACCCTACGTTATCCGCAGTGCAACTAAACAAGTGCACCAAATATGGATTGGTCAAAGGGTGTAAATGTGTATAGAGAACAGACATATAGACTGCTTTATATATACTATAAACTAGCCAATACGTGGCCAGCACGGCATTGCCCGTGACAGTTATTTTCTTTGGTATGACCACTGCTCGCTAATCCCCGGTGATTGCTATGATTGCGAAGCAAACCAAATGGGAATTCGTAGCCTATTGAATAAAAGCCCTCACTGCGTTGCCCCTGGTGTTGGTTGGATTCGGAAACAACACCACGGGCAACGTCGTAATGGCCTCGTCATTGTCAAATGCGGCCAAATTCGAATAACGAAGCCATCCAATCGGCGTGACGTCACAATCTCTTGCAAAAATATAAATATTCAATTGAAAAATTATCTATTAAAATAAAATCCAATTTATAAGGTGTATATATATATATATATATATATATATATATATATATATATATATATATATATATATATATATATATATATATATATATATATATATATATATATGTAATGTAGTTGTGGTCGAGTGAGGAAACTGTTTCGGATCAATTGCTTTATTCATAAAAGGCGCACAGTCAGTACTCAGATGAAAATGCAAGACAGTGGCAAAATGGCGACATGGTCGCGTCAGAACAGAGTCACCAGGACGAATGCGAAAGTACGTCTTGCCTGTTCGTCCGACACCGCAGAAAAAGCCCCGCTCAAGAGATTCAAACTCCCTCCTTAGGGGAAGAGTTGTTCCCTAATCCCTAGGAACGTAAGACGCCCCCACCCTTGTTGATCCCTATTGGACTAGACGCAGCGAGTCACTCAGGATAGGTACAAAAAGGGACAGCGTCTCTTAAAACGTTCCCTACCAAAAGAAAGATCTCCGATGCTGATATGATCCTTCGGGATGTCACCCAATGGTACGGGGTACGTATCCATATTGCTCTAATTGATAAGGGGGCTAATTTCATAGTCTTTGTAGAATAATGTTACATCCCCCCTCCCCAATTTTTGAGCTGAACTACATTAAATGGAAAAGAGTTTAAGATCTCTTGAACGAAGTCTACAACACTTAACATTATGATACAAACTAGTGCATGTGTATGATGAGGAGATAATATTTCCTAATACTGAAAAACACCTGGTTTTCAAATGTAAACACACACAAACTGTAAACTTGTAGACATACGTGACATAAAAGCAAAATAGGATGAGTTTAACACTGTGCACAACACTATAAGATTGATCTAAAGCATGATTATAACGATAGAAAGACATAAAAAGTTAAACTTGTTCTGAAACATTCATGTAGATATAAAAATTTTTTACTAACAGTACTTTTGTTAGCACTAATAAACGAATACAAGGTATTCATAACATATGCAAAAGAAAGCTTCCATTCATAATAGCAGTTCGGTATACAAAGGCGGGGCATGTTTTGTTGAAAGTTCAAGACAGTTCTTTTATGCCTGACCCCCTTTGTATGTTTTTATGCAAATGACAATGAAGTACAATAAAAAGGTAGATACTAGAAATACTGATAGACTACGAATCTAAGAGCATGAAAATGTTTGTGCTCTGTAAGTCCATTCAATATGCATACAGTATAAAGTATCAGATTGGAAGTATAGTTTTAGTACCAATACAATGTTCATGCTTTTCAATAAAACACCTAAAAATACAGCATAATAAAGGTAATTATTATTACATCCTGAATAATACTAAAATTTGAAGACCACTTTTTGGTAAAAGAAAATGGTATACTGCTCAAAAAGCAAGAAAAAGTTTACCCAACTATTCGTTGGTGGATTCCATTAATAGTGGAAGCATACAACATTTAGGTTGTAGTGTACACCTGAGTGGAAAATATTATTAATTCTCAGCCATAATCATTCAGTATACCAACTGATTCAAGTTGACATAAAAACAAAGCATATATATTAAGTATTGACATCGTCTTATTCGTGGCTTAATTTCAGTTTCTCCGGTAGGTTATACT
Source organism: Metellina segmentata (assembly GCA_947359465.1). NCBI lineage: Eukaryota > Metazoa > Arthropoda > Arachnida > Araneae > Tetragnathidae > Metellina > Metellina segmentata. The sequence goes on from OX375872.1 coordinate 6,892,183, forward strand.
TCCTCAATTTTGAAATATGAACAATTTCCGATTTTTGTTTGGTATGATTATTTGTCTTACTTATTTCATAATTAACATCAGAATGCTTGTTAATTATGGTATAGGGTCCAGAAAAAGGCGATGTCAATTTACGTGTATTAGGATAGTCAAAAATTCCTCATATATTACTATTTCTCCCGGTTGAAATTCAGTGTCAATAAACCTTGCATCATAATGAATTTTATTTCCTTCATGATATTGCTTTGTTCTTTCCATGGATAATTTCCTAGCTTCTTCTACTGAAGGGTAAATTGGATTTTGATCTAAAGGACTAGGATAAGGTATGTCTCCAAACATGAGGTATGCTGGTGGGAATTTAGTGACAGAATGGGGTGTTAAATTATATTCATTAGTCACCTGCTCTAATAATTTAGGCCATGGAATTTTCTTATCCGATTCATTCATTTTACATCTTAACCTAGTCACTATGGTTTGATTTAATCTTTCGACTTTCCCATTGGATTCTGGTCTGTGGGCAGTTGTGAGCAATTGTTTAATATTATGATGTTTAAGGAATTTTTTGAAATGTGAGGATGTAAACGCTGGGTTTCTATCACTTAAAACTTGTTTTGGTTGCTGCACATTGAAAAGTTGTTTAATACAATTTGTATAAGTTTGTGCTGTCACACTTTTCGAGGCAAAAGACCACATATATCTAGTATGGTGATCCACAATTAAATGTAAATATTTTTTTGTTGAGTTGTAATAATTAAAACCGCCGACACTATCAATTGCAATTAGCTCAAATGGTTTTTCGACTGGAGGCATGGATTGAAGCAATCCATAACGTTTCTGCCTAGGTTTTTTGTTGACTTGACACACATGACAATGTCTATTATAATTAGCAATATCTAAATTTATATTTTGCCAATAGTAGATGGGTGTTATTAAATTTATCATTTTCTGCATTCCTGGATGACCAAATTTGTCATGTGCTAGTTTCAACAATTTTAGTCTGAGTGAAAAAGGAACTACAATTTTTGTGAACCCTTTCTTTTTTATGCATAGAATATTGTCAATTTCAATGAAATTTCCACTTAAGTTATCTGATTTTTGAGCCTCTTCCAATTCAACCAATTGCAACAAGTGTGATACACCTTTTGACTCGTTTTGGTTAATCGTTGGTTCTGATGTTGGGAAAGTATCTCTAGATAACATATCCGCCTCTATGTTTGCAGTGCCTTTAATATATTTTATATCGTAGTCATACATACTTAATTTTAGTGACCAGCGAAACAATCTACCTTTCAGGTTTTTAACATTTTTTAACCAAACCAATGCCGCGTGGTCAGTATGTATCACAAATTTTGTCCCAAACAGGTAATGATGGAATTTGTCTAACGTATCAACTATAGCAAGACATTCTAGTTCAGTGATGGCATAGTTACGTTCATAGTCTCTTAGACTTCTAGAATGGAACGCAATAGGATGTAAGGCCCCTGATGCATCAGGTTGTTTTAAAACCGCACCAATGGCACTTTGGCTGGCATCAACACATATGTGACAAATCACATCCGGTTTATAGATCGAAAGTATTGGTTTGGAACTAAGGGCATTTTTCAATTTTTCAAATGCCTTCTGGCATTTCTCAGTCCATAAAAACTTAACCCCTTTTTTCAGTAAACTGTTTAAAGGTGCTCTAAGTTTAGCGTAATTGTCTATGAATTTATGATATACGTTAATAGATCCTAAAAACCTTTGTAAGCCTTTTACATTTTTTGGTGGTTGTAGTTTCTTGATTATCTGAATATTGGTATTATCAGGAGTAACCTGACCATCAGAAATTTCATAGCCCAAAAATTCTATTCTGTTTTGCAAAAATTGACATTTCGAAGCTTTCAGTTTTACATTTTCTATTTGACATACTTCAAAAATATTTTTAAGGTGTTGTATGTGCTCTTCAAAAGTTTTAGAAAAGATGACAATATCGTCAAAATAATTAGAGGCATATGTAACTTTATGTTTGGTCAGGATTCTCCTGATTGTTCTTTGAAAAATACTAGGAGCATTACGCCATCCAAAAGGTAACCGCAACCACTCATACAAACCAGTGTTTGTAGTAAAAGCTAATTTTTCTGTATCTTTAGGGTGTATAGGGATATGCCAATAACCTGAGGCCATATCTAGCTTAGAAAAGTATTTACTATTAGTTAGTTTATCAATCAAGGTTTCAATAAGTGGTAATGGTTCTGCATCCGCAGTTGTAATTTGATTTAGTTTTCTAAAATCAATACACAGTCTACTTTTCTTTCCCTCATCCTTTTTATATGCCAGTGTTACGGGAGCCGAATAAGGTGAAGAGCTTTCCTTTATGATACCTGCGGTTAATAGTCCGTTTATTTGAGTGTCAATTTCCTCTTGTTGTGTAGGAGATGTTTTATAAGCTCTCAGGGATACTGGTAAATCTGAATTTAATCTTACTCTTTGCGGTTCAATTCTTATAGTACCCACATCATATTTATTTTTTGCAAAAATACTATCATATTGTTTTAACAACATCTGTAATTCAGAATTTTCCTCAACTCTGGTCTGGTAATGTATCACATTATCAGAGGTTGGTTTAGGTGTTGTTCTCAATTTGGACGTTTTTACACAATTTTCACTTTTAGCGTTTGCATTGTTTGGGCCTATCTCATTATCTAACTCACAACCATCTTTTCTATTTTTATCCGCTGAAAGATCGTCTTTTTGCTCCCTATCGTGTTGTTTTTCTTGTTTATCCCTTTCTCTAACATCTGGACTTAAATGTAATTGGGAAGAGGTTAGTTGTGTGAGTTGTGTTTGACCTGGAGTTGAAATCAAATGTCCTAACAAACAATCTGTAGATGAAGAAGAAACAGTGGCCACTGTGTAATTATTTTGTACAATTGTTTGTGTGTGTGTGTGTGTTTCGCAGTTGATCATCAACTGAAAATCTCCACAACTTTTTAATCCCAATATAGCATATTCTAAAGTTGTGTTCAAGACATGAAATTCCACAACTCTACTGATACTACCAATTTTGAGAAAGACACTACAACACTCCCGTACGGTTACAAAGCCTTTCGTTTGTTTTATCGTCAAATTCTTGTCTTTACTTTTTGAGAGATTAAATTTTTCAACTAGGTTTTGGGGTATAATATTGACAGTAGAACCCGTGTCAATATTTACCATTATATACCTTTCTACTGTTTGATAACTCCCCTTGTTTTCCGTGCCCCTTTTACTTTGTGCGTTTTCTTGGAAGTACCCGGGCACTATGAGTTGTCAATATAAACCATGATTATCTTCAGGTATTTGGTTAGATGTTGTTTGTTGAATTTGTTGGTTTCTAGGGTTATTTGGACACGAACTTCCCCAGTGAAGTGCATTTATAATTCCACTATTTGCACAAAAATGACAAGGCCTAGGTGGTAATTGTTCTGCGAAATGACTTTGTGGCCATCTAGGTACCCTTGGTGTTGACGCTCGGTGAAATTGAGGGGTTCTTTGACCCATAACCTGATTGTTTTGTCTGAAATTCCCTTGTCCGTTTTGCCTCCCATTGTAAGGAAAAAAGGGTTGTCTCTGTTTAGGTTGCGCTAGGTGTTGATAATTTGGTGCAAATTCTCTATTTGCGCCCTTACTTTGTTCGGGTTGCTGCGTATCAATTATTTTTGATACGAATTCGAGCCATTGGTTAGGGGTTTTGGGTTCTTTAATGAGAATAAGAGCCTTTATGTGGGACGTAAAACCCACTGATAAACCCTCCACTATGTGGGTGGTACTGAGTCCTATCTTTCTTCCTAACTCCACTTTTTTAGTGAAATATGTGTTGAGGTCTCTGGGATTTCCACTGTATGTTAATTTTTGAAAGTCGCCAAAATTATTACTCGGTGTGAAGTAGTGTTCCTGAAAGATCTGTACAATTTCAGGAAAAGTAGTACATGCAAGGCAATTGTTAAAATAAAGTGTCAAAGCCGATCCTTTTAAGTAGTTAGGGAAATTCAACAACTGCCAACCCTCATCTAAATTTAGTCTTTCACATGTAATTTTGTATAATTTTAACCAGGAATCCCAATTCATATTTAACGTGGGATCAAAACTTATCAGGTCAACTTTTGAATTTGGAATGTTGCCATATGTGCTACCGTTTTGGTTTGACTCTTCCCCAACTTGATCAGTGGGGTCGGGTTATTTCTATACTATTCAAGGCCACACCGTTTTGGACACATGTAGAATTATCCATGATTTTCTGATAATATTTTCCACTCCTTAATGACATGAATTTACCCGAGGAACCCGACTATCCGAATATTAGTCATTCTCAATTTTAACAATTACAGAGCAACATTCTATTAAATGCTACAAATACGCGACAAAAATTTAACTCGCTACTCAGATTTGTTACAATGTGGAAAGAAATATTATTCACTAGTTAATCAAAATAGCAGTGTATAAATCTATTACAATGTGTAACAAAATGTTATTCATTAGTTTATCACAATAGCATTGTCTATTCCCTTGTCTTGAACATCCGCAAAACGGCGCGAGAAAAAAAAAAGTTCGGCGCTTACCCCAATGTCGTGGTCTACCTTTGCATCTTGGAACAAATCGAATGAGTTCCTCTCTGGTCTTTTGACACAAAATATCCGGTCTTGGTGGTCCCAAAGAAGAGTTCGTGCACTTAGTCCAGGATTACACTCCGGTCCAGGCTTGGAATCCGGTTCATGAGTGGTTTCCGGCTGCTCTCATCCAGAATTGTGCTGCGGTCCAGGCTTGAGATCTCGTTCTGGATTAGGATCAGGCTGCTTTCGTTCAAGATTACGCTCCAGTCCAGACTTGGGCTCTAGTTCAGGTTTCGGGTCCGGTTGCTCACTGGGAAACTCTGCATTGAACAGCAAGTTGGAAGTAATTTCTTATTGACATGGGCTTCATCGAGAATTCATCCTGTCGACTTGTAATGTAGTTGTGGTCGAGTGAGGAAACTGTTTCGGATCAATTGCTTTATTCATAAAAGGCGCACAGTCAGTACTCAGATGAAAATGCAAGACAGTGGCAAAATGGCGACATGGTCGCGTCAGAACAGAGTCACCAGGACGAATGCGAAAGTACGTCTTGCCTGTTCGTCCGACACCGCAGAAAAAGCCCCGCTCAAGAGATTCAAACTCCCTCCTTAGGGGAAGAGTTGTTCCCTAATCCCTAGGAACGTAAGACGCCCCCACCCTTGTTGATCCCTATTGGACTAGACGCAGCGAGTCACTCAGGATAGGTACAAAAAGGGACAGCGTCTCTTAAAACGTTCCCTACCAAAAGAAAGATCTCCGATGCTGATATGATCCTTCGGGATGTCACCCAATGGTACGGGGTACGTATCCATATTGCTCTAATTGATAAGGGGGCTAATTTCATAGTCTTTGTAGAATAATGTTACATATATATATATATATATATATATATATATATATATATATATATATATATATATATATATAACCTAATTTTTACACCTAATTTTACCTAATTTTTACCTAATTTTTTAGCACCTAATTTTTTACCGCTAGGCGCACCTGTGCACCTAATTTAAAAACTTAGGTGCACCTCGTGCACCTGTATTAAAAAATATATTTCGAGGCCTGATATATATATATATATATATATATATATATATATGATGTAAAATTTTCCGTTGAAATTTTCAATCTATCTTTAACGATCCCGATTTTACAACAAAAAAAAAGAACTAAACAATGCCAGTCAAAATTTTTTTATTTGTTTTGCTCTCCTTTGCTGAAATTGTTTGAGCGCAGGAAATGTAATATGTTGATTTCTCGAAAGCCGAGGTCAAATTCGTATGGGAAAAAATATAAAAGTTACAATTTAAAAATAATTTTTTTAAAGAAAATCATATTGTTAGGTATCGATCTATTGTAAAATTTTCCGCAATTTTCAAATCCGTTGAAATTTTTACTCTATCTTTAACGATTTAGGAGATCGAAAAAAAAGAACTACATAACTCCAGTTAAAACTTTATTTCTTTTTGTCGGAAATCAAACGGAAACGGAAAAAATAAATATAGAATTTGTCATCTTTATGCTGTTGCCATTCTAAGGAAAACAATAATAATTAAATTCCAATCAATTATTTTAAAAATGTTCTAGTTAAATTTTAAAATTTGTGTTTCGCTCAAAATTTCGCTTCAAAAATTGCAAAAAATTTGGACTACTTGTGTGCAAATCTCATTACTGTAAGTGCCATTGTTTCGTCAGGACAGAACACACATACAGACAAACATTCCCTTTTATAATAGTAGAGATTATTTTCATTGGGCCAAGCATTTTAGGATTGAACTTGACTTTCTTCGTATTTCTGAACACAAGAGTTATAATTACTGTCAGTACTTAGGTCCATACGTAAAAAACTAGCAAATTGATGTGAGAAAAATGAAATCCCTTTACAACATATAAAGACTTGATACTTATTCATGAAGAGCAAATAGCTATTCCAAGGTGTCCTTACAACCCGTCCTCTCTAAAACTAGAGGGTCCTTTTGATCCCTATATAATTTTTATGGCCCCAAACGTATAGCAAGTATACCGACAATATTCATTGTGAAATGTACAAAGCAAATGAATAGCTTCAAAAACACAACTGAAAAGTATGCATCACGAAAGCATGCACTCGAATAATTTCCCCATATGCCGAGAAGTCGTTTCAAAAGTTAGTTTGTATAGAAATATCTAAATATTTGAATTTTAATTTAGGGTAACAGTGCCTCGCTGTAACAACGTGAACAAGTGACACGTTTAGGCTAGGGATGCGACATCGATGTCGATGTTTTGAAAACATCGATGTTTTACAAAAAACATCGATGTATTTAACATCGATGTATTGGAGTCGATGTTTTTACGTTTTCGATGTTTTTAAGTAACAAAGTACCATTATAAAAATAAAATTAAAAAAACAAGTAGCAAAATTTTATAATCGGTAAATTGAACAAACTTTTAGACCTAAGTGGCCAAGAGTCTGAAAAGAACGGGGATAAAAGGGTGAACGGTGCCCCTAGCAACGAGACAAATGACAACCAACAACCAATGCGAGTGCTTGGAATGTTCCGAAGAAGTGTTATTAACGAGAGCGGCTTATAAAAAACATCGATGTTTTGAAAACATACATATCGCATCCCTAGTTTCAGTTCGTGTTTTGTTCTTGTTGTGGACTCGTGAGTCTTCTTTTTATAGAGCTGAAGTTTCTAATGTTTATGTTTCTCTTGGGGATGTGAAGTTTTCAGTGCTGTCTTTATTAGATTTGTAAAATAACGATTCGAGTGCAAGTGACGATTCAGTTATGCCTCCCAAAAGTACCATTTGGAAATATTTCTCCAAAACCTCGGACAAATTGGCGCAATGCACTATTTGCCTGAAGTCCCTGAAAACATCTGGAAATACTACGAATTTGACTGGACATCTGAAAGCAAAACATGGTAATATTTATTCGCAGTATCGGGAGTCATCAAAGAACTCCAAGGTAAAAGACAAACTACACAATCCAGATGCTGCAGCCATTCCAAGTACTTCGTTAATTGAAGAGGAGCATTAAGAAGAAACTTTAAGTTCATATTCTACTGTTGTGGTTGACCATGATGTTCCTATTTCTAGGTTCCATCAAAAAACCTTGAAAGATACTTTCACCGACGTAACTTCTTTTAAAGATGGTGGTGATATGCACAGCAGAGTTTCACAAGCTATTCTGTACATGATTTGCAGAGATTCGCAGCCTATTTCGATAATTGAAGACGAGGGTTTTAAACACTTGTTGAAAGTAACTGTGCCATTGTATAGTGTTCCAACACGAAGAATTATTGATACATTGATCGATCACAAATACGAAACAGTGGCACTTATTTTAAAAGAGCGATTGAGTAATGTGTCAAATGTGTGTCTCACAATGGATATTTGGACTGAAACGCACCAGACCAGAAGCTTTCTTGGTGTAACAACTCATTTTATTGAAAATTAGGTGTTCGAGTCTGTTATTCTCGGTGTTCATGAGTTGCATGAAAGTCAAACAGCTCAAAATCTGGCTGATCATCTTACGAAAACATGCTCTGAATGGGGGTTGACACCAGAGAAAATTACAGCTGCTGTTACAGATGGAGGAAGTAACATCGTCAGTGCAGTGGGAAAAGCGTTTGGGGAAAAAAAGCACAGCTTCTGTTTTGCTCACTTTCTGAATTTAATGGCACAAAAATCGTATGAATCCCTACCAGATGTTGCTTCAATAGATAAAGTGAAAAGCATTGTGAAATGGTTCAAGCATAGCGTGGTAGGCAGTAATGAACTTCGTAAGAAAACAGAACTTACGCTGATTCAGAGTGTAACAACAAGATGGAATTCTTCTTTCTACATGTTGGAAAGATTCCTTCAGTTGAGGGAGGTTGTTGCAAGTATTGTAAACTTCAACAAATCGGCTCCACCAATGCTTTCAGCTACGGACATGGAGTTTTTACAAGAATTTTGTACACTGTTCAAAAGTATAGAATTCGCAACAACACAAGCATCAGGAGAAAAATTCGTAACAGCAAGCTGTGTCATACCAATTGTAAAAATGATGCAGAATAAAATAAATGCAGTGTCATGCTGTTCAGAGCTAGGGATAAAGTTGGTAGCATTGAGAACAGTCAATTTTTCGCAATGGCATCCTTATTGGATCCACGTTTCAAAAACCTTCACTTCCAAGACAAGGCTGACTTAAGAATCTGGATTAGGAAGCTTAACAACGAGATCAAGGAAGAGAGTGAATCGTCGGATTCTGAGGGCGGACGATTGTCTCCAGAGCCACCTTCTTCTCGAGGTAAATATATTTATTAAGATTGTGCCAAATGAATTTAAAACTTAAAATTTTTATTTATATACATATACATATATAACTATATATATATATATATTTGTGCAGAACATGATTTTTGGGAAGATCACCATAAGATGGTAGAAGATAACTGGAGTGTAAGAAAGAGGTCGAAGCTTTTAGAGGAACTTGACACAGGTAGTCTGGTGCCCGAACTTGCAGTTTACTTCAAGGCTCCTGTTCTTAAACTAAAGGATAACCCACTCACATTTTACTGTGATAATTATAATTACAAGAATTCTGTAATGTTTATAAAGTTGCAACTAAGTATTTATCAGTGATGGCGACATCTGTCCCATCAGAAAGAGTTTTTTCCATAACTGGTGGGATAGTTACTGAAAAAAGAAGCCGACTTAAGGGGGAGAAAGTTAACAAACTTCTTTTTTTACAAACTGTAAATAAGAAATATTGGGGCTTATAATAATTATAGGGAGTAACTATTATGGTAAATATTATAATGTTTTTTATTTACAAAAAAATTATTATTTACAGGAAATAAAATATAAGTTTGTTATGTTTTTTCCCATCAGTTGATAAATAATTAATAATAACTAACAATAATTATTTTTGTGTACCAACCCACCTACACTTAAAATTAGTTGTACCCATTTCAAACTGTAAATATTATTTTGTTTTGTATTATTCAATCTGAAAATAAAAGATTTGTTAGTTGTTCGAATTAATTTTTTTTTTACTTTGTTTTGACAGTTAAAAAAAATCTTTACTATAAGTTAATAAACACGGCCACTAACAAATTAAATCCCCCCGGGTGTACATTAATGTTAGAGATTACTAAACGAGGTTAAAAAAATAGGAAAAAAGTTTAAACACACCTCGATGGTTTTGGGCGATGTATTATTAACATCGATGTTTTATTATTGAACATCGATGTTTTGTTGTCGATGTCGCATCCCTAGTACCTACCTAATTATAGTTTAAACACTTATGTCAAATTGTTGTAAATATTACTTTTTTTTATATTATTCAATTTGAAAATAAAAGATTTTTAATTGTTCTTATTAAATTTTTTTTACTTTGTTTTGACAGTTAAAAAAAATCTTAGTTATAAATTAATAAACACAGCAAATGACAAATTAAATCCCCCTCGGGCGAACATTAATGTTTGAGGTTGCTAAACAAGTTTTAATAAATGGGAGAAAAAAAGTGTAAATACACACTGATGCTTAAAAACATCGATGTTTTTTGGGCGATGTATTTTCAATATCGATGTTTTAATTTTGAACATCGATGTTTTGCTATCGATGTTAGTTTAGGCGTTTAGGTTGACTAAATTATTTGTCATCAATGGTACATAATATAACATGATGGAAGCAACGATGGATTGGCGGATTGTTTCGGCGCTGTTCTTTGGTATAATAAGTATCATTGGAAATAAGTAGTTGGAATGTAATGATGAAAATAAACTTATTCCGTTTCCATAGCGATACACCAAAAATGATTCATTCATTTTCACCCCTTCAAGTTTGTCCCATTAGTTCGGAAGTATTCTTAATTTGAATGGATGTTCGTTGAGAAGAAGTCTCCGTTAGATCACCTGAAAACTCCACCTGCGTTGCTGCAGGTGATTCTTGCACGCTACCGTGACTTGAAATGACCCCTTTTCTGACCCAAAGGTACGCAATATGAAAATGAAATTGAGAGAAACTTTCATTTGGGGAACTATTAAGAGAGAACAGCAACAAATCTGTTAATGCAGAAGGATATATATTTTGGAGAATAGTTTCAGGAGAAAGTAATTTAAGGAATCAGGTAAAATATATTTGATCATTTATTTGCTAAAGGGTTTTTAATTGTTTTATTTTCAGTTCCCTCGAATAGATGTAACACCGAAGACATCTCTAATCATATCATCGTCATATCATCCGAGACAATATCGCGAACAGTGTCAAGTTGTTGAAACACAATAGGGTTTCTTTGTTTCACAAAATCTACACATTTTCTTAACAACTAAAAATTGATTTACTCCAGCTTTTCAAAAAGCTTAACTTTACACGAGATTTAATTTAATTTCTCTATTAAATTTCTAAACAAATATAGTATTTAAAAAATCGTTTGTCTTCAAAAATGAAAGCTATAAAACTTTTGAATCACATTATGGCTATTTTGCTCAATATTTGTGTGGACATGCAGTCATGTGACAAAATTATGCACGTTAGCATATTTTAATAATGAAGCATTTTTCAACTTTTTACCCTCCAAGTGATTTCGACTAGGTATCTCGTCACAGATCTGGTCAATTTTGCCAATGAAAAGATATCTTGTCTATCAAGATAATGTCGGTTTTGTGAATGACACGTTATTTTTTTGAGCCTTAACTGCCCTATTATTATTAAGGGAATGAAGATTCAAGAAGGGGCAAAATAAATTGGCCTAGAACTGTCGACAGTTTGGAACATGTTTTTGCTGGTCACTACAGGGTGGTTTTCGAAGCGAAGATATACCACCAGGAGGATTAATGTATTCTTAGTTAAAACATTTCTAAAAATGCTCCAAAATGTCGAATTTACCTCTTGATTGCATCGGCGACATGATTAATTTGTCATCTTTTCATTCAAAATGTTTCAAATTCACTTAAGTAACAAATTGGTATAGGGTGAGAAAGATTGGTTCATTTCTTACTATGATAGGCAAGATTCGTGAATAAAGAGCAGTGATAGGCCATGAGATTCAACACCCACTAATTTTTACACTAAAAAATATTCGTTCCTTTGTATTGCCGGGTTTTATATAAAGTGTTTGGAGCAATTTCAATTAAAAAGTCACAGTTTTGTATAATCCGTCAAAAAAATTCAATATTTAACTGTTACATTACAGTTTTGGCCTTTAGAAATAAATTTAAGTAAGTTTGGCCTTTAGAAAGAAGTATAAGTGTGTAAGTTCATATTATTTCAAAACAAATAAAAGCAATTTTAAAGAAGTCTTTCAGTATTTATGCAGCGATTTCAAGATCTCACCAAAAATATAATCGACCTCTTCACTATTTATTTATTAATCTTTGTCTTGATTTCTATAATATTTATTTTGGGGATAAATCACATAGCTAAAAAAATATTTTTTAATAACTTAATATCTTAAAAAATAGTAATAAATTGTAGTTCTATTTATATAAGGAATGAAACAAACCCATTCTTATTACAATGTGATTTATAAGTAATCTTTTACAAAGTTAAAACTTCCAATTGTGACTGCTCACTTTTTATTGACCTTTCTCTGCAAATCATATACGCTCTAAAAGCATACTTCTTGTCTAAGATGTGTTTTACAAAATTATGTGTTATTTTGAACGAAATTCAAGAATTAAATTTCAGTATGTCACAAAACGTCCTAAAATGGTATTTCTTTTACAAAATTCGATCATGAACAATCCGGAAATCAAGTCTTACTTTAAGCGTAATAAGCGATTAAAAAACGCGTCGAAGTCACGTGACTGAAAACGTGGAGCATGGTGTGACGTCATCGTACATGAAATCTCGTGCTACATTCACCGACTGCATGTTATTTGAGGTTGCTTTCATTGATTTTACGCTAATTTCAAGCTAATTTTATTTTTTAAATAATTGTGTCTTTACATTATTATTATAAAGATTTCTTCTCTAAAAATGACGACTGCAGAACAAAGGTTTGTAAAAGGCCAAACGGATAATCTACCTAAATTGGATAGTGTATACATGTTTTCTTTTTTGGGAAACCATCCAAATTTCATGGGAGTAGAAATGAAAGGCGTAAAAGCGAAGAGATAAGGTAATATTTTATGCAATATATTTATTTCTTTTAAAAAAATGTATTTTTATATTGCTTAAAAAGAGTAGAGCTATTATCAATAAGTTGTACTTAAGAAAATAGAATATTAATAGTTGTTCTTTTCCTTAATAAGTAACACAGTTCATTCCGAAATAGATTTCTTATATAGATAATTAGAATAGTATATCAAATAAGAACTTTATGTTAGGAAAATAATTTCAAAGTAGATTCAAATTGTAGGGGTATCAAATTAGTGATTTTTGAAAGCTATCTTATAATTAATTTTCTACGTTAATTTTTTAGCAAAATTATTTTTGTTAGTTAATGAACAATACAATTTAAAATATATTTAAGCGGTAATACGTAATGTGCTAAAGGATGATTCAAAAATAACACGTGTAGAGAAACTTTTTGCGAGAATTGCAACTGCATTAAATATTGAACACAACATTTGGTAGTCCAACATTTTAAACCATGAAGAAGGTAGTGTGATAATTTGATTGAAGTTGAAAGAAATGTTATAAAATTACACAAATTAAAAAGAAAATTGATAATTGTTTAAAAATATTAGTTTGCAAAACAAATGAGGTGAAAGCTAAGTTGCTTCGTACTGCAAGAGAGACTCCCAGTAGTTTTCTATGTCATTCTACAACTATAAAACAAATAAAGTAATATATAAATTAAAAAATTTCACTTGTAGCATTATTTATCAAAATTTGTTAACACTTGTTTTTAACTTTAATTTCGTATTTTTAATAGAAATATTCGTACAATGCTTTTTTTTTAATAAATTAATTTTACGTTTATTCCCTTTTAAAATAATTCTATTTATATACATTTGTGTATAATGTTAAAAAAAGATTAAAGTTTTAAATTTCAAATCAAGAAGAAATACTTTTTAATTATAAATCTTAATTATAATGACACTTATTCCATAATACTTATCATTCAGTTTAAAGAAGAAATACAGCACAAACAGTTTTACCAAGTATATGAATAGCTGCAAATTAATTATCATGAGTATAATAATTCAATGTTTATTGATGTGTTAGCTCTCTATATTTTTTTAACCAGTTTTGATACATAAATATATAGTATTCCTATATTTATTTATTCAATTCTATATCATGAAACAAGAAATTCTGTATTATGAGTGACTTAATACAGAGAACGTTTTCGTTTTAGCACAAACACTAGTAGTCATCCACAAGATTAAATCACACAATTCTTATTTAAAAACAATTAAAAATACAAATAATTATAGTTATTTTAAACTTACCGAAAAATAATCTTCACAGCAATGCAAGCAAGAAGTAGACGACAGCTTTTTGTTTTTCTTTTCATCCCTTTTCATAACGCTGCACCGTCTTTAACGAACTTGTTCATATTTTGGTACAATAAAACATACTTTTTTAAATTTCAAACGTTGAATTATGACACAACGGAACAATACAATATTTGCAATTCTTCTTTTTAACTATTTTCGAATCTTCTATTGGTGAAACAATAAAAAATCTGCAAAAATAAGACTACTAAAAATACACGCATAGAAACAACACAGTTCAAAGGACGCTTGATGAGAAAATAGTGTACGATGACGTCACAGGCAAGAATCGTCAGCGACTGCAGTTTTTCGTTCAAAGTAACGTCAGAGCAATTTAAAAAGTGTTTCAAATATAATTAATGTCGTCAGATTGCAGTTTAAGTGGCATTTTTCTACGTAGTTTTTCGTGCTCTTTCATTTTAAAATGAATTTGAAAATCATGCATATTGTCCATTCTATTTTCTATGAAAATATTTTAACTAAAGAAAGTATACCTACAAATTCGTGCATTGGTTTAACATTCGATATTTTCTCAAATGCTGTTGTATACATTAAAATATAAACATAAAACTCTGGCTGTATTATTGCAAAAACTGAATTGATTTCTAAAATACATTCTGAAAAGTCTTTTACACGTTTACGATATAAATTCAGAGATCGGTTAAAAAATGATCAAACCCCTGTTTTTCAATACTTAAATCATGTTTATTTGATTTACTAGGGGGCTCCGCCCCCTACTCGCTTTCGCTCGCCAACCTATGCCTACGCCCGCCAAAAATTTATTTAGCAATCATCAGTTGGAGAGTTTTTCATAGCAGTATAGTAACACATACTGTAGCACAAGTGTACAGTATGTGTTTTCATAGCAGTAGCAGTGTAGTGTGTTCATAGTTCATTTGGGGTTTAAGTTACAAACATGTACTTAACTAATGTGGAACACTTCGTGTACTATAATGGTTTATACAATAATACTTTATAATCTGTATTTCACTAATGAGTGCACCTGTATTGCCAGTAACACAGAAGGAATGTTTGCTCAAGGAACCTTGAATTTCATATTGAAATAATTCCGGTACTTAAGTTAAGGTTCACTAATCGGAGGGTTGATGGAAAATGGCCGTGATCTTTATACCTACTCCATTAACTTAAATGAACTATTACTTAACTATTAATTATTACATTAAAGTGATTACCATACCGTGAACTCACAAGATGTCTTTCCTCTTTTTCTTGCTATATACTGCTGATGCTGTATACTGCTCGAAACTTCAACCTCTCTTTACTATTTGAATCAAAATTAACATCTGGGACAATTGTCATCTGGGGGTGGACAACAGATTTTTTTCTATACTAGAATTGGTTCCGGAAAAATTCGATTTTCCACGCCTAACCTTTTGTGCAGTCTGTCTTCTTGTTTCAAAAATGTATAAATGCACTATGTAACAAAAAAAAATAGACGCACCAAGAAGGAATCATCCGATTGCTTTGAAATTTCGAATGCAAAAATGTTTTGACCAAATATGCAAATGATTAAAATTTGGTGTCCAATGAATGAATAGTGCGATCTCCAGCGCATCGGAACAGCGCATCCAGCAGATGTATATAAGGAGTTGTTCTTGAACTGTTATTAAAAATTTCTGCTGCATTGCGATTTAGGATACCTTTCAACGACTGAAAAAATGCCTCCCCGCAGGATTCGAGCTCATTACGAGCAACTTTCAGAGTTTGAAAGAGGTCGTATCATTGGATTGAAAGAGGCAGGTTGGGCAAATCGGAGAATCGCTCGTCATGTGAGGCGAAGCGATGCAGCGATTAGAAGATGCTGGCAAGAGTGGGTGGACAATGGCAGATTTCAGCGTCATGATTGTCGCGGTCGACGTAGGGCCACAACAGATCGCGAGGACAGAGTGATTGTCAGATCAGCTGTCACAGCGCCTGATTCATCGCTATCAACCATCAGTCGTGCGACCCATACACGAGTGTCCACCATGACCATTCACAGACGGCTGAGAGAGCGAAATCTACGCTCGTACCTACCGTTACGCCACCTGCCATTCACGCCTGCACACTGTCGAGCCAGATTACAGTGGTGCTTGGCTCGATCAGGCTGGAATGATGCTGACTGGGGACGTATAGTCTTTAGCGACGAATCCCGCTTCCAACTGTGTCCTGACGATCATCGAAGACGAGTCTGGAGACGCCCAGGGCAGCGTGCCGATCCTGCTTTCACTATTGCACGGCACACGGGCCCTCAACAAGGAGTTATGGTCTGGGTTGCCATTTCCCTTGATAGCCGGAACCCTTTGGTCGTCATTAGAGGAACACTTACTGCACAGCGGTACGTTGACGACATTCTGAGACCTGTTTTGCTACCGTTCCTTTCGCAGTACCCTGGGCTTATTTTTCAGCAAGAGAATGCCAGACCACATACGGCACGTGTTGCTATGAACTGTTTTCAAGCTTGTCAAACACTTCCATGGCCAGCCAGATCACCATATCTCTCTCCCATCGAGCATGTCTGGGATATGATGGAAAGGCGACTGCATCCGTTTGGGAATGTTGATGACGTAGTCCGACAATTGGAGCAAATTTGGCAAGAAATACCGCAGGAGACCATCCGGGAGCTTTATCGGTCTATGCCACGCCGTGTGGCAGCTTGCATCCAGGCTAGAGGCGTATCAACACCTTATTGAGCTCGTTACTGTATCTCTGAAATAAATCATTCAATTGTTTATTTTTTAAATTGTTTTCACTTGTTTATTTAACAAATTTTTAATCATTTTCTATTGTGTACATAATTTTCCTATCCCCCAATTTTTGTCTCCATCGGACAACTCCTTCTTGGTGCGTCGATTTTTTTGTTATAGAGTGTATTTTCATAGCTTTTATAACACAAAAGTTGTTTATATTATAAAAGAAAAGGCAAAATGTTCACATTTTTGTCAAGCTTTACATAGAATACTTGGATACATAATTTTTCATTACGTCATCTAACTTGGTACTAGAGCTCTTAGTACCGACGCTGTAACACGGTTGCAAATAAAAGGGTTGCGAGTTCGAAACTCAATCCAACCAAAGACCATCGTGTACATGGGAAATGGTGACAGTTAGATCTATCATGGCCTCAAATGTCCTCACGTTGGCGCAGTGAGGAAGTTTGGAGAGTGGGGTGCCAGCTCATGTATGACCTCGTCAGCTGATTGTGGTTTAAAAATATGAGGTGTTGTCCTCGATCGTTCCCTTCGAGACTGATCCCGGACCGTTGCCAATAGCCCGTTGTGTTTGTCCAGTTCTGCATTAATTCATCAACTGTCTAAATTTTGTTTCAATTGATGTCAAATTCTCTCCAGCTTTAAAATTTTCGTTTTAATTTAGTATACAGACACATGCATTTCAGTCAAAGCTGTTTTTTTAAACCAGTTTTATGTTCTCCACCTACAGATTCAGCTCTGAATAACAACAACGATGCGTAGAAGTTGCAAGTTGCAGTTTCGGTTCTAAAGAGGTTACTATGGAGACAGTGCCAACTGACAGCAATGCTCGAACACCGATGCTATCAGATTCGACAGTCATAAGAATATCTACTGATGATTCGAATCAATGCAAAAGTGCGGTAAGTATTTTCATTCCCAAAGAGTTTTAAAGTCATCAATAGCAAAAAGATGTCGTTATCATAAAAATCTTGATGATATCATCATTGATCAAATGGGTCAGATATTAATGGACGAAGTATTTTTAATAGTTGGGATTAATTTATCGTTCATTTGATGCTGCACGAGGGTGACTTGAAGTAGATTCCGAATCCCAACGAATATCTAGAGAACTAAACCATAGTAATATTAATTTCAACTGTGAAACACGTGATCTCAAGTAGGACAGACACAGAAGAAGAATACAGGTTTGTATTGTAAAGACATAGGGGGTGCAGTTATACACTTTTTGTTGAGGAACCACTTTTCACTTCCACGGACATCACATACTACCAGCCATAGGGCCCTAGTCGGGAATCGAACCCAAAGCGTGGGAGTGCCACTATACCGCTTGGGCGGCTCTGGTATTTAATACCACATATATTTAAAAATAATTTTATGTCTATGGTTTGCTTGGCGTTTGAAATTCCAAAAATAAAGTATGGAAGTAAACTTAAAACTGGTAATCGATGTCATATTCCAGGTTAATGTGTGATGATTTTCTATAATAAATAAACCTTTACTTTGAAGGTATCCAAATGGATGAAGAAGAATTTGCTTCTCGTGTTGACAGTTCTTGCTGTGTTAGTTGGAATTGCAGTCGGGTTTTTTGCTCGAATGTTCTCGTACACCACCGACACGGTCACTGTAGTGGCCTTTCCTGGCGAGCTTCTGATGCGAATGTTGAAGATGCTTATTCTTCCATTAATCATTTCGTCTATGATATCAGGTAAGAATGAATTACATACACCATATGGGCAAAAGTATTTGGACAGAAATTCGTATCTTGTTAGGATCATTGCTTTATGTACCTGTGGATCATTCGGTTTCGCCTATTCAATGGAGAATACTAGGGCGACGGACAGGATCCATTTCATACTGTGTACTGGACTGGTTTCCTGAAAATAATTGGCTTGACTGGCCTGCTCAGATCCGATAGAGCACTTGTGGGACAAACAGCCATGACGAGACTTACAGAAAACTTGTGGAGACGTGTAGCAGCTGCAATACAATCAAAATCTTTAATACTTACCCGTTACTAAATAGAATAATAAAGCACTCTTTCTGAAGCAGCGTCCAAATATTTTTGTCCATATAGTATCCCTAAAGAGAAGTTGGAAGGGCCGTATAACAAAAGTTTTAATTTACCACATTTCTAAGTACAGTCCAGAAAACCCCCTTTATTTAGAGCAATATTCATACGAGAGAAAATTCAAAGATAGCATTCAATAGGGAATTGGATTTCATATACAATTTTGCATAAACAACAAAATTAATCAGATTCTACATCGTCCCCAATTAGTCTAAATATAAAATTTCGTGAATTTACGATAGTTATATCCGATGTTAAACAGTGTTAAAGCCGTTGTCTATATTTGAGTGACAATCTCCGTATTGAAAGTCGCTATTCGTAGATAGAGATTATTTGTAGCTAATCAGGAACTTGACATCTCGACAAGGTATCTCGCCATAAACAAAATACACCAGATCTTGATGGACGAGAAATTTGGAAAGTTAATATTTACTGTTTCATTTCAATTTTGAACGCTTAACTTTTAATTTATTGAGTAACTATTAAATAAGCTTTTCCTAACAGTTAATAGTAACTGTTATCGTAAGTTAACAATAACCGTTTGGACTGTTATCGTAAAAGCAGTTTAGCTCTCAATTCGATTGATCATTGCTGAGTTGTACCACACCTGACATGTAGAAAAAAATGTCCGTTAGATTACATACATGATATTTCCAAAATTTTTCAAAAGTTTATGTATTCTTCAGAGGTTTGTTATAGTTTGTTTCTCTTTTTGGATGCCTCTAAAGTCACCGTAGTGACAAAAATTGAAGTGTGAAACTATCCAGAGGAAAGAGCTCAAATTTTTTATGATAATATAAAGTCTCTCTGAATGAACATGAAACTTGGTATCTGATGCTAAATTTTAATATGGATTCGAAATCTTGTGTCAAAATAAGGGTTGCTATTGTAAATTATGAAGTTGGTGCTCAATTTAATATGAAGATGGTTTTTTATGCAAACTATGCATATGAATTTATTGAAGGCGTTATTCCTTTTCGAATGCCATCTTTGTGTTTGCTCTACAGTTAAAATTCTTTGAAGGAAGAGAGTGGAATATACCAAAGGTACTAGTTGGAACGGTATAGTTATTGAATACTATACACTGAAGTGAGGATTTAGTATTGTATGAAATACTTTTTCTGTAAAACTATATGTAGGGTCAGGAGGGGTAATAGTAAAAAAATTTGTATGCTCCCTTTCTATCCCTATTTTCAAATTCTTAATCAAGTAATTAATACTAAACTAACTTGTCACTATCCTACTTTCATATTTCGTTGTTACGAAGATTACAGAAAAGAAATTTAACATCGTGACTGTTTACAATAACTCCACGCGTAGTTGTAAACAACGATTTTCCTCCTGCTATTGAATATTGAACAATTGACAGTGCGAGCAGTAGTCATGTTAATAGAAGGAACTCCAATGGTATTTTGACCTTCTAATACCATGTTTACAATTACCCCGATTTGATATTTACATTTACAAAATACTCCCACTTCTTACCAGAATATAGCGACACTTGAAAGTTGTATTGATCATGAGGTGAACTTCCAGGAATACATAAGAATAAATAATTAAAACATTTGCTGAAAAAAAAATGTGTTTAGCGCGTAAAAAACAAAACATTACAAATTTAAAAATTAAAAAAAAAAAAAAAAAAACTAAAAATTAAAAAATTAAAACTTGGGTATTAAAACAAACAAGCATTACATTTCTTACACATCAACAGTGTCCTCAAATTGGAAAATTTCTTTACGGCCTTCTTTGCTACAGGTAGGAGTAGGTAAAATTGCTTGACATGGTCTTTGGTAACAGAGAATTAGTCTTTTTCAACCACAGCGAATTGAGTCGATGCATTTGAGTCCGGTGATCTCAAACTCCTCTTCTGAAACAACATCCATACTTCATACATACGAAAAATTCACTCTTCTTACCCAAGAAAAATATAGTGACACTTGAAAGTTGCATTGATCATGAGGTGAACTTCCAGGAATACATAAAAATAAATAATGCAATAATTTACTGAACAAAAATATCTATTTAATGTAAAAAACAGAAAATTACAAATTTGAAAATGAAAAATTTTTAAATACAAACTACAAACTTGGGTGGAAAAGAACATTACATTTCTTGCATGTTAACAGTGCCCTCAAAGTGGAAATTTTTTTTACGGCCTTCTTTACAACAGGTTGGAGAAGGTAAAATTGCTTTGACAAATCTTTGGTAACACAAAATTTGTCTTTTTCAACCAAAACGAATTTAGTCTATGCATTATCGATGCCTTTGAGTCCGATGACCACAAACTCCTCTTCTGAAACGATATCCACCCTTCACATATGAAAAATGGGTTTTCTTTTTCTCTCCCCCCCCCCTCAACATCTACTTCAGTCGTTTCAATGTCTTCCATGGATAGCTCGAAATGTGCAATTTCTCATAGAAGCTCGTCTTTAATGTTTTGCTTGAATGTTTGGAAATCTTCGAACTCTTCATCGTCAGTGTCAGTCAATTCTTTCAATAGTTCCTCATCCTCGATGTCCTCGAGTTCTCCTGTTTTCCTTTCCGTTTGCTTCTTTCTTAGTTGCTTATTCTAGGCTCTTTCAATTTCTTCTTACTTGACTACCTTTTGTTCTTTTTCTCTTTTGCCTCCTTCAGGCGTGATATTATTAGGTCAGTTGTAAGAACTTTACCATATGTGTGATGCTTTAGTAAATCAGTCTTCCTGCTCCTTAAGGTATCTGCATACGTTAAAAAAGCCAATTTTGACGAAAATTTTGTAATTTCTTTTTATTCTACTAACAAATTCCCTGTACTTTTGTGCTTCTAAAACAGTTTAAACTTTCAATGTGCGAATAATAGAAAAAAAAGTTAGGTCAATTTGAACGAAATCGTTAATTATACCGGAAGTAACATAACGAAACCGGATCTAATAATAAGAATATTTTATTTTTACCATAATTTCTACCTTTTATCTGTTATAGTAAGTTAAAACATATAATAATTATGTTTCTATAAATTGGCCACTATAATTTTTTTTAATAAAATTCAATTATTTGTTAGAAGAATTTCGCATTATCTTTACTCTTTTGGATTTTGTTTACAAGCATTTTTCTCAGAATTACATTTTAGGCATAAATATTGAATTCCAGAAATGATAACTAAAAAGTTATTGATGTATATTTATAAAAATTTTTACGCACATTCGAAATAGTGTTTGCTAGTGCATGCTCTAGAATCAAATTGATATCTTTATTTTTTTTCTTATTTATGAGCTTGCATTTCAATAATCAAGGTTGCAAAATGGTCAAAAATCCTTTAACAATTTTTCAATGAGTCATGAAACCTTTATTTTTTGAAATATCTTTTTACATCTAGAAGAAGCAATAGATAACATCACGAAATTTACTCTGATCATGTTATATTAATGCTAATTTAAATTTCATGCCTTGTATCATTTTTCAAAATTTCGGGAAACGCAAAATTTCGCACAAAATTTCACTTTTTGTTAAAAATATTTTTTAAATTTTTATTATTGATAGTGCAAAATTAATTTTGAACACAAATAATTATAAAAATAATATTAAACTGCTTCTGCATAGCACATTTTTAAAAAAAGTGCTCTGAACGTATGCAGATACCTTAAGAACATGAAAAATGCAATAAATCGCAATTCAAATGTACTAAATACGATTAAATACAAAATGACGCAAAAAAAAACATATTGGTTTTCCATAAAAATTGAACTAAACTATTGACAAAGTTATGTTTACAATTACACCTTCCCTTCAGAAATAGGGAGTGATTGCAAACATCCAACTGCAGATGCATTCAAGTTCTCAGAAGCAAAGGTTAATGATTTTCTGTTAGAGAGAAACATAACTGACTGTAGTGTTTGAGTTGTCACTATTCTTAGTGAATTGAAACAACATACCTTTCAATAGATTTTCCAAACGTTTCAACCACAAATTTTTCAATTAAACTGATTGCTATCAGCTGTGGTTCAAAGAATTGCCATTTTGCCATTTTGCATCCTCAGGGTTGCCACCTTTCAGATTTCACAACTGTAGCAATGATGTATACTGACACGGCTAGCTAACACTTAAATTGAATTTATTAACATACAACATAAACAACAGAAATTACAAGACTTTCACGCACACATATAAGGGACATGGACATTTTTACTATCACATACTACAGCCTAGCTGCTGCTTGCTCCAGGGTTGGAGTTACACTGCGCAAGTTTTTGTCAGTTCGCTAGGGGGCGTTGTTGGTTCCGTTACCGACTTCCCCTCTGGCTCTGATGACGTCCCGACGATGAGCCAGGATTATTTTTTCTAGGGCGACCCATTCTTCTTATGGGAGCTACATGCCCAGTGTCTCTCTTTACTTGGGGTTCATAGTAAGTTTTTAATGCTGACACATGATAAGTTCCAAGAGTTTGGTCTGGACTGGCCGGGTCGGCAGTATCATATGTTGTCGGCGATCGATTTGTGAGAACTACATTAGCTCTTCCTGGCGTATTTTCGATTCTAAGATTAAACGATTGGATTTTCAGAGCCCATCTTGCTAAACGTCCTGAGGGTGACTTAATGCTCAGAAGCCATTTAAGAGGTTGATGGTCTGAAGCAATGATAATTTCTTGATTCTCGATGTAACCTCGGAACTTTTCTAAGGCCCAAACTACTGCCAAAGCTTCCCGCTCAGTAGTCGAATAATTGCGTTCTGCTGGGATCAACAGACGACTAGCGTATTCAATCACATGTTCTTCTGGACCATTTCCTTGGAGAAGGACTGCGCCAAGGGCGTAGTTACTCGCATCTGTGCGAATTATGAAAGGCTTACATCCATCAGGTTGCTTTAACACAGGGGCTGTTGTCAAGCGTTCTTTTAGGGTTTCGAAAGCTTCTTGCTGTTCAAGACCCCACGACCAATCTACTCTTTTCTTAGTTAAATTGCTAAGAGGTCGTGCTATGTCTGCAAAGTTCGGAACATATCTTCTGCACCATGAGCAGGTCTGTAAGAAAGACAGGAGTTCTTTCACATTAGTTTGAACTGGAATTCTTTAGATAGAAGCGATTTTCTCTTGATCGGCTTCAATTCCATCTCTCGTTATCCAGAAACCCAAGTACTTAACACGATCACAGGAAAAATGACATTTCTCTCTATTTGTGTGTGTGTGTGTGTGTGTGTGTGTGTGTGCATGAAGTTTAAAAAGAGAAAGTCTCTCAAAAACAGTCTTTAGATCTTTCAAATGTTTGTCAAAAGTCTCTGATAAGATGACTATGTCATCCAAATATGAGAGTGCAAAAACATCTTTCAGGCCACTTCGGAATTTATCTATCAGGCGTTGAAAAGTGGCAGGTGGGTTACGTAGACCAAAAGGCATGCGTAGATAACGGTAAGTTCCGAAAGGACAAATAAAGGTAGTTTTGTCCAAATCGTCTTCATCCACTTGCACCTGATGATATCCTGATTGTAGATCTATCGTTGACATGTATGATGTCGGTGTAGCTTCGTTTAAAAGATCGTCCATCCTAGGTATTGGTTAAGTGTCCGGTTTCGTAACGGAGTTGAGGCCTCTGTAGTCAACACATAATCTTACTTTCCCGTTTGGTTTAGCGACGAGCACTACCGGAGCAGCATATGGGGATTCACATTCTTCTATTATGTTCTTTGCCAAAAGTTCATCAATTTGTTCTTTCAGTATTTCTTTCTTGGCCGGTGACATACGATACGGTGGAACAGATATAGGATGATGATTCATAGTAACTATTCTGTGCTTCATGAAAGGAGTAGGTTCTCCCCCTGGTTCAAAGCAGCGTTTGTACTCTTGAAGTAAGCAGTTTAATTCTTCACTTTGCATCTGGGTCAGATGTCTTCCTTCATCACTTCTCAAGTGGACAATAGTAGTAGGCTCAGGCACAATCGTTGATTTAAAAGTTTTCGGCGCATCCTTTAATTCAGTAGGCTTTACATAGAAGAAATATTGTCTATGGGGATCTTCACTAAAATGCCAGGTTCCATTTTGAACGTTGAGAACAATACCGGCTGCATGGAGAAAGTCTTTCCCTAACAGCGTGCTATTCCCTTTTGCTTCAGGGAGAACAAGAAGTTCTGTTGACACAATTTTACCTTCTATACACAAGTTGATAACCGTTTTAAGAGCAACCATGGACTGTAGTTTTCCATCAGCAAGAGTCAGTGAAATCTTTTTGTCCTCGAAAGCAATTCCATGCTTTCGTAGAAAGTTATACAGCTTTTCTCCTGCAATAGAGTGTGAGGCACCAGTATCGGCACACACAGCAATTCTCTCACCAAAAAGTTCAAAGATAATCAAGCTTGAAAGATCTTTAGTTGTATTACTTGTGAACAAGTTCATACAGTTGACAGTAGTTTCTTCAACTTTAGATTTTGTACAAGTAAGACATTTAGATATTACAACTCCTGGTGTTCCGCATCCAAAACATCGAATTGGGGGTCTTCCTTCTGATCTAGGAGTAGAATTTCGAGGTATCGAAACTCTTGAAAATTGACTTTGCGTATGTTCGTGTCTATTAACCACAGGACGGAATCTTCTATCTGTAGAGACTGTTTTATTTTCGTCTCTAGAATATGTTTTCTTTTGAGTCTGCGACACGTGTTTCTTCACTCCTTGACGGATATTCTCATAAGTATCCAGTTTTTCAGCTAACTCTAGAGGGTTGGCCCAATCTGTCCACAAATCAATGAAGTGATCTTTGATGTCTGGTGGAGTCCTTTTCTTAATTTGATCAGTAATTAATAAACTTTTGAGTTGATCAAAGGTGGTGACATTCATTTCCTTTGTCCAACCTTCAAAATAAGAAGCCAGTTCTAAAAAGTAGTCCCTCCATGTCGTATCAGGATTCTTCCTATGTTGGGAAAATAACTGTCGAAACTTATCAGCAGTGACCCTAAATCTCTTGAGAAGCATTTCTTTCACCTTTTGGTAATTTTGAGCCTCCTGTTCATCTTCTCTAGCAAGTAACTGCGCTATTTCAGCTGGTAAGGAACCAATGAGATATGGTATCCATGATGACTCTGGAAGATTCATAAACTTCAATTGACGTTCGAAAATAATTAAAAACAGTCCTATTTCATCTTCTTTTGGATTAAACTTAGGGATAATCCGACTGAGTTCATATTTCGGGTACTCTGAGCCATGAGTAGAAACAACTGAATTGGAAACCTTTTGAGCTTCAAGCTGGAGTTTTAGCTTTTCGAGTTCATACTTGCGCTCGTTCTCAATTCGGACCTGTTCTTCTGCTTGTGCTTTAAGTAATTTTTCCTCCTCATCCTTCTTTTCAGCCTTCAACTTGTCTTCCTCGACAGCATTCTCCGCTTTTAGTCGATCTTCAATTATAACTTCGAGCATATTCTTTACGAGCTCTTCTTCGTAATTTTCACTTTTAATTATAAGTTCTCGAAGTTTGATAACTTTTAAGCTGTCCGACACAGCCAGACCAAGCTCCGATGCAAGAGTTCGGAGGTCTTCTTTCCTTCCTTTCCCTAGGAACGCCATATTGTCCAAAACCCCTAACTATTGTTTAGGTTGGAATTTTTTTCTTTAAGAAGAGAGTCCTAAATCTAGAGTCCTAAGTTTAAAGTTCAATAGTCCTAAACTTAATACCTTTAAATGCAAAACGTTTAGAATATATTAATGTTCATTCCGTTTTGATAGTTAACTAAAGTTATATGCAAATATTCTTGAATGCTCAGAACCACTATCAAAATACAAATAAAACATTTCCCAAACACTTTAAAAAATTCACTTAGCTAAAGTATGAAAAATAGCGAAATACACAATTAATTATAAAAATATACACCTTCATATAATACTTGATATGTTATTGTCCGTTGTAGCTAAATATTCAGAAACACTTGTATACATATACTTGCATTAACACTAATTTATAAATAATGAATTCCTCAACATTTTAATAACTTGATCTAAACTATCATTTATTACAAAATAATAATTCAATAAAAGTAATACTTTAAATATCAACTTCTTTCTTAATAAAATATCTCCCTAAATTCAGAAAGCAATATTTCTTTTGTGTGTTATCTTTATTGAAACGCACCTTATTTTTATTTCCACTCGTTGAAGAATGACAATGCAGTAAATATAAAATAAAGATTATGAAAAAAAAAAAACGATACATACAAATTCTTTTTTTTTTCAATGCAACGCGCCTAATAAGAAAAGTAAAAACAACTGGCGCCGTGTTAGACGTCGACTTGAGTTTTAGAAAAGTTAGTTGGGAAATTTTAGAGTTCAAGGTCGTTCAACTACTAGTTATCGATACATTATTTCAGGACATCACACACATTCTACAGCATTAATATTCATAATTAATCATTAATTATCCAACTATTTAAATACAGACATACAGTTAAATAGTTTTAAGCTTTCTGAAACACTTAAATCAGGATTGATTTGCAAGTTTAAGTAGTCAGACGAACAACTTAGCATTAAAACGAAATCAATTTCTCATTACAATACATACAAAATAAAGGGATTTCTTCTGAGTTAAAATTACTATTTCTACAATACAACTTTGAAAAACCTTCTTTATAAATCACTATTTGTCTAGGTTTAAACGACATAAAGTATAAAAATACTTATCTATCCGATGGATATCGGGATCAGGCCCACAGTTGGGTAGCCATTTCTCTGTAGCAATGATGTATGCTGACACGGCTAGCTAACACTTAAATTGAATTTATTAACATATAACATAAACTACAGAAATTACAAGACTTTCACGCACACATATAAGGGACATTTTTACTATCACATACTACAGCCTAGCTGCTGCTTGCTCCAGGGTTTAGAGATGGGCGATCCGCTCAGGAGCTGACTCAAAGAGTTAGCTCTCTTGACGGAGTGAGCGAGCGCTGATTCGTCAAAAAAGAGCTATAGCTCTTTTTTAACCAATCAGGGCTGAAGAGCGGTGACTCTTTTTTAACCAATCAGCGCTTCCACTCTCGAAGAGTCATTTCCGCATGCGATCACCAGCTCAGTGATTCTTTTTGGGAGTTGATTCTTTGGGAGTCGATTCTTTGGGAGTTGATTCTTTTGAGAGTTGGCTCTTTCGAAGAATCATTTCCGCATTCGATCGTTTGCGCTCACTGATTCTTTTGGGAGTTGATTCTTTTAACGAGTTAACTCTTTGGCTCTTTTCGACAACTATCGCTCTCGAAGAGTCAATTCCGCATTCGTTCTTTTGCGCTCCCTAGCTTTTTGTTACTTTTTTGAAGTTTCAAATTTTTAAATATCTATGTACTATCATAAATGTTATTTTTTTAAATTTAATTCAATTTTAGATTGAAAGGGTGTTTTTACGGCTTAAGTCACATCACGCCTTTTAGCACTAATTAAAACTAGTCTTAAGGTTGTTATTAAAACATATTCTAACAGTTATTATGTTATTCACTTAACATTAATATAATAATTATAATAAAACCTTGATTTCTCGGGAGTGATATAATTTTAATAAAGCTACACAAAATTAAATTAAACGAAAACTCGTTTTTATTGCATTGCCTTCACAAAACAAGGCATTTTGAAAATATTTTATTAAAAGACAGGGAGGGGACTTGGATTTTGAAAATCTTTGGGACAACGAGTATTCGAGGGTATTATATACCTATATCTTAAAATAAATAGTTAAAAATCTTAAGTATTTAAATAAATTATTAATATTTTTATTATTTGATTTTAAAATATCATTTAAATTATTAGGAAGTCTCATTTGGTAACTAAGTGGTTTTAGAAAGAAATCATAATGTATCCAAACACGTCCAAGACACTTTTTTTAAATGTGGTATAGAAACATTTTAATGATATTTTTATGTTTTGTGTTTTAAACAATAGCAATGGGCTATAAATATTAAAAGTATATATTAATAATTTTGTAAAAATATGATAATTATGTATGAAATTTTAAAGAAGTGTGTCAAAAACTTCAAATGTGCTACATGAAAATCTATTCAACCAATTTGAAAAATGATGCTACCAAAATAAACTACATGCATATTTCTAGGGAATGAACTAGAATAAATGGATATTTAAATAAACAACAATTTTACAAGTGATTGAAAAATGAATAGAAGATTTTTTATAGTTTTACAGTCCTACTTCTTAAATAAATAGTAATAATTTAGAAACTTTTGAACTCAGCATAATTATTCTAGTTCATTCACTTGACAACATTATAAATAACAAACTCTCAAAAGTTTACTAGAATCCAGTTATAAGTTTTTGTATTATAACATTTGAAGTGAGGAAATAATGCAAAAATATTAATTTAGAGTTAAAGGTAGTTTCAAGTGCATCGCTTGCTCCCTTGCGTTTGCTCTTTGTGTAAACAATTTTGTTCTTCCTTCTCTTTAAAAAAGTTCACTCCATTTCCAAAAGAGAAACCATTTAAATATTTGAAAAAACTTTCTAAAATTATATTTGCAAAAAAAAGTAAGGTTTATATTTAGATTTTGCCATGTTTTTGGCCTTTTAATGGCCATTTCCAGTGTTTTCCATTCTAACTTCTTGTTTTCCCGCCTTGATTAAAATCTTAATACTTCTTCAAGTAATTAACAGAGAAAAAATTAAATATGTTTTGGAAAGTCAAATAAATACTCTATCCAATAAAATCGAAAACTTTTTTAGAATTCTTGGTCAAAAATGAGATTTTTAACGTGTTTGGATATTTTAATTGCTACTTCTGTAATCTCAACGGGTTCATGACGGGAATTACAAAAGTAGAAGTGTCCTCAAAGTAATTTATTCTTTATGGACAATTTCAAAGTTATATGAATTGACATGGTTTTGGGCCAACTTATGCCTTAGCAATTAAATTTTACAGCTTAGCAGCCCTATGCTGCAATGCCTATCGTCCTCGGGCCCCGTCTCCCTCCTTTTGTTGATTTTAGAGGTAAACTGCGCAATTGCTGGATGAGTGAGTGTTTCAAGTGTTGTGTGCGTGGGTGTTTCAAGCACGCTTGGCGCCTCATCGTCTGAACTCATGCGCTCACGTGACAACGAGGGATGTTCGATGGCCCAAACATATTGTATACATTTCGATATGTTATATACATTATTATATATCTCAAAGGAGCTGTGAGTCATAAAAAAGAGCTAGCTCTTTTTAGTGAGTGAGCGGTTCCGATCCGATACCTGAAAAGAGTCATTTCCCCCATCACTACCAGGGTTGGAGTTACACTGCGTAAGTTTTTGTCAGTCCGCTAGGGGGCGTTGTTGGTTCCGTTACCCAATTATTTAGTTTCTCGGAATCCCATGTGGGGGCTTGTATCGCTTGTTTACCCCTGACCCTAGATGGTGCTAGTATTTTTGTGTTTATTTTCCTGTAACCTATGACCATACTTCATTTTCAGTGATGAAAAAAATCATATTTCTCTGAAGTATTAAAAGAAGTTGGGAGGGCCATATCAAAAGTGTTAATTGAACTAATTTCCTATGCACCTTTATTCAGAATATACTAAAGTTACTAGTTTGCTTTGTATATTCAGCAAATATTTACTCAATGCTAAAAACTGAAGTGAGGATTTAGTATTATGTGAAAAACTTTCTGTAAAGCTAAATGTAGATGGTACTAGTATTTTTGTGGTTGATTTGCTGTAATCTATGGCCTTATTCCATTTTAAGTGAGTTTTAGGTAATATGAATTATATTTTCCTGAAATATTTATCATATCAAAATTATTAATTTACCTAATTTCTATGTACTTTTTCTCAAATTTTACCAAAGGTTGCTAGTATGAATGTTTTGAATAGGATTTTAACTGAATACTATACACTGAAGTGATAGGATATAGTATTATTATTATATATCAAACAAAAATGTGAAAACTCCATTTAGCTCATAAGAAAATTTCTTTCAAAGGTTTGGCGCAACTTGACGCAAAAGCCTGTGGTAAAATGGGTTCATGGGCTTTATTGTATTACATTTCTACTACAATATTTGCCGCTGTTTTGGGGATCATCCTTGTCTTAGCTATACAGCCTGGAGACCCAACCATCAAGGAACTGAGCGATTACAGGGGAGATTCTCGTCACGTGTCAACACTGGATGCATTTTTAGATCTGATTAGGTAAGTATCTTTTCGTGATTACGAAAGTACGAGTAGTAGCTATATCGATTGCAACCAACCATTCACAGAACATTTTACAATCTGTATCTTTGCTGAAATGTCTACGAATCACGTCATGTAATGAAGGTTATAATAGAAGAACAATGTCCTCCTATTAATACATTATGAATGTATCAAAACACTGGAAAGTATTTTTTGTACGCTGTATTAACCCTCCTTGCGGATTCAACGAGGTCCATCAAGATCTAACCAATTTTGTCAATGACTATCAAGGTTCGCTAATTCCAAATAGAGAGCAAGAATTTTGCTAATTACGAGATGTCGAGACAACAATAGAAAAAATTACTAAATATGCTGTTAGCAAGAACTTTCGATATTGGACCCATTTCCATTAAGTTTAGTAAACAAGTTATTCCAACTTCACAGAGTTTTATGCCTTTTAATACGTTTAAGAAATAGTGAAGTAAAACAAAATAACGAGCTAATTCGTATTCATAGTATCCCTCCGGTGCAGCAGACAAACTACAATAACACGATTCGCAAAACATTGACTTATGCAAACAAAGAAAAGGACAATTTGTACCAAGTGTTCCAAAGGCCACTCCGGATCATATCCTTGAGTATAAAGAAGATCTGCTGGAGCGACCATTATTGCTCATTGATTTCTTGAGAGTGTGCGATATCATGGACCTAGTCTAGCTCTGCTGGGCTACAGGGATCAGCAACAACAACAACGAGCTAATGATTTAGCCACAATAGATTCATAACACTTTAGCTAAGGTGTTAGCCTCTAGATCGGAAGGTTCCTGGTTCGAATCCGGGTCCGGGCATGAAATGTTTGTAAGCGTATGGTGTAGAGACGGCTGGTGCACCTTAATTCTGTCGTGGCCGAAAGTCCTCACGTTGGGTTGGTGTGGAAGTTTGGGTGGCAGCTCAGGTGTTGCTTCGTCATCTGACCATGCTTCAAAATTACGAGTTGTTGTCCTCGAATCTTTCCCTTAAGGGATTGATCCCGGACCGTCGTCAATAGCTCGTTGTGTTGCTCTAGTACGACGTTAACTAAAGTTACCATTACCATAACACTTTAGCACAAATTCTCTCCTATTCTAAAAGGAAGTGTCTGCGTGCGTGCTGTGTTCAGGCAATTGTATAGGACTTAAAGTAATGAAATTTGGTACACAGGTGTCTGCTTTATGCGAATTTTGTGCGAAGGCCGAATTTTAAAATTTAATCTAGAAAATTGTAATTAATTAATTGATATTTATTCATAATCTATTTTCTTTAGAATGGCAACAGTGTGAAGAGATCAAGGATTCTAAATTCATTTTTTCCCTTTCATTTCCTCACGGTTCAAAATTACGTGAGATTGTCCTTGGATTTTTCACTTTGGGATTGATCCCGGACAGTCGTCAAAAACCGATTGTGTTGTTCTAGTACCCCGACGTTAATTACAAATTCCAAAAAAAAATATTTCATTTCCTGAGCACAAACAATTCCAGCGAAGCAAAACAAATAAAGAATTTTGGCTTCCTTTTTAAATTTATTTTTTATTCTTTATACCACGATTTTATCTACGCGATCGTTAAAGATAGAGTAAAATTTTCAACGGATTTGAAATCTGCGGAAAATTTTACACGAGATTTATACCTTATAAATGTGATTTTCTTTAAATAAACAATATTTCAACTGTAACTTATACAGGGTGGTCCCGAATTCATGGTACAAACTTTAATGGTAGGTACAGGACATTGTAACAATGATTTATTGTATAGGAATGTATAGTCGCAAGTGACGCGGTGAGGCGAAAACAGGGGAAATAACGGCCGAAAGGAAAAACAAAGATTTTATTGAAAGCGTTGTTGACAAGTGTCATGTTTACATTAATTGTTCAAAATTGCGTCCACCAGTATCGATACATGCTTGACAGCGTCGGTGGAGCGATTGGCGTACACGTTCAAAGATGCCTGGTATTTCACGCACACCTGCAGCAGCTACAGATAAGCGAGCGACGAGATCCTCATCTGAGTCAACTGGAGTCTCATAAACAAGATGCTTTAGATGTCCCCATAAAAAGTAATCGAGGCTCGATAAATCGGGAGATCGGGGTGGCCAAGGGACTGGTCCACCACGCCCAATCCATCGAGTACCAAACGTGGCATTCAGGTAATTCCGTACATCAATGCTGAAGTGTGCTGGCGCCCCATCGTGCTGAAACCACATGCGGTTACGAATGGCGATCGGAACATCATGCAGCAGTTGTGGTAACACTTCTTTCAGAAAAATAAGATAGCTTCCGCCAGTGAGCCGCGTGGGTAGTAAGTATGGGCCAATCAAAAAGTCGTTCACAATACCAGCCCACACATTAATACTGAAACGTTGTTGAAACGCATGTCGACGCGTTGCATGTGGATTATCGGTTGCCCACACATGGGAATTGTGCGCATTAAAGACACCCTCGCGTGAAAATGTCGCTTCATCTGTAAATAGCACATAATCTACGAAATCCGGCTGCAACGCACATTGCTGCATCACCCACAGGCAGAAGTTCACGCGGCGAGGATAATCTGCCGGATTCAATGCTTGTACTTTCTGAAAATGGAAGGGGTGTAAGCGATTTTCGTTTAACACTCTGCATACAGTATGATGACTCACACCTACGTCACGCGCAACAGTTCTTGTGCTTGACTCGGGTCTATCAGCCACAATGTTCAAGATGCTTTCTTCCAGCCTTGGAGTGCGTACAGCTCTTACTCGACCAGCGCCATGTCTGTTGACGTCGAACGCACCTGTTTCACAAAGTTGACGATGTAACCGTTGAAAAATTCTATGATCCGGCATTCGTCGATCAGGATACTCCGCGCGATACATTCGTAACGCAGCTCTGCCGTTACCATTTGCACGGCCGTACATGTAATGCATGTCTGCTTTTTCTGCATACGTAAAGTCACCCATCGTCTACGGCAGCACAATTGTGAATGGCGCTTTTCTCTACTGCGATGCATCATGTTCAACAGCGGCTAGACATCTACTGCCCTCTACCGGCAATGATACCAACCGATCACTCCATTTCTCTTTCCTTTTATTTCCCCTGTTTACGCCTCACCGCGTCACTTGCGACTATACATTCCTATACAATAAATCATTGTTACAATGTCCTGTACCTACCATTAAAGTTTGTACCATGAATTCGGGACCACCCTGTATTTTCGCAATACGAATTTGGCCGCATTTGACGAAGATATTCCTTACGAAGACAGAAAAGACTATTTGAGGTTTCCTATCTTCGCGATCGTTAAAGATAGGGTAAAAATTTCAACGGATTTGAAATCTGCAGAAAATGTTACACCAGTCGATATGTCAAGTAATCCGAATTCCATGCTCGTATGATGTCGAGTGGAGGTGGGACACATTCTTAAAATTATTGTTTTTTCTTTTTAATGTTTTCAGTATCAGTAAGGACACGAAAAGAACTGTCACTGGCAACGTCGTTCTAGCCTGCTTGTAATTTATAAAATGATTGAGCAACATGAGACAGAAATTGAAAATAGCAACTTTTTTTCAAATTGATTGAGCATTACAATACAGAATTAGCAAATAGCAAGATTATTTCATAATAATGAAGCAACATAAAACATAATTAGCAAGGAGCAAGAATATTTCAAAATGTATGAGACAGTAAAAAGCAACGTAACTTCACAACTAATATGCTAGAACACGTGGAACAAAACTCTCAATTTTCAAATTGATTCTGATTGTTATTTAATTGCTCTGAAGGACGAGATTTGTACAAAATCAATGGAGGCTCAATCCATTTCAACCTTACAAGTGGTTTCAACGAGATGTCCATCGAGATCTTTGCAAATGACGAGATATCTCGACGTGAAAGATTCTTCTACTGACGAAATTTCCACCAAGATCCTTTTGACCTATTCTAATGAATGACGAGGTGCCAGTGACACTCGTCGAGACAACCACTTGGAGGCCAGAAACATTTCTCTTGATGATTATTCTTGATGATTATTCTCAGGTTTGATGAACAAATATCGAATGGAGATAGATTAGATTATTTTATTTAAAAAATCCTAGACTTACTTTTTTACAAACTATCATTAATAATAATTGTGTGATTATTAATAAATAAAAGTACTAAATTAAACATCATAAAGATTAACAGACTATTTTTCCGCTTTGAGACCTTTAGAATCAAAACATTATGTAGTGGTATTAATAATTTATGGATACTAGAACCAGTACTGTCTTAACATCACTCAATAACGTATCCGTAGTGACCCGTTGTTAGAAATGCAACTTTTTACATAAATTAAAAATGGAATCTTGTTAAAATTTCAAAAAATCCCCTAAGCTAATCCCCTTTCTTATATTTCGTCACAATATTAATTTTAAAGACATTACATAAGTCTAAAAGAAGTGACGCATCCCCCTGAAGAAGTCATTTTACAATGGTTGTGTTGGGCAAAAAGTATTTTGTACAACCAACATTTGTTAACATTTGTCAAATCTTATTTCTCGAACTCAATATTTGTCCCTTTCGAAGCGTTATAAAATATGCAGAAAGGAAAATATAAGAGATGTGTGGTTTTGGCATAGTATATAAAAACAAATTAATAATCTTCATGCTTCCAAATTTTTTTAGTAAATGCTTTTTTAATGAAATAATAACTAATTCGATACAATTGTTATTTGAATATTACAATTACAAAGTATTTTGTGCACTTTTAATAATATATTTGAAAAAAGATATCAACACTTTCGTCGGTAGGGCTGTAAAGCCAATTAGTTTCCCTCTAGTTTCCAGACTAGCAATTTACAAATGCACACCCAAGAACTTTTGGCGTTTACTTTTATCAAAAGCTTAAGGATTTATGCATAATTTTGGTACGTGCAATAGCTTTTAAAAAATTTGTATTATTCTTTCACATAGTGTTTGGTATTTTGCGATTTTGTTTGTATTGATTTTCAGAAACATGTTTCCGGAGAATTTATTGACAGCATGCTTTCAACAAGTTGAAACTGTGTTCAAACAAATTTCGAAGAATGTCACTGTGGCTCCTATGGAATACGTAGATGGAGAAGTCACTATTGCCAATGATTCACAGGTTATAAGTTATTTCGACAGACAGCAAGTGTATAAAGATGGTACAAACGTTCTGGGTAAGCCATTGCTTTTTCCATTACAAAGAACTATTACAATTGACTATTTCCCTTACGAGAGAATTCTATATAGAAAACAAGTTCTAATTCTATAGATAGGTTCTATACAAAAGTAAAGTAGTGAAACAGAAAAAATGAGCTTCAGTACAATTCTATAGAGGTTTCTATTGACTTTATAGAGCTTATAGAAAAACGAGCCATAATTCTAGAGGACTATAGAAATGTTTATATCTGTACAGGAATTTCTAGTTCACAGTTAGGATCCTCATAATGTAGTTTTTGGCAGGACATGATTATATGATTAAGCATTTCCATCGCAACTACAGTAGCCCGAAATGTGTTTGCTGTGCAGAGGGATGAACGACCTGGACTCGACGCCTTTTCGAATGTTCTGCTCCATGGAATGCTCGGCAACTTTTGAAGCAGATGAAAGCCTTTACTACTTTTCTCTTTTTTCTAATTTTATGTGCCTTTGCAATAATAAAAGTACAGTTAGATGGAATAACAGTAGAATCAGAAGTAAGTATTTGATATTTAGTGCTTATTTTTAAATGTGCAAAATAGTATGTTGTAAGGTGTAGTTTTCATGTCCGGATGTTCTTATTTGTTGGAAACGTAAGAATCAAATTTGTTAGAAAAGCATTATTTTTAAAAGAATTTAGCACACACATACCACGAGATATATACTTAAAATAAGCAACTAACCCACGGATGAAGAATCTGTGGCTTTAAGGCCCCATGTGGCCTTCTAGGTCCTTAAGTGTGACTTTTTGAGTGAATCCAAATTTATTGAACTTCTTTCGTTTCTTTTATATATAAAATCATGGTTGGGAAAAAATAACAAATAAAGATCTGCGTTATACATTTAAGAAACACTTATGATTTAAAACAAGATTTTACATATATATATATATATATATATTAATGTTGATAACTGCAATACTTTTGCTTTATTCCATACGTCAAAAGAGAAAACAAAGAGAGGATGTAGAGGAAGCGGTGAAAATAAAAAACTTAACGCTTCTGATAATATTCACCAGTTTAATAATTTTATAAAAAACCTGAAACTTATTGAAAAACACTTTATAGAAACTTTTAATTTTAAACCCTTAAAAAAATTCATATTTTCTTTGAATGACGGTACGTGTCTTAAGTTTAAGAATTTACTTACAAACATTGACTCTCTCAATCCTCATTTTTTACTTTTACTCCATGATCTTTATAAAGCTAGACTTTCTAAAATTAATAAGAAAAAAACTAGTAGTAAAGATAATCCCATTTATATGAAGATGAGTTTTAAACATATTATTTTCGATAAATTCAACTTTAACAGAATTGTGAATAACCTACAGAATATTTTTCCTTTAAAATTTCTTAACATAAAAAAATGCTTTAAATATGATTTACCATTTGGGAGAAAAATTTTTAATTACAATCATTTTTGCAGTAGGATTGATTTATATAGAGATAAAGTTGTATGCTTGTGCGACAACATAAATTTCAGACCCTATTTAAATGAAGACTTAGGACACATAGTGACTGGTGATCTTGGTATTGTTGAAAATGACCAATTAAGAGATGTTATGTATAAAGGTACTAAATTTAGGCCCATTTATAATTTTAATAGAAATAGTATACTTAAAAGCTTTCTGGAAGACATTGATAATTTCTGTTTTATGACTTCTTCTAAATTTAAAGTCCCTTTATGTTTGTTTACAGAATGGAAATGGAAATTATATGATCATTTTAAAGATTTTATTAATAATAATATTCAATCTATTTTTGACAATACCGGTAATTACAAGACAATAAACACAGCCATTAAGGATATTCAAAATAAATTTATCATTACTACAGTTGATAAAGCCTCAGGTAACTATGCTTTCATAAGTAAAAAACTTTATTTAAATTTACTTGATGCTGAACTTAAGAATTCAGATACATATAAATTCTGTAAATCTATTTATAATACCATTATTAAAAAAATCATTTCTTCAAATAAAAGAGTTAAAATTTCCAATCAACACATAATTTTACCTTATATTACCGTTATTCCTAAATTTCACAAAAATCCTATTAAATTCCGTTACATCACCTGTGGTAATAACTCTTATATGATTAAACCTGGCTTGCTACTATTTAAATATTTAAAAATTATTCTTGCTGCCATTTTTGATGAAGGCTTTACATGGATTATATGTGATAATAACAAGGTTTTGAATTTTTTGGATAAAAATATTATTAATGATATTCAGACCTATGATTTTAAAGACCTTTTTACCAGCATACCCCTGGACAAATTGAGAGATGTTTTGAACTATTACTATCATGATTTTAATAACTTAATTGATCTGGATTTTGAGGAATGGGAATTTTTGGTTAATTATTGTATTTTTAATAATTTTATATTTAATGGTGAGCATATTTACACTCAAGTTAAGGGTATTCCCCAAGGTTCTAATTTTTCTTCCATTCTTGCTAATTTATTTCTTCATTATTTTGAAAAAAACTTTTGCCTTCAGATAAATACTGCTTTTAGATTTATTGATGATTTAATTGTTTTTAATAATAGCAACTTTGCTAATATTTGGAAATCCATCTATCCAGACGAACTTTCTTTAATTAAAACCAATCTGGATAACAATAATACTGATTTTCTAGACATAAAAATTTCTGTTTCATCCGGCAAAGTTGACATTAATGTATATGATAAACGCAGCGATTTTAAATTTACAGTCATTAAATTAATATTTTGGGACTCCAATATCTCTAAAAGAATATACTACAACACGATAGCTGGTCAATTGGTACGTTTCAAAAAAATTTGTAATTCTGATGCTAACTTTTTATTACAATGTAAATATCTAAAAAACACACTTCTCAATAACAAATACCCGTTTTCATTCTTTAAAAATATTTTTGAAAGATTTATTAATATCAACACCTACACAACACATGAATAATTATTTTTCGTAATTTACCCAGAGCCATGGGAATTGCTTTTCAATTTTATTTTTATTTTTTTACTTTTTATGAATATATTTTTGATAAGGGGCTGGGGATTTTCATATTATTATTATTTTTTTGGACTTGATGCATCGGAGGTATGATGTTAGCATATAAGTTAGACTGTGTAATTGATGGCATTTGGTGGCAATTTTTAAGCTTGTTGTTGATGATATCCCAGCTGCGGCTTCGGGTTTCATTTCGTTCTGTTCCTGCTCTGTTTTGGTATTTTGTTCTGTTTTTGTTTTACTTGATTTTTGGTGGTGTTTGGGGGAGTGTATGAGCAATTTTTTCAGCCTAATGCTGCTCATATGTAGAAAACACCATTTTATGTTGTTTGGGTCAGGCTCCTCCCTGATGACGCCCTGATCCACCAACATTTCTTCATTTTTTATTATTTTTTAAGACTTTTGTTACATTTTTTTAGAAATTCTTGTGTTCTTGAAAGTATATATATATATATATATATATATATATATATATATATATATATATATATATATATACTATTATAAAAGAAAGTGCTTGTTTGTCTGTTTGGGGCCGCAAAATCCTGAAGCTTCTATGGCACTTACAGTAGTGAGATTTGGCACTCAGGTAGTCCGAATTATTTGCAATTTTTGTGTCGCGGCGAATTTTAAAATTCAATCTAGAAGATTTTTAAATGAATTTCATAGTTTTATTCTCCGTCGGTTTTTCAAACGTGGAGAACTTTTTCCACTCATGCGACCTTGCAGTCAGGGTTTAGAATCATGCCAAGTTTTTTTCCTCCGCAAAACGAGGAAAAAATTATATATTTTTATTTCCGCTTTGATTTTGCGCGATTGATTTCCCAGTCAGACGATAAATCTTTTAACGGAAGTCAAAATTCTTTTTTTTCTATCTCCTAGACGGTTAAAGATAGAGTAAAAATTTCAACGGATTTGAAATCTGCGGAAATTTTCAGATTAGATTGATACCTAAAAATACGACTTTCTTTCAGTAAATAATTTTTAAATTGAATATATCTTCAACGGATTTGAAATCTGCGGAAAATTTTGCACCAGCTTAATACCTTACACCACGGGCACGGACAACGCCGGGCTAGTATATATATATATATATATATATATATATATATATATATATATGTGTGTGTGTGTGTGTGTGTGTGTATGTGTGTTCCACGCACCATATATGATCAAGAAGATTCAAAAATTGGCTTATTTAGAAAGAGAAAAACTTCTACATAAATAGAAATAAAGGGACATGTGATTCTTCTAAGTAATTATGACGGTATATATGACCTAGATTTCCACAGAAGTTCGCAACAAAAAGGGATTCAAACGAATTAATTGCTACATCAAGAAACAAGAATGGGTTTTCGGAATTCAACTTGAAATGTGCGAAATCATTTTTGCTTTAAAATTTTTAAATTATACTGAATTTCAATTTCACTATAAAAATATTCTGGAAACGAAAGTCATCATCAGGACAGACATGGTTTTGAGAAATTCCTCATTAGTTAAAAATAAATTAAAACAGACCTTTAAAATTCGCAGATTTTGCAAAATTATTTTGTTTTTAAGTACTCTCAAGGAAAAAAACATTAACTATTTAAGAAACGTAATATAAAGCTTACCTAGATAAATTCAGCAAGTAGAGTAGAATTATTAGAATTATCAGTCTCTCTCTCGCAGTTTGAAACTTTAAATTTCAATCTTTATATGTGTCAAGATTCTCATTAGTAGGCCTTTCATCGCGGCATCGAAAAGCTAAGTACCGTGGTGGCATAAATAAACATTGGAATCGTTGTGTCGGTCAAAACCAAAACTCAAATTTCCCCCAATGATGCTAAAAAAACACGAAATTTGCGCTAGAAATACTGATTAGGCAACTGAGATATCGCGCATGTGCTAAGAAAACACCGAACATCGTGACACCGGAAAACAGTGAGATCTGTGGTAAGGATTGTCTATGTGAGACCGGGAAAAATCGCAATGCCACGATGACCGCGAGATCTGTGCTAGCTAAAGGATGGTTGTGTGAGACCGGGAAAAATCACGATGTCACGATACATCACCATCGTGAAAATCGCAAAACCGATGTGGCGATGTCGACATTACACCATTTTCACGATGTATCGATACATTGCCCAGGCCTAATTCACACATATATCCAGTCAAGAGATGTTATAACGACAAACGAGGCAGTAAGATTCCAAATCGACAAACAAGTCAATTTTTCCCAGAGCAGTCACGTGACTACTAGTCGATATGTCAGTCGCACTTTTTGAAGCTTCTCTCAATAGCAATGCTTATTCTACTTATATTTCACGTCAATGGTTATAATGCGACTCTAAAATGCATGCCAACTTCCCCCACCTGACTGGCACATGAGGCTGGTTGGCGAGAGTTTATGGGGGTCGAGTACCCCAGTCTTTCGTAGCAGCCTTTTTGGAAATGGTGCACTATGTTTCCGTTTGATGTGGAATTTATAAACAGCTTTAGCTTTGTGAAAACAAATCGATTTATATTTTATGAACAGAGTCAGCAATGTTAATTATAGAAAGAAGATTCCTATAGAAGTGCTACATTTCTGTGTGATATGTCAAACCAAGACGACTCGACTATTTCCTTTTGCACGGAAGTCTATACTTGATATATAGCAAAAAATCTAAGTATTTCTCAAGAAATCTATCACTTTTCCAAAACACTTCTTCAAAAGGAAATTTCGGAACATTTTTACACTTAGCTAAGGTCATTAATGAACAAGGTGATATAATCGAATGATTTTTGAAAAATACTCATATGTTATAGACCTAGTAATTAGAGAATACAATGAAAGGTTCTGTTACGACTTCACAGCTGTGTGGTGGTAAATTGCAAAACGAAAGTACAATGCCTGTACGGTTTTGTGGAGCATTTAATAAAGAAAAAACTTTTTTACAATATTTCCATTCGTGAAGAGTTGAGATTATAATTGCCCGTGCTGGGACCCTTGCTGGGACCTCTGAGACTCACTAAAATCAACCGCACCGTTGAAATACCAGCGTAGTCTGCCCCTCGTTCTCTCCGAACTCGGGGCGGTCAAAAGAGGCGGGGAAAGTCATCTCTTCTCCCATTGGCCAAAGTTCTCCTTGGCGGGCTTTCCAAAAGATTCCAGAATGTTCTAGCGCCGCCGAGACGACTTGTTTTCTGAAATTCTTCCAACCCCTGGAGACGTCGACACAGATGAAAGACTGTATCGAGAACAGGCACAGCACCCTGGTGTCTGGACTGCCTGAACGCCTCCATCGGTGGGGAGAAAGAGTGTGGACGCGTTGTCACAGTTCCCTATCCTTGAGAATCCTAGCCCCCCTCCAAAAATATTCAAATTAATATTTAATTCTCAACTACACTGATGTGCAAAAATTAAGGACCAGACGGTTTTTCTAATAAAATATCATGCAAATGTGTACGAAATCGACACAAATATCATGAGATCTCCAAGATGGAAAACATAA
Organism: Metellina segmentata; assembly: GCA_947359465.1. NCBI lineage: Eukaryota > Metazoa > Arthropoda > Arachnida > Araneae > Tetragnathidae > Metellina > Metellina segmentata. The sequence continues at coordinate 6,934,730 of OX375872.1, forward strand.
AAAATTAAAAAAACTTTCCAAAAAAGAAGTCCACAGGATTAAAAAGGAACTTTATTGAAAAATTAGCATGAAGCACAATGCGACTGAAGCCCAAGACATCTATGTGACACGTGTCCAGCAAGAAACATCCAGCCTTTAGATGGGGATATGATCACCCCTGACTGCTGTGCAGGATTTACATAGTCTGTCCATACTGAGTACGAGGTTGTCAACGAGCTGTTGAGGCATTGCTGCCCATTCCTCTTGTAGCGACAATCGCAGCTCCGGGATCGTTACTGGCGGTTGGTGACGTGCTGCCAAGCGTTCCCCTAAAGTGTCCCAAACATGTTCGATTGGATTTAGATCCGGGGACCTTGCCGGCCAATCCATACGTTCAAAATCCTCACTCTCCAACCGCTCCTCGACAGCAACTCTACGATTAGGTGTAGAGTTGTCGTCCATGAAGAGGAACTGAGGACACATAGCACCTCTAAAAAGACGCACGTTAGGAAGGAGAACCTCGGTACCAATAGCTGGCCCTGGTGACTGAACCTTCTTGGAAGATGTGAATGTCAGTTCGGGTACCAAGCATGATGCCTATCCAAAGGATAACTCCGCCACCTCCAAACCGGTATCTTCGATGATGTTGGAGGGGCTGTTGCGTGTTCACCGCTCTCTCCAAGTTTATGCGTTCAGAATCGCTAGTCAGACTAAATCTGCTCTTATCCGTAAAGAGTACTCGACCCCATTGCTGATCTGTCCAGTTCTGGTGTTCCCTGCACCACATAAAACGCCTTCTCCGATGAACACGTGCTAATGGCACACACCGTATAGGTCGTCGTGCAAATAGACCATCATTATGCAGCCTCCTGGCCACGGTAAAATGCGATATCGGTCGTCCAGTAGTCCGTTACATGTGATTTCTCCGCTGTCTGCCGCCTGTTGCTTCTTGCCTATAGGGAAATATAAAGGTCGTCCGCTTGGTTGCTCGTGGACGACCACTGCCGAACCCTCGGACAGCTGTTCCTGTAGTTTGAAATGCTCTCCAAACTCGTGAAGCGATGCTGTGAGCGATCCCGAATTCCGCAGCCACCCTTGTCACACTTCGACCTTCCTCACTCTTCCAATGATTCGACCTCGGTAAGGTCCTCCGTCTACAAGATTGTCATTCGACATTTTACACTGAGGCAGCAGCTCGACGTCAGTTAAACTGATGTACGCCGTGCAATATATTTCACAGAAATGCTTACACCGCCATCGTGCTTTATACTTCTCCAATTCCCCATTACGTTATGCTGCATATAAGCGTATGCCCTACCGTACCTGACCCTAGTCGATCTTCTGATATCTTCCTCCTTGTCCCTCTAATATGCTAATTTTTCAGCCTCGTCCTTAATTTTTGCACACCAGTGTAGTTTAAGGCACCACAAGGAACTACAAACGATTGAACTCTCAGTAGACGACATTTTAAAGCAATTTAAAGTCATAAGTAAAGAAAGATCCAATTGAAGTATTGATACATTTAGAATAACCAAATCAAGACGCCCTTAATTTCACATATGACGATAAAACTGCGAGACTCCATGCTGCAACCAAATATTCAAATGCTTTTCAATAAAAAACACACTTAACAAAATAATTATTAGATGAATTTAATTTCTTTATCACTAGGGGGCTCCGCCCCCTGCTCGCTTACGCTCGCCAACCCCCGGGGAATGCTACGCAATCCCATTTGGTTTTCTTCGCAAACATACATTCCTTTCGCAGAGTGAAACTATCGGAATAATTTGTATTATCCTGATTTCACTTTCCGGTCCATGACGTCACAGTGAGGGCTTCGCCCCCTGCTCGTTTACGCTCGTCGACCCCCGCCGGGGATTGCTAAGCAATCCCGTTTGGTTTGCTTCGCAAACCAATACCTCTTTCGCAAGTGATTTCACTTTTTTTTACTTTAACACTTAATGCACCCTAAACTAATAGCCGCATCAGCAAAAAATCTTCTGCATCTTGTTCCCTGTACAATTTTAAGTAAACGATGTTAATCTCCAAACTTTACGATCTGTACTTTGTACTTTCTCGGTAAACCGTCTGAGAACAGAGAGAAAAAAAGCGAGCCTTTTTCCTCGCCAAATAAAAAGAAATCGTTTTTATGGCAATTGTTCCTACGATAAATTTGATATCTGGCAAACCCGATAGTAAAAAATACAACCCTCATAAGCTCCGCGAAATAAAAAATACGAAATTTGTGTCACCAACTTTTGATTGCATCGAATTTATTTATGAACCAATTTTAAAAATAGTTGTACCGTAAAAAAGAGTACATTCTGAGGAATACTGCGATATTTTCAAAATTAATAACTTATAGTAATTCGATACAGATATAACAGTTTTAGTTTTGTATCGGAAATTACGATCTGAAAGTTCCGAAAATTGTATGACCAACTTTTAATTGCATCAATTTTATTTATGAACCAATTTGAAAAATAATTGTACCATAAGAAAGAGTGTAATGTAATGTATTCAGTGATGTTCTCAAACTTTAAAAAAAATGGTTTTTGCTGTAGATATAACGATTTTAGCAGAAAGTAGCGAAAATATCCAGATTCCGAATTTTGTAAGACCAACTTTTGATCGCATCCAATTTAATTATTAACCGATTTCAAAAATAATAGTGCCGTAAGAAAGAGTACATTCTGAGGTATACTGCGATATTTTAAAAATTAAAAACTAATAGTAATAAGATATAGATACGGCAGTTTTTAAAAAAAGTAACAAAAATGTCCCGATTTTTCCTGAATTTCAAAAAAATATTATCAAGAACCAAATTGAAATTAAAAAAAAAAAAAAAACTCGACGAGCTGCAAAAATTTACGTTGAGAGGTACTCTTAAAAAAAAACTCTTGTCTAAAGACTGAAAATTTGTATGTGTTTTGCTTACTCGCGGAAGAAATTTCGCTTCTTCAATTTTGACACTTAATAAACCCTAAACTAATAGCCGCATCGGAAAAAAAATGTTAATAATTGTCCAGGGAATACGATGAAGAACAAACCATGTTAATTTTGCTTTTTTCCGATCAGTACTTTCTGGTGAAACCGTCTAAGAATCGAGCTAAACAACACAGTTTTCAATCCTGCGGCGGCGTCGGCGGTAACTTTTTTTTAATATAGAGATATATTTATTTATTGCTTTTACTATTTATTTTTTAATTACATAATTTATCCTAAAAGTAAGTGCTATGTAAATCCTGACAATGAATAGGGTCGATTCCATTTTTGTATACATTTATTCAATTTAAATTTTGCAAGAAATCCCAAGAAAGAATATTCTGAGTAATTGTCATATAACCATGGCTATTAAGATATTTTAAATTGCTGCATAAATACTTAATGACTTCTTTAAAATTTATTCTAAAATTCAGCTCACTGGTTTCTAAAGGTCTCTCTACCTAACCCAAAACAAGACGCCCTTGATGTCAGAAATGACTCATCTCAAGGATCACCTAAAACTACGCATCTCCATGCTGCAACTCAATATTCAAATCCTTTCCAACAAAATATCCACAAAGTCATTTACAGATTAGTTAACTTTAAAATTAACAAGTAATTTTCATTTTTGGAAATTATTTAGTTCTTGGATTTTTTTACAAAATAATAAACATTTTTAAGTGTTTCGAATTTAAGTTTCTTGAATCCAGCCTTTTTAATTGCAGCTAAATTAATCTAATATGAAAATGTTCCCTTTCTGAAGTAACCAAAACAACTAAAATAATTGTACATAACTCAAATAATTTTTTTTTCATGTTTTGAATGTTTATACGATTCTTAAAATTTGCAATTGCGAATACAGATTGTGTAGGTGACCCGATGCAAATGGAAATAAGGAAACCAAACTTATTACCATTAGAAATCTTCTAAAAAATTGATTTATTTTCAGGTCTCATAGTGTTCTGCATTGCATTTGGGATTATTGGTGGTCAACTAGGAGAATTCGGGGCTCCGATGGTTCATTTCTTCGTCATTCTAAACGAAATTATTATGCGCATTGTCATAATTATAATGTGGTAATTGAGTGTTTCCTAACTTTTCGAAAACTTATAATAGAATAGTTTAGTTAGTCATGACTGCATATGATACCTTCTTTTTCGCTTTCAAAGAATTTAAAAAGTCTAAAATGTTCTGATTATGGAAAAAAAAAACATTTTTATTAGTTTGGTCCAAACATTTTTTTTGACACACTATATTTCAGTTAAAAAAAAAAACTCTTTAGTTTAACTTTGTATAAACGTATATTCTCAGAATTAGAATTTTCAACACTGCATGCACTATAACTCTTAAACTTAGACACATGAAATTTGGAATGAAGTTAAATTATTATTAATGTTTTTTTTAAAAAATTGCACTAAAGCAGGCCTCGAAATAGATTTTTTAATACAGGTGCACTGCATTCACCTGAGTTTTTAAATTAGGTGCACTGCGTGCACTTAGTGGTAAAAATTAGGTGCACAATTATATTTTCATGTGCACAGTGCACCTGTGCACCCGGGTATTTCGAGCCCTGCACTAAAGTAACAGTTTTATTGAAAAATTTAAACACAATATGAATTAAATTTTGCTAAAAATCAACTAAGTTATGTATAAATTGACTATTCCATGTTCTTGTTTTATTTGAATTATAAGTTTTGATTTCAATTTAAAATATAAGTACTATGTTACTCATTTCAATCACACACATTAGTTTCGTAGCAAAGGAATGGGTTGATTTAGATAGTTGTCGTGTAAATATTTGTCTCGTAGATATTGAGTTGATGTAAATTCAAATAAAATATTACTTAATTTTAAAATACTAACCAAAATGTTTTGTATTGTGTAGTATATAAGTGTACATAAATGCTGTTTGAAGTCCCCCATTACGGTATATAGTAACCTTTATGAGATGCAGTTTATCGAAATTAGGCTGTATTGTTTATCCTGATTTGAATGCTTAAAGGCACTATGCTCCCTTAAACTAACACAATCCAATTGAAATTTCATTAAAATTAATGTTACAATCTCTCATTCTAAATTTCTTGTGTTTTCGAACAACGTGAGTCAATGATGAACATAAAAATTCGAATACAGGCTATATTACGAATAAGTACGTATATAAAAGTAGCGATTAGAATGAATTCTATTTCAACCAAATAAACCTCCTCAACTAAGTAATTGAATCGAGAAGTAAACCACCTCCACACTTGCATCTATTCCATCTATTATATCTAAAAACGAGAGGCAGATCAAAAGTGGGGACTACTGGGATTCACAACTCAGATTAGATAAACAAATTCCAAATAAAAAAACAAAGATAATCGGATGTTGGTTGGTGCTGTTTTATGGTACAATTTGGCGAAGCTGCGCCAAACACTAGGCAGGTAACGTCAAAAATCCTAATCTTGGAGTTGGTTACTTGTTTTGGGGTTTTTATGGCACATATGGCCAAATACAAGACAAAGTGAGGTAAAAGAATGGAAAAATAGCAGGACAGTTAACCCCACAGGAAAAGAACCCCTGAGTACCTCGAGTCCATGAAGCTCGTGTCCGCTGGACTTCAAAAATAGAAAGTTCCAATGACTATATTGGACTTTATGTGTAGGCTTCTAGTAGAAAATAGTGCCAATTTCATAAGAATCATTGTAAAAGATTTAAGGGAAATTCAATGGAATTCTAAAGATAATGGGTGTTTCTGTATGTGTGTGGCACGGCAAAAATACAATTCATTTGCTATAACAGTTTAAGAAATTAGTGCAAATATATTTGTAAGCTTTTCTTTCGAGTTTAAATTACCCTTCAAATTAGTTTTTTTCTAAATTAACTATTATATATGATGTATCAATTTTACGACCAGATATTTATCATTTATATGATTCCGAATACGACATTTAAATGCAAATAATTTATGCATTACTAAACTTGTCATCAATCTTATTTTTCAGGTATTCCCCATTTGGTATTATGTCGTTGATAGTTGGTAAAATCATGGCTATCAATGATCTAGCGAAAACTGCAGAGCAATTAGGCCTTTACATGTTGACAGTAGTTGTCGGATTAGCGATTCATGCTTGTGTGACGCTACCATTTTTGTATTTCGCTGTGACACATAAAAATCCGTTTACTTTCTTCAAGGGCATGATCCAAGCTTGGGTTACTGCATTAGGAACAGCTTCTAGGTATGGATATGCTTACAATAGAATAGTGTATTAAGTATATAGTACAATTTCTCAGATGAACGATTTTTAACAAATTGTAAACAAAATTAACCATTCATTCAAATAAAACTATCACTTTTGGATTTTACTTACAGTAGTACTTAAGAGCTTAGTATGACTAAAGTTTTCATTTAATAGTTACTCATGCTTTATCGCCAAGAGCACTTTTCCATTCGTTTTAAAATTGAAATGAAAAAGTATCCGGGATGCTATCATAAAACAAAAGGTATCAGATATTGCTCAACATTTATTACATCTCCTTCAAAGTAATCTCCAACTTCAATGCATTTCTTCCAATCCTCAAACCGAAAAATCATTTGGGTGAAATTCCTTCAGGGTTCTGAATTTTCTTTTATTGCATGAATGGACTGAAAACGGTGACCATGAAAAGGGAGTTTCACCGGTGGAAATAAGAAAAGGTCACACTGTGCCATATCATGTGAATACGAAGCTAGTGGATTTGTTGAATGCTTTGTCACAAAATCTCGAATAATAATGGCATTGTGAGAAGGTGCATTATCGTGATGCAAAACCCATGAGTTATCACGTCACAATTCAGGTCGTTTTCGACGAATTATTTCACGCAAACGGCACAAAACACTCAACTAATAATCTTTATTGACCGTCTGGCTAGTTGGTAGAAATTCATAATACACAACACCACGACAATCCAAAAAAACAGTCAACATTACCTTGATTTTTGAGGTGGTCTTTTCGGTCTTGCTTCACCTTTCAAGCGCTATTCATTTGATTGTTGAGCTGTTTCTCTATCAAAAGCATAGATGCACCGGTAATAATAAAAAGGAATCTCCTTGAGAAAGCATCTCTCGGGACACTACAACACGCTGTTGTTTTTGAAACAACTCGAGCAAACTTAAATGATCTTTCAAAATTGCTTGACAAGACCAAATGATATAAAAACTTGCTCAATAACACCTCTCATTGTTAAACGATGATCACTAAGCACCCATTCTCTGACCTGATTCACATGTTGATCTTTAGTCGAAGTGGATGGTCTACGAATCATCTACGACGGATTCTCTACCTTATGTAAACTTTTTATACCAATCAAATACAGTTGTTTTAGATAATCAGTCGTCTGTAAAAGCTTTTTGCAACATTTTAAATGTTTTTGTAGCCGAAATTCTATTGCGGAAACAAAATTTAATGCTTGTTCTTTGTTTAATTACATTCAACATTTTGGAAAATCAACGAAGTGAAAATTCTTCTCTTATTAAAAAGAAATTTATTTTCAGACGATAAAACTAAATAAATCCCTGATTGTTGCCACATGTTTATATAAGTCTTAAAAATATTTGATAAAAGTTTGCAGACGATATCTACTATATATAATTTTTTAATATCCTATGTTTAATAGATTATATTATAAAGAAAAATATTCTATGTTTAATAGATTATAAAACATTAAAATTTCACATTTAGGATTAGTGATGACAATTTAAAGTCTTGAAACAGAAAAACTGGAATAAAATAAAACTCTTTATTTTTCTTCAAATGTATTAACTTGGCAAATAATATAAAAATTAATATAAAAATCAAAATATATACTTTCACAAATCTTACTGTAAACAATGAAGGTGAGAAATGACTGGCTTAATGTCTGATTATTTCAATGCTAAATCATTCTCAACTTCGAGTCGATTTCAAATCAATCAATAATGAAATCTCCTACCATTTGAAGATTTTAGAACGTCAAATAATGGGAGAAAGTATCGGAGTACTTTATTTTTTCATGGGATGGAAATATCCTCTTGAAATCTTGTCTCTCACTAAATCTCACTATTTTTCTAAGTTTCTACCTACCCGCTAGTCAAGAAGGTCGCTTGTTAATCTCTTCTCTTAATAGTAATACAGTGTAATAGTAATACTTAATAGTAATAGTGACAAAGGTAATGAGAAAACTACAAACTCCCTCCCAGCTAAGTCACTGAAGATAAAGTTAATTGCTGATGAAAAATAAGTTTATATTGACTTTGCTTTCAGTGCAGCTACTCTACCGGTGACATTTCGATGCCTCGAAGAGAATAACGGTGTGGATAAGAGAGTAACCCGTTTCGTGCTGCCTGTAGGAGCTACAGTCAACATGGATGGCACAGCACTTTACGAAGCGGTGGCAGCTATTTTTATTGCTCAGATGAATGGAATTCATTTATCAGCAGGACAAGTCATTTCTGTAAGGTCAGTGAAGGTGGAGAGAAGATTCTTTTCAAATTATGAATCCACTATTTTTACAATAAGTCATTGATTCAAAATTATTTCAGTGGGAAATAAATTAAGAATTGATTTCATAATTGAGATAGAATGAACTAATTAGCAACTGTTTTTTATTATAATTGGTCTAGAAAAATTCCTGTTAGAAGTTATTCCTATAACATTATTCTTCATGTTTTGACCCTCAATCAGTAGCTTAGCAAGGTCAGGTGGTACCCAGTGCGGAAAATTTCTTGTCACCCCCATTGAAATTATTAAAAGAAGAAAAAAAATAAGATATACAATTACAAGTGTTATTTTCTGCTTTATTTCTTTGCAATGTGACACAAGCACTTAAAGACTTATTTTCCTTACTTTGTTCTCTGCAAATTTTGAAATGACATCATCAAAATCAATTGCTTTTGCTATTTTGTTTACAATTGACAAGATAGCTAATGCAAAGAGCCGAGCTTTACTCATAGTAGACCTAAGATAAATCTTGAATAATTTTAGTTTTGAAAACTCCTTTCACGTGATGCTACTGAAACACTTAACGTTAACAATATTCTGAAGGCTAAAGTTAGATTTGGTACTGAATCTGAAAGTTCATATTCACAACAACTCCAAAAATCTGAAAGAAGATCTTTCCAGAGAACCTTTTTTGAAACTTTGGAAGCTTGTAGATGTCTCTCTTCTTAGTCGTAGAAACTCCCTAAGGATATCATCTTCAGAAAGTTTATCATAACTTACGACTAAGATTTGTATTAACTGTGGCCGTTCGTCTTCTGAAGTTGTAATCAGATTCTTGGGCTCGAGAACTGCAAACGGAGCTGTTTTATTTTCATTATCTTTACAGGAAGTGTCTATTTCTTGATAAAACCTGTCAATGCATTCTAACATTGATCTTTTCAATTATTCATTCAATGTCAGTGGTTCATCTTGAGCCTTTTCTCCAGCCATCATTTTCTTTCTGACGATTCTTCTTTTCAGTAAAGGAATGTCCATCTCTTCACAAGTGTTCATTGCAAACTGCAGTGCTTTCTCCACGATTTCATTTCTTTTGTCTTTCAAAAAATATTTCCATACGTAACTTCTAACTCATAGCCATCGTAACTTCTCAAAACTCATACCAGCAATCTGTAGGTATTTTGAGCGTGGTTTACTTATTCTAAAACTCTACTCCAGAAATACTAAAAACACAAAAAAGAAAAATCACATACTGCTGTCAAAAGCGTTTGCGCTGCTCATCTGGTTTCGACAGTATCTGTGGGGTCACGAAGTTCTTCTATGGCATAAACAATCTTCTTGAAATTAGCATATACAGGTTTTCCAGCGTCGTAGTGAGCACTCCATTTTGTATCTGAAAGTCTCTTGACTGTACCTCCAACATTAGTTACAAGGATCGTCCATCTGCGTGGAAACTGAGAAAAAGCAGTAGTAGACTTTCTAAGGTCTCAAAAAAGGTTACACACTGTGAAACAGTTAACAAATTAAGCGAGTGAACAAATAATGCTTCAGAATTAAGTTTACGAATCCTCGCCTGGATACATGCCCTTTAAAAGAGAACGACCTTAGTTATAACCTGACATAAAAATCATTATTTTTGTGAGAGTTGACACTCCTAGTACGAACTGAACCTTACCCATACGCTCTCCACTACGCACCGTGGAATTCAGCCGCTTTTCGTTCACTTTTAATACGCATTATGTTGACATAGTCAAGTTAATTGTCAGATGGAGTTATTAAACTCGTTTCAAATGTAATATATTTATTAAAGTGTCGTGAGCCCATTTTTTTTATTTAAAAAACAAATTTTTGCCATTTTGTCACCCACGTCTGTCATGACACCCCCTTCCTACGCCACTGCCCTCAGTCAAGTTGCTAGTGGGAATAGATTTGTACAACTTTTTCATCTAGGAAGCATAAAAAGAAATCAAGATTTTCACAGGATTTTGAACATTAAAAATCCAACTAAAAATTCACTTCTTAACTAATAACTTTGAGGGTCAGAACGTACCCCTTCCTACGCCACTGCCCTCAGTCAAGTTGCTAGTGGGAATAGATTTGTACAACTTTTTCATCTAGGAAGCATAAAAAGAAATCAAGATTTTCACAGGATTTTGAACATTAAAAATCCAACTAAAAATTCACTTCTTAACTAATAACTTTGAGGGTCAGAACGTACAATGCAATTAATTGTTATCATCGTATGAACAAAGCCTCAATTGCAAAAACAGTTCAGAAATTGAAACAGGTTTGTACAATGTTGACTGTACCAAACGAAAAACCCTGATGTCTAGAAAAATATTCCGATATTTACAAGATCTTGTCATCATTTCAAAGGTAAGGAATTGGAAAATGTTTGATGCAATAAAAAAAAAATCGATATTCAGGTCGAGTTGCGTGACTTTTTTGTGTATACATACACCTGAAGTAGTACGTTGAGTTTGAATTGATTGAAATTTGCTCATTTCTACTAGTGTAGAAAGTGTCTGTCTGTGCGTCGGAGCTGTCCACACGAATCTATAGCACTTGCAGTCGTCAAATTTGGAGCACAGGTAGTCCGAGAAGGGACCCCGAATTTTAAAATCAAATCTGGAGCATTTTTAAATTCATTTATTAGCTCCCCTTCTGTGGTTCTTTCAGACTCACGCCAAGTTTCCACTTGGTTATTTTTCCTTTCATTTTATTTTTTTGGACGTGCTCTCAACGGCGGTGTATGAAGGACGTCACTGATTTTACTTTGATTTCATTGGATCTTTCATTTTCTTAACGAATTGTAAAGTTCTGTTTGGTTTGAGCCCGGTCCAGTTCAGGTTGTATTGTTCCTGGCTTTTTTAAAAGCATAACTCATTACTGTTTAATTTCATTCACGTTGTTTGTTGGAAAGCATAACTTATTACTGCTTAATTTGGTTTTGAGTTACGTTGTTTGTCGGAATCAGTGAGGTTTGGCGTTAAGACACTTTAAAAGCATGCATAACTTTCTTACTTTAAAATTTTTTTGAAAGTATAACGGTATATAATTTTATCATTTATCCAATTTTTCGTTTATTGCTGTTTAATTGAATGTATTTAATTTTTATCATTCTGATTTTTATTTTGTCAGAATCCGTATAAAAAGCATAACCTTTTTTCAGGAATGAGGACATGCCCGTGTCATGTCGGGTGGACTCATTCTAAAACCTTTTTGAGTTTTAATGTTTTCAGTATCAGTAAGGACATGACAAGAATGCTGTCACGGGCAACGTCGTGCAGGTACTGATACTTTTATATACAAGAAGGTAGCGATTTAAACTCGAAATAACTTTTGCACAGCCGGAATATCATCCGTATTCTTTTAGTAACCTTTTATACATAGGCTGAGATAGACCAAGGCTGGGGATAAAGATAATGTTGTCAACCACGGTCCAAAACAAAATTTGCTATTTAAAACGATGACAAGATGGATTAGTAAAATAATTTCTGTGTAAAATTTACTAATTAGAAAATTTTCATGAAATTACTATTTCCAATTTCTATATTTTGGTTAAAATTTTTATTGAATAATTTTTTGCTTCAAAACTAGAAACACCAAATTTTTGGTAATGGAACAGAAGTAAAAGAAGGCGCCTGGGTAAAGGAGTAATTTTCTAGCTATAGAGGTGCACTCTAGTGGTCACCAGGATGACTCACCCCGGAGACTGAGAAGTAGTGAGTACGCCACAGGGTATCCCAAAGTGACAAAGTCACGAGAGAAAGGAAGGTGGTTAAATAGATTTCCAAAATAAAAGAATTCAATACATTCACAGGTTCACAAATGCAATAACAAATTTACTAAACATCAACTGAAATAGTGAAACAATAAAAAAATATGAAATTATATAGGGTTAGGCGGGGTAATTGTAAACAAAATTTTTATGTTCACTTTCAATCCCTATTTTCAAACTGCAGATAAAGTAATTAAACACTGTTCACCCTACTAAACTAACATGTCATTATTCTACTTTGATACTTAATTATTACGAAAATTCCAGAAAAGAAATTTAACATTGTACTCGTCTGTTTACAATTACCCCTGAAAGTAGAGGTAATTGTAAACAACGATTTTCCTCCTGATATTGAATATTGAGCAAGTGACAGCACGAGCAGTAGTCATGGCAGTAAAAGAAACTCCAATGGTATTTTGACCCTTGTAATACCATGTTTACAATAACCCCGTTTTGATCTTTACATTTACCCCATACCCCCACTTCTTGCAACTGCAAAATATAGTGACACTTGAAAGTTGCATTGATCATGATGAGGTGGACTTCCAGGAATGTACAATTCAAACATTTACTGAACAAACAATGTATTTAGTGTAAAAAAACAGGAAATTACAAATTTAAAAACTAAAAATTGAAAAATACAAACTTATAGGTACAAAAAACAAACAAACATTACATTTCCTACACATTAACAGTGCCCTCAAATTGGAAAATTTCTTTACGGCCTTCTTTGCAGCAGGTTGGAGAAGGTAAAATTGCTTTGACATGTTCTTTGTTAACACAGAATTAGTCTTTTTCAACCACAGAGAATTTAGTCTATGCATTATCAATGCTTTTGAGTCCGGTGACTTCAAACTCTTCTACTGAAACAACATCCACCCTTCAAACATACGAAAAATGGGTTTTCTTTCTCTTCCTCTCCTCAATATCTAAAGCAGAAACGTAGCCGTTCAATGTCTTCCATGAATGGCTCCAAATTATATAACTTCCCCTAGAAGCTAGTCTTCTTGAATGCTTGCTTGAATGTTTGAAGAACTTCAAACTCTTCATCGTCAATGTTAGTTAATTCTTTCAACAGTTCCTCATCCTCGCTGTCCTCAAGTTCTGCTTTCCTTTCCATTTGCTTTTTTCTTGATTTCTTGCCTACTCCTGTCTCTTTCATTTTCTTCTCACTCGGCTTCCTTTTGTTCTTTTTCTCTTCTGCCTCCTTCAAGCGTGACAGAACTTGGCCAGTTGCAAGAACTTCACTATATGTGTGATGTTTTCATAAATCAGTCTTCCTGCTCTCCAAAAACTTGAAAAATACAATAAAACGCAATTCAAATGTAATAAATACGATTAAATACAAAATGACACAGAAAAACATATTAGTTTTCCATCCAAATTGATCTCAACTATTGGCAAAGTTATGTTTACAATTACCACATCCCTTGAAAAATATGGGGTAATTGCAAACATTCAACTGTAGGTGCACCAATGATTTTCTGTTAGATAGAAACATAACTGACAGTCGTAAAGAACTGGAACAACATACCTTTCAATAGATTATGGAGGGCAGCAGAAAATGCAGCACACAACTTTAAAACCCAAACATTTCAAATACAAATTTTTCAACTAAACACATTGTTATCAACTGTGGTTTAAAATAAATGCGTGATCACCATATTGCATCCTCAGTGTTGCCACCTTTCAGATTTCACAACATTTTAGTTTCTAGGAATCACACGTATAGCTTGTTTACATTTAGCGCCTGACCCTAGCATATTCTTTGACGAGATTTTTCGAAAAATGCACACGCCGCCCTGATCTGGTAATGTATGGTTGTTTTCGATTCGTCTCGTACCAGGTGAGGTCCGATGTATGGAGGTGTTAATGGCGGTTCCACTCTCTAGCAATTCGTAAATAAACATGAGTGGAATTGTGCTTCGAATTGGTGTACATAAATAGATTGTTTGCCATGATTGGGCAGGTGAAACATGTGTTAAAGTTTGCATGATATGTTTGTTGAACATAGGAATCTATAGGCAATGACACAGTATTAGAACAGTTCAGAATGTTCGATGTTAGTCTAACGGTAGTGCCGTGCACGAGTTCAGCACAAGTGGCATCGCTTTTAATAGCTGAACGTATACCAAGCGACACAATGGGTACAACTTCTGACCATATGGAGGTATAATGGGCCATGATAGCATTTTTCAATTGACATCAATGTCGCTTTTAATAGCTGAACGTATACCAAGCGACACAATGGGTACAACTTCTGACCATATGGAGGTGTAATGGGCCATGATAGCACTTTTCAATTGACATCAATGTCGCTTTTAATAGCTGAACGTATACCAAGCGACACAATGGGTACAACTTCTGACCATATGGAGGTGTAATGGGCCATGATAGCACTTTTCAATTGACATCAATGTCGCTTTTAATAGCTGAACGTATACCAAGCGACACAATGGGTACAACTTCTGACCATATGGAAGTGTAATGGGCCATGATAGCACTTTTCAATTGACATCAATGTCGCTTTTAATAGCTGAACGTATACCAAGCGACACAATGGGTACAACTTCTGACCATATGGAGGTGTAATGGGCAAGATAGCACTTTTCAATTGACATCAATGTCGCTTTTAATAGCTGAACGTATACCAAGCGACACAATGGGTACAACTTCTGACCATATGGAGATGTAATGGGCCATGATAGCATTTTTCAATTGACATCAATGTCGCTTTTAATAGCTGAACGTATACCAAGTTACACAATGGGTACAACTTCTGACCATATGGAGATGTAATGGGCCATGATAGCACTTTTCAATTGACATCAATGTCGCTTTTAATAGCTGAACGTATACCAAGCGACACAATGGGTACAACTTCTGACCATATGGAGGTGTAATGGGCCATGATAGCACTTTTCAATTGACATCAATGTCGCTTTTAATAGCTGAACGTATACCAAGCGACACAATGGGTACAACTTCTGACCATATGGAGGTATAATGGGCCATGATAGCACTTTTCAATTGACATCAATGTCGCTTTTAATAGCTGAACGTATACCAAGCGACACAATGGGTACAACTTCTGACCATATGGAAGTGTAATGGGCAAGATAGCACTTTTCAAATTACGATGGAATATCGATAAATCCATTGGAACCCGGATGGTAGCTTGTGATACGAATTCGATTTGCTCCAAGAATGGTAGTAAGTTCTCGGAAGTAAGTTGGAAGACAATTACTGGTTGCAAAAAATGGCCTACTTAGCTGACATATTTGAATATCTAAATTTACTTAATCGAAAAATGGCAAATACCATTTGAGAATATATTTACTTGCACTGACAAATTTAAAGGATTCAAAAGCAAAATTCAACTTTGGAAAGATGTGGTGAAAAATGTTTCCCTTCAATTGTTTAGACGATGTTGCAGTTCGAATCTTAAAAAAGAACCTCTACAGCTTGTAGATAAACGCCTAATGCATGCTTGAGAGAAAGTTTCACCACTACTTTGAATTAATTGAGACAAAGAAATTCGATTGGGTTCGAAATCCATTTGCATCTTCATTAGATTACATGACATTCGATTTATCAGTGAAATAAAAGGAGTTATTATACTTAAAAAGTGACTTAAAGAATTAAGCTTTCAGATGTTCCATTGTCTCAATTTTGGGTAACTGCTAAAAAAAAAGGAGTTTTCATCCATCGGTGAAAAATCTTTAATCATTCTTTTTCCATTTGATACAACATGCATATGTGAACCAAGTTTCCTTCCCCCCCCCCCCCGCTCCTCTTCAATGCTCACTATCAAGAATTTAAATATATGATCATTGAAAAGTCTTTATCATGAATTGCGTGTAGCCTTTTGACCATAGACCCAGATATAAAAAAGTTGTGCTCACAGAAATAAACCCAACTATCTCACTGAAATAAGAAGATAATATATGTATTAACTGTGTGTGTGTCAAAAGAATATTGTAGGTATTCATATAAATACTTAAAATATTAATTTTTGTCATTCTTTTATCAAATAAGTACTCTAAGAAGTAGAAGAAATGAATCATTTTAATAAAATAAAAGGTTTCTTCGTTGTGTGTCGTGGAATTACACTCTATAACAAAAAAATCGACGCACCACGAAGGAATCATCCGATTGCTTTGAAATTTCGTATGCAAAAATGTTTTGACCAAATGTGCAAATGATTAAAATTTGGTGTCCAATGAATGAATAGTGCGATCTCCAGCGCATCGGAACTGCGCATCCAACAGATGTATATAAGGAGTTGTTCTTGAACTGTTGTTAAAAATTTCTACTGTATTGCGATTTAGGATACCTTTCAACGACTGAAAAAATGCCTCCCCGCAGGATTCGAGCTCATTACGAGCAACTTTCAGAGTTTGAAAGAGGTCGTATCATTGGATTGAAAGAGGCAGATTGGGCAATTCGGAGAATCGCTCGTCATGTGAGTCGAAACGATGCGGCGATTAGAAGATGCTGGCAAGAGTGCGTGGACAGTGGCAGATTTCGGCGTCATGATGGTAGCGGTCGACGTAGGGCCACAACAGTTCGCGAAGACAGAGTGATTGTCAGATCAGCTGTCACAACGCCTGATTCATCGCTATCAACCATCAGTCGTGCGACCCACACACGAGTGTCCACCATGACCATTCACAGACGGCTGAGAGAGCGAAATCTACGCTCGTACCGACCGTTACGCTACCTGCCACTCACGCCTGCACACTGTCGAGCCAGATTACAGTGGTGCTTGGCTCGATCAGGCTGGAATGATGCTGACTGGGGACGTATAGTCTTTAGCGACGAATCCCGCTTCCAACTGTGTCCTGTCGATCATCGAAGACGAGTCTGGAGACGCCCAGGGTAGCGTGTTAATCCTGCTTTCACTATTGCACGCCACACGGGCCCTCAACAAGGAGTTATGGTCTGGGGTGCCATTTCCCTTGATAGCCGCACCCCTTTGGTCGTCATTAGAGGTACACTTACTGCACAGTGGTACGTTGACGACATTCGGAGACCTGTTTTGCTACTGTTCCTTTCACAGTACCCTGGGCTTATTTTTCAGCAAGACAATGCCAGACCACATACGGCACGTGTTGCTATGAACTGTCTTCAAGCTTGTCAAACACTTCCATGGCCAGCCAGATCACCATATCTCTCTCCCATCGAGCATGTCTGGGATATGATGGAAAGGCGACTGCATCCGTTTGGGAATGTTGATGACGTAGTCCGACAATTGGAGCAAATTTGGCAAGAAATACCGCAGGAGACCATCCGGGAGCTTTATCGGTCTATGCCACGCCGTGTGCACGCTTGCATCCAGGCTAGAGGCGGGTCAACACCTTATTGAGCTCGTTACTGTAACTCTGAAATAAATCATTCAATTGTTCTGAAATTTTAATCATTTTCTATTCTGTACATAATTTTCCTATCCACCAATTTTTGTCTCCATCGGACAACTCCTTCTTGGTGCGTCGATCTTTTTGTTATAGAGTGTATTTATGCTTGTGAAGAGTGTCGTGGAAAAGGATTCACTGTATAGGTCAAGATCAGTGAGAGAAATCTGGTTGGACGCAGGTACCCAAATCTATGTTATGGTGTTAGCCTCTAGATAGGAAGGTTCCTGGTTCCAATCCGAGGCCGGGCATGGATGTTTGTAAGCGTATGGCTACGTCCATAGTGCGCCGCATCCAGCTTCCGGCTTTATCGCGGCAGTTGAGCGGGGAGGAAAAGTAGCGTAAACTGTATTGATGCCGTTATAGTGCACCTGCTTTCTTGCTTCCGCCTGCTTTACCCGCTTCCACCTGCTTTTTCTGGAATGAATTATTAATTCTTTTCCCCGCTTGAACCGCTTACCCGCTTGGCTCGCTCGTTTAGTTTGCTGTGTTATTCCGTACTGCACTTCTACGTTCTTTGGTTGTTGGAATAAAATGGAAGCAGACCAAGATGTTTTAATTTCCAAGTGTTTCTAAAAAGTGTAATTTGGGACAAAATATTTTTTTACGTGTTTATATGGATTCAAACATCGTTAAAAGAGCATTTGCAACTTTCTTCATTGATATAAATTATTTGGTAAAGAATCCCATACGTTTAATATATTAGTGTGGGTTCATTCTAATTTGCACTAATTTCAGATATTTTCCCTTCTACTTCGGAAATCAAGTTATCAAATATATTTTTCCAAATTATACTGCTCTGAAATTCAACTAATTCCATTTCTAAAAATCAT
This sequence comes from Metellina segmentata, assembly GCA_947359465.1. Lineage (NCBI taxonomy): Eukaryota > Metazoa > Arthropoda > Arachnida > Araneae > Tetragnathidae > Metellina > Metellina segmentata. The sequence continues at coordinate 6,953,157 of OX375872.1, forward strand.
GGATACCCAGCCACTTAAATTCGTTTTACTCCATTGTTTCGAATTTCGTTTTGTATGGATATAAAATAAAGTGAAATGCATTTTCCATGTTTTTAAATTGATTAAATCTATCTTCAAATGCCTTCTTTATTTACTGTATATAATCATTAAATATTTTTTTTTATTGTATTTTCTTGAATGTCAAGCGTATTTTCCATTGTTATTGTGTTTTAAAAATGTTTTTGTAACTGAGGAAAATATTTCATGATTTTCATTTTCAAATCCCTAGTAAAAATGTCAAGTGTCGTCATAAATATCCTAATATTCTCAAACATCATTAAAACAATTTGTCCATTTCCTTGAAGTTTTTTTATTTACTTCATTAAAATGCTGAGTGATGTCGCATAAAAAGATACAATCATTTAACTAATCTATATTTGAAAATTCGTCAAAATTATTGTTTTTTTCATTCAAAAAGAGCGTAATTTCTTCTTAATAAATGACAAACCTATTAAGAACTTGACCCGAACTAAGCCATCGAACATTATTGTATGTCAAAATGTTGTCGCCAAACGCGCGTTTTACGCGCCTCATATGAACGGGGCCTTAATAAATATGTCTTTATTATTAGTATTTACCATATGTGTTCATTATCAAGCGGTACTTTATAAATTTACATATTCTACTCAATAGGCATTCACATAAATTTTAAAACAGCATTATGTATGTATAATCAATAAATCTAAAACCAGGGTGTCAAGATTTAAATCAACAATTAAAATCATGATTTTAATCAAATGATTTTTTTTAAATCACTGATTTAAATCACAACTAAACACACATTTGTATAACTAAGTAAATGCACCACAGAATAATCACAGAAACGGTCAAATGCTTTAATCTTTCTTCACTCATGGTGATTTCAGCACTACTGGCTACACCCAGCAAAGAGGGAACTGTGTCAATTACTGCATTACAACTAAACACACATTTTTAAAACAAAGTAAATGCACCACAGAATAATCACAGAAGCGGTCAAATGCTTTAATCTTTCTTCACTCATGGTGATTTCAGCACTAATGGCTACACCCAGCAAAGAGGGAACTGGGTCAATTACTGCATATTATAAAATATTGCAACATCCAGTTGTAACTTAGAATATACTATATACTGGAAACAGTAATATAAATACACATGACATCATAAATCTAAATGCCAGGAAGAGTAATGTATAAACATTCCTGATTAACAACACTCATAATATAAACACTTAAAAGAAGTAGGTAACAGTTTGATTCAAAATTATAAACTAAAGGGGTGACTGATTTCATTACCTAAAATAACACACAGTTCGAAGTAAAGTTTTTTAAGGCTTACCTTATTCTTGTGTGCAATAGAGATTAAAGAGTAGAAATATACATTTTCACACAGCCATTAAAATGTCAGCAGGAAGAAAGAAAGATCCAATATGAATTAAAAGTAAGTGCAAATTCATTCGTTTATTATTGCTGCTTGGCAGTTTTATTATTAGGATTAACTATAGTCTGATTATTTCTCTGTCCTCTATTCTACTTCTCACACTGTAGTTCAGGTCTGTCACTTACTCTTACTGATAAATTTGTTAACATGTTGATGTAATTTACTCAAGAAAAACTATGTAGGATGTCAACTTGTGTTTTAAAGTTAAACAAATGTTAAGTAAATATTGATTTACCATATCACAAACTCAATTTTTTATTTAAAAAATTTATAAATTTTTTTGTAAAAACAGTTGAGAAACTGCAGAAATTTAAATAAAAAAAATCTGATTTAAATAAAAAATTCCAATTGATTTATTTTTTAATCGTGATTTTTTTATACCCTGTCTAAAACATTTTACAAAAATCCTTTGTGCAATTTTTTTTTCAATTTTAAGTTTTATATTAACACTGATATTTTCTTCATGTTTTTTAAAAGAAGGGTTCGAAAAATATCAAAAATTTATGTATATGATGAAATTATAAGTTTATAAAAATCAACGCGTGTGTCATTTAAAAAGCCTGCGTGGGCCAGTGTGACCCGCGGGTCATAGGTTCGCCATCCCTACAATAGATCCTCGTGTGATAGATCCATGTTGCAAACTGACAGGCGGTCCAACGCGCGTTGCACTATAACCACCCCCTGCTAGAATCGCGCGGTTTTACAACGCTGTTTGCAACTGCCGCGGTTTAAGCGGTAAAGCAGGAAGCTGGAAGCGGTGCACTATGGACGTACCCTATGGTGTAGAGACGGCACCTTAAATCACGCTGGGTTGGTGTGGAAGTTTGGAGAGTGGGGTGCCAGCTCAGGAGCTGCTTCGTCATCTGACCGTGGTTCAAAATTACGAGGTGTTGTCCTCGGATATTTCCCGTAAGGGATTGATCCCGGACCGTCGTCAATAACCCGTTGTGTTGCTCTAGTACGACGTTAACTAAAAAAAAAATTAACTACCCAAATCTATGCAAATTGACTAAAAATAAAAGTAGATTTTGCATGAGTTTAAAGCTAATTAAATGCCTTTCAGAATAGGAAATAAACTAGGTAATGTAGTTCAAAAGGTTTAGCTATTTGATAGTGTAAAAATAAATATTTAAAGTACAACTTGGTTCGGTGAATTACATTTTTGAAGATGTTATATGAATTGATTTCATTTTAATAATGTAGATTGAAGAAATACAACTGATAATGGAATTATAATTCGATTGGAATCCACTATTTTGCAGTGCAGCAACTACAGAAAAAAAATCGTCAACTTTTAACATAAATATAATTCATTCTTAACCCTCCGGATGGTTCGAAAACTGTTCCGTAGATTAGCGCCAAAATTTATCCAAACTGTACCAGTTCTGGGACAGTGTGGACTTGGATCTTTCCTCTCAGAGAAATCGAGCACTTTTGTCTCGTCCTTAGCAAAACTGACCAGATCTTGGATCTCGTCGAAATAGCTGGAGGGTTTCTTCGAAATCACTTGAACTGTAAATTGTTTAAAGAAAGTAGATAAGAACCATTAAGTACTTAAAAAGAGTATGCAATCAGTAAAAATTTGAATAAGGGAGCATTCAACGAATTTATCCTACAAACTCAGCTTAAGATTCACTACTGATGAGTTTTTTTTTCAGTTAACTTTTATCTGAAATCTCCAAATAAGCTTCAACACATTCTCAATTTCAGTTTAACAGCCACTGCTGCTAGCATAGGAGCAGCTAGTGTACCTAGTGCTGGTTTGGTAACTATGCTGCTTGTGCTGACATCTGTAGGACTGCCAACTGAAGACATATCAATGATTGTAGCTGTTGACTGGCTATTGTAAGTATTTTCTTTTGGGATTATCACTTAGTATAGTTACTTATTTTGGTACTTAGACATTTTGGTCTAGAGATGTTTTACGATGTAAACTATCATTCCTAAGTTGAATTAAGTTATTTTTAACAACATTGTGAATAGTAACACCGGAAGACTAGGTACACTAAGCAGTTATAACTAAATCAACCACAGTGATTAAATTTTTTTAGGTAAGTAGGTAGTTTAATAAACTTCGAACTGTAGTAACTTACGGGCTATTTGCGACGGTTCGGAGCTTCCCTTTCTCTGCCTTCTAGAGATGGGCAAAACTGTTGTTTTACGCGATAATAGTGTAAACTAGGGGTGGCCAACCTTTTGCATGCCATGGGTCAATTTTTTTCACATACGAGTTTAGATGCGCCATACAACTCAAGCACGTTTTCTACCTTCTTACGTTCATGGTTCTGGCATATCCTTAATAACATTTTTAATAAAAGTATGTTTATAGACATAATTAACCTTTTTTTATTTAATTATTGTATGTAAAACAATATCTATTATAGCATATGAACATTAATTACCATTAATGATACTTTTGAGCATGTTTGGATTTCGTTAGTCGTTCAATATTTAGTATTAAGCTTTTTACTGAGAGCATAAAAGAATTTTTCAATTGTGAATTGATCATTTGCAAACAAACCTCATCAAATTTAATTTTTCATAACGAATTGTTTCAAATCAATAAGTTCTCCCTTTGTATGTTACTAGGCATCTTCATTATGTTTTGTTGACTAAATGAAAAAAAAAATGGGTTTATAAATGCGATCGTGCAGTTTACTTTAGCCAAATCATGCAAACGACTTTCAAATGACCTTTGTAATAACTTGATTTTTTCGATATATTTGGTCAAATTGTTATTATCCGCTGGATTGGATCTATCCAAATCTAGAGAAAGAATGTACAAGGTCTTTCAGGTGGTAAGATACATCCAGAGAGAATTCATCGATACGTCTCTTAACTGTCTGCTTTTTCCTTTCAATACCTTTATTACCAAGATCGCGTGCAAATATTTGGAGACAATGCTTAACATTTACTTCTCCGTCAGAAAAAGGTTTTGTTTTCGCGACTGCTAAAGCAATTTCACAGGACGCTTCTGCCATCACCACGCCAAGAACAAATAGTCTGAGAGCTGATGACGAATTTTGGGAGGTACTTTAGGCACTATGAAATTGTAAAATAATAGAAATTCAATGTTAGTTGAATAGGGAATCGAAGTTCGGGAACGCCGTTTGCGGTTATTTCGCTACTGAGCAGCATAGGATATTTGCAAAAAATTCATCCCAGCGAGTATCCTTTAGGCACTTAGAAATTTTTTTAATCTCTTAATTTAGCATTCATAGAATGCAGAAATAAAACTCCCAGACTGTTTGGACGGTTTTAAAGTACAACCCGACTGCCCCGAACTTGTATTATAATGAACGCAAAAAATATTCTTTAGGCACTCTGAAATTTTCATAGCATGTTTATTAATTACTATTGAAAATACGTGCAAAAAGCCAGACGAATACGGCGGTTTTAAATAATAACCCGACGCAAGTATCGGCAGCTGCCGGGGAACTGGCTACCCTAGAAGGCAGTGCCTTGGCTCGCCGGTCTGCGCTTGATTGCGGAGGAACCACGTGACTCGAGTTTGATGTGCAGCTCGAGCTACTTAGCCAACACCACCTAGACGGACAAGGCCGCGGCGCTCATTTGTGACGTCAGAGCAAGTAGGGAAACGGTGAAGCTGGATTCTCCCAATGACACCGCAAAACATTAACAAGTGCAACCCAAAATAAGCTTACTCGGTTATCTACCGCAGTTTGATATGAGAAAACAAATGCCTAATTGTGCTTTTAATCTTTTTTTTTTGTGTATTTTCTTTTCAAGGAAAACTTAGACTTGAAAAGGAAAGTTAATTTTAAATAAGAAATACTTTCAGCAGCTGCCTTGAAGAATACAAATGCAATAGAATTTTATAAATATTTGTTGTTAAAATTGAATGCCAGGAAATCAAATCTTAAACACAATAGAACACAAATAAAAGTAAGAACAAATTTTATTTTTGCACACATACAAATATCAGCAAACATTTATATTATCTTAGTTATGTAAAGGTAAACAAAATAAAATTCTGATTATATTCAAATTCATATAAATCAACCTTAAAATAATATTACTTAGTTTTAGTATTTATTCTGGTGCTTTATATGATTTTTAAGGGATATTTTACTCTTTGGCTTTTTTGTTTTTATGTGTTTGGGGTAAAGATTTTTTTTCTGGCATAGGCTGCAGAGTTGCATTTGTTGGGGAGTTTTTAACTGTTTCTAGTTTACGCTGTTTAGCAAGTGAAACAGGTTTTGGTGTATCATTTTTTAAGTGCAATAATTGTTTTGTAAAGCATTTGTTGCAGGTCTTAAAATTAGTTTCAGTACATGGTCTGTTGAATACCCATTAGAACAACTCTCATCGTTAAGAAAAAATTCATGCTTATTAATCAAATCAAAACTAATAGTGATTGCAAGTTCCCTTTGATTATTCTGTCTCAAAAACAAATGTTCATTCTTTTGGTTAACTAGCTTTTGTACAACTATGTAATTATATGTAACAGCAGTAACAACATCTGGAGATGGACATAGCAAACCACCTCTGTCTAAATTCCGAATAAGAATGTAGTCCGAAATTAAATTTAAAGTTTTATCTAGAACTAAAGATTTTGAGCAAGCATCACAGTTGAGTTTAGAAATTGCTGAACGAGCACAATAACCTGATAAATAGGTTAAAACTGGCAGCAGAGGTTTTAAATCAAAATCCGTTTCAGAAATATCTAATACAAATTGGGAATATCCAACATTTCCCTTAATTTCTGAGCAGTTGTTTTCAGGGTCAGTGCTTTTAATTTCTACTTTACCATACATGTTGGAATTTAAAACAAGTGGAAGAAAATTTTGTATCCTTAATTTGGCCTCAGATTTATAAATTTGTGAAACTTATATTAGATATTGTGAACCCGCAAGTGTTCTATATTTTCCAAAGCGATCTTCAAGGGAGTCGGTTTGAATTTTACCAGGTAAAAAATATGTAAAATTCAACTCCTTTATGCAATACTTAGACATCTCATATGTTCATCAGCATATGTTGTATGTGAGATGGCTAAATGTGTTTCTTTTGTTAGTTTACCTGTGGAGCATTTTTTGTCTTTCCATGCATCTAACCAGGAAAGAAAATCATTCAGATATTCTACTTTTACATCATTTGCGGACAGAGTTATTGGTTCTTGAAAGGGATCCTGTAGACGCTGTCCTTTGAGTGGAGTCTTAACATTTACAATTTTCCACCATTTGCAAATCAAAGTAATAAAATCGGCTGTTGGTTTGTAACTTATTAAGTTATGTTCCTGTCCTAGTTGAAAAAGAGCTTTAACAACAAAGTCATTAAATATTTTAAGGACTAGCTTCACATTTTGCCTCTCTAGATTACTAGGAGTCAATGATTTAAGTGTTAACCCACAAGAAAATTTTACTAAACTATTGTTTTCAACATCGTGTAAAGCTTTTAGTGTACCAAAGTTAGCTTCAAGAAGCGGAAATTTTTCATAATCATTAAAATCTGGATAATAAAAACACTGACTTATATTTTTTTGGTTAATCCAATTGTTGCGGATGCATTTTAGGATATGCACAGAATCAAATATATAAAATAAAGGACTAGTAGCATCAGAAGGGTGGGGATACACAATGCTTACTTTTGGAGGAGTGTGGAATAAAGACATAGATTTACTATTGAGAGCATTGTTGTCAGATACAACACCTATGACTTTAAATCCTATATCATGGAGCTTAACAAGAATTTTTTTATAATTCCATTTAAAATGTTTGCATTTATGGTTTTTACAGGTACAATATGTACAACAGATTTAAATGAAGAAAGAAGGCTCTGTATCATAAAAACCTGAGCAGACGTTGCAGCATTTTCAGAATTAAATGCCATTCCTAATATATTTCCACCTTTGTAGTCAAGATAAGGTTTAATATGTATTTCGTCAATTAGCAAAACAACTATTTTGTCACAAGACTCTAATGAGTTAATTTGTCTTGATATGAACATCAAAAAATTCTCATCAGATTGTTCTAGTTGGGGGTTAGTATTCAGTGATGCACAAATCTTCTTCAAAGTCCTTGGGTGTGGAATCATAACATAACCAGAATTTCTTAAAAAGTTATAGGCATGAGGAGATATTGAATGTAAAATACAATAAAATATAAGCATTTCAGGAGAGTATCTTAATAAAAATTTACTGCATAGAATGGAATTAATTTGTTCCATTAGGAATTGGATAGAAATTTTTTTATCATCATTTACATTTACCATTAAAGTATTCAATAGTTTCACAATAGATGTAACAATTGATGGTAACATTTCTGTTGCATTTGAATCAACTTTATCAGATAAAATATTTAAAATTTCTAATATTACATTTATATCATTTACAGTTTGAGGGAAATTGAACTTACCCAAATTATTTAATGCTATGTCTCCCAAAAAAACAGAAATTTTTAAACTTTCATTTATGATGACAGAAGATTTGATAATGGGTACATCTGTTGTTTCCATAAGAAGAAACAGTATTTTATCAGTTCTACAGACAATGCTCCAACTCGCAGGAACATTTACAACGTTTAAACATCCATTTAACTGTTCTAAAGAATGAAACTTTGTTTTCTTGTCATGCTGTTCTTTGGATGATATGCTTTCAGCAATGCAAATCTGTAAATTGTCGTTTTCCACCCTCAGTCTTCTTTCATCGGGACTTTCTCTGGTGTTGGTAGAAGTAGACGAGAGATAAATGGGACAGTTTGGCAGAATGGATGGAAAAGCATCAACTTTAAGCCTAGATCGCCTCAAAGAAACAGAAATGTGCTTTCCAGTCTTAGGATCATAGGCTGTAGTGCATCTTTCAATTGACTCCTTAGGGAAATGTAGCTCACACACCTATATGAAGAAATATTTTATTTAAAACGTGTTGAAGAGAATGCAAACAGCTTATTGCATTTTTGAAGAAATGTTAGTAATTCAACTGTATTTATATATATATATATATATATATATATATATATATATATATATGTGATGTCAACACTGGAATGGCACTGTGGCTATTACTTGATATGGTATTTTGGAATGAGTCCACGTGTTGTAAAACACAACATTTATTAAATTAATTGAAGATGGTACACATATGAGCCACAGAGGTCTCAATAGATTCGCATAAAAAAAGTACGGAAGAGTGGCCACACAGGTCTCGACTCTCTCCGATCACACAAAAAACTGAAGACCCTCCGCCGCGGGCAAAGGGATCAAGCCTTTCCCCCCTAGCATTCGTGGTGATCCGTCTCCTGGATGAAATAGTCCCTTTCTCCTTTCGGTAGTAGGTGGGGAGGCGGGAGAATTCCGTTCCTACACTGGGGCATCCTGACGGTGTTCGCCCCGAACATCACTGCACTCATTTAGGCACGTACAATAGGACCTGAAAAAAATAAAAAAAAAAACAAAAAAAAAGTATCTATTTCACTTTTGAGAGAATTGCTGAAAATAAACATCATTTTTCTCTCCACATTAGTTTCTCTTTCCCAGAGTTCTTTAAAGTTAATTAGTCCATGGTTTCATGTGTTCGGCAGCAGTGGACGTGTTGATAGGTCCTTCGTGACTGCCCACTTTCCTCACCTCGTAACGGTCGTGTGGTTTCCTGTTGATAATTTCGTATGGGCCCAGATATTTTGGTCGTAATTTGAGTCCTGCTCCAAATTGGGTCCTCTGTATCGCTACCAGGTCTCCTTCTGCATACTTTCTTGCAGGTTTCCGCTTCCGATTATACTGTTTTCGGTTTTCTTCTTGCATCCTTAGGATTTGTTCCTTAGCTTCTTCCCTAACTCCTTCTCGGTTTCTTATGAACCATTCTTCATATTCTTGTTCCAACATTTCTCTGACCTTCAGATCTTCTTTGTTCTTCATTGATATTCCTGTTAGCAATTCAAATGGTGTGATTTTTGTACTTTTACTAGAGGTGCTGTTCAAAATTCTTTGAATTGAGTTGACATATTTAAACCACTTTTCTGGTTCGTTGATCGCTAATTTCGTCAGTACCGGTATCACAGTTTCAAATATTCGTTCGATTTGACCATTTCCTCGAGGTACTCCTGTGGTGATTTTGAAGTGTTCAATGCTTCTTTCGTCGCAGTAACCTTCGAATTCTTTGGATGTGAATGCGGTGCCTCGATCTGAAATTATTCTTGACGGATTTCCGAAAATATGTGACTGCGATTCTAGCTTCTCCAACGCATCACGTGTAGAAGTTGATTTTACAGGATAGAGCCAAGTAAATTTAGTGAAGGCATCTATCACAGCGAAGATGTGTTGATAGTGTTTATTTGTTGTCGCCAGAGGTCCCAGAAAATCAATATGGTATGTACTAAGCGGTACACTCCCTTTGGGTATTGGATTTAATTGACCCTCTTGCTTGCCCCTTTTCTTATTCGTCAAGATGCACTTAACGCAGTTCATTATGACGTTCTCCACTTTTTTCCTGAGTCCTGGAATGGAAAAATCTCTTTTCACTAACTCCTCGGTCTTCGCCACGGCAAAATGTCCTTTTTGATGGAATTCCTTTATAATATCTGATTGCATCCTCTCGGGGACGACAGGCAGTTCACTTCCGTTTTCATATCGATATAATACATCGTTTTTGATCAAGTAGTCGTTCTTCTCCCCTCTCATCAATAATTCTTTAATAACTTGAATATACTCATCTTGTCGTTGGGCTGCTGCTAACTTGCACGTTATTTCTTCACCCGTTGGTTGCGGTACTATCACAGCGACATTTCGGCTCAAAGCATCTGCATGTCTCATTTGAGCACTTGGTCGATGAATTATTTCGTACTCGAATTCCTCCATGATTAACGCCCATCTCGCTATCTTAGGGGTTAAGTCCTTCTTGCTCATGGTTTGCTGGAAGGCTGAGCAATCCGTCATTATTTTAAATTTGGTTCCGAGTAGATAATTCCGGAATTTTTTCAAAGCTTCGATCACTGCTAGAATTTCTAATTCATAGCTGTCGTATTTTTCTTGTTGTGCTGTTGTCTTCTTACTCATGTATTGAATTGGATACATCTTTCCGTCATCTGCCTGTTGCAATAGTACTGCTCCGAATCCGTGTGAGCTTGCATCACAATGAAGTTCCAGTGGCGGTCCTTGTCTGAAAATTTGTAGCACCGGCTCGCCAGTCAAGGCCTGCTTTAATTCTTGAAATGCAGTTTTCTCCTTCGACCCAAAATGGAATTCCCTATTATCACGAAGTAAATCACTGAGGGGCTTCGCTATCTTGGCATAATCTCGAACAAACTTTCGAAAATAACCGGTCAATCCCAGAAAACTCTGTATTTGTTTGGCATTTTTGGGTTGTGGGAAGTTCCGTACGGCTGCAGTTTTTAAAGGTGAAGGCTTTATAGTTCCTTTTTCTACTACGTAACCCACACACACACACACACACACACACACACACACACAAGAATTCTATCTTTCGTTTTAGAAACTGACACTTTTTGAAGTTTAGTTCTAATCCGTACATTGACGCAGTATTTAAAACACGTTCTAATTTTTCTAAACCCTCTACCTCATTCATGGCTGGTATGATAATATCATCTACATAAATAATAACAGTTTTATCTTTTAACAAATCCTTAAAAACATGAAAAATATATCTTTCAAATACACTTGGACTGGTTGACAATCCAAAAGGTGTCTTTAAAAACTCATACTGTCCCTCGTGGGTAACAAAAGAGGTGTACTTTGTACTCTCCTTTTCTATGTCGACGTGAAAAAAGCCGTTTTTCAAATCTAATGTTGTGAAGACTTGCGAGTCCTCCAATTTGTCCAACGCGTCTTCGATTAGAGGTAACGGGAAACGGTCCTTAATTATTTTTTTGTTGAGCTTTCGGAAATCGACACAAAGTCTGTGATTCCCATCTTTTTTCTTACAAAGCACTATAGGGGCAGAATATTCCGAACAGCTGTTTTTAATTATCCCTTTTTCTAACCACTCTTGGATTTGTTTTTCAACTATAAGTTGTTCAGTAATCGGCAACCGCCGAGCACGCTGACTAACTGGAACTTCGTCCGTCAGAAGAATTCTCATCTTAACATCCGTGTTTGTTACTTGCTGAGGCACATAATTTCCTACAATTTGACAGATTCTTTCTCGTAAACAGGGATTCATTATATGGGAGAGATCTGTCTCTTCGCTAGACATATCCAACGCTACGGCGCCTAAAGTGTAAACAAAAGCACCTGCTGATGAGTCATTTTCATGCGCCTTCGATACTTGAAAGTCTACGAGGGGATGTTGAGCGAAACTCACGCGCTCTTCTTCCCCGTGATTTATGACAACGTCTGAAGTTGTTGTTGCTTTGTTTTTTATTTCGCTTCCGTTTTCGCCCCGTACTTCTGACCTCCTTATTTCATTTATGTCTCTATCGGTAACGTTTAATGTTCCCCCAGAAAATGCAAACTTTACCCTTGATAATACGTTCATACCAATTATTGCTTCAAATTGTAAATTCTTAACGACATGCACATCAGAACACAAAGAAATATTATCAATAACAATTTCTGATCGGAAAAACCCTTCGGTACTTATTTTGTGTTGACTTATTCCATTTAAATATATCTTACTACCATTCAATATAGGAGATCCTATTTTATTCCTCATTAATTAGAGTTATTTCAGATCCAGTGTCTATTACTGCATTAATATAACACTTTTCAATATAAACACTCTTTTCAATTTTCTTAGGAGTTGCTACATATATTTGATTTACAGTTTTATTCACATTTGCATTTTCACCTTTAAAATTATATGTACAAGTATTACTCTTATGCCCATAATTTCCACATGCATAACACTTAATTCTATTACTTTTATATGGATCTCTATTTGGTACATCATAATCAACCTTATTAACATACTTATTGACATTTGTACTATAACCAACAGTTTTATAACAATTATCAACATTTCTACTATTCTGGTTAGCACGAAAGTTCGACGATTCACCTTTATATCGAGTTTCATCTTGCGAAACATTCTTTCTGTATTTATTTACATTCCGTATCTCCATTTTTCCTAATTGCAACCTCGCACTCTCACATATTCCTCTAACTTTTTCACTATAACTTCTGCGCATTTTAATTGATGCCAGTCATCTATGAAGTGTGTTTTGATTTCAAACGGCGCTCTACGTTTTATCTGCTCGGATACCATTAGTTCCCTGAGCTCGTCAAAATTTGTTATTTTGAGTCCTCTTAACCATTCGTCAAAATAATGACTTATTTCAAACGCAAAATCTCGCCAAGTGGCTGTACTTTCCTTTTTATGATTCAGGAATTTTTGTTTGAATTGTTCAGACGTAAGTTTAAATCTTTTGAGTAAGATTTCTTTTATGTGTTCATAGTCATTAGATCTTTCCTCCGGTTCGCGAGTTATAATCTGTGCTATCTCTAAGGGTAATAAACCTAGTAAATGCGTTACAAAATCTTCACTTTCGATTTTGATTTTCGTCGCTTGTCTCTCGAACAGCGCTAAATACGTACTTATATCATTGGATTCATTCGAATCAAAACTTTTAATTATCTTTGATAATTCCTTTCCTCTATCCCATGCAGTGTTCGATTCTGTCATGTGATTTTCCCTAACTGTTTGTGTCGCATTTTGCAGTTTCAGTTTTTCCAATTCAAATTCGCGTAATTCTTTTTCTTTTTCCCTCTCTAACTGCTGTTTGTCTTTCTCCAGCTGCTCTTTTTCGATTCTTTCAACTATTATTGTATCCAGAAGTGTTTTTGTGTACTCCTCATCGTAATCGAGTTGTTTCGTCACTAACTTTTTTAATTTCGAAATTGTCGCATTTGAGGGTATTTCTATATCTAATTCCGTTGCAAGACGGTAAATATCGTCCTTTCTTGCTTTACCAAAATATGACATCTTTATATTAAAAATGAGCAAAATGTACTCACAGTTTGCGATGATGATGGCTCTCTAGGGTTCTAGTCCACGTTCAATTTGCATGGGGCAATCCCGGCACCAGCCCCCATTTTGTGATGTCAACACTGGAATGGCACTGTGGCTATTACTTGATATGGTATTTTGGAATGAGTCCACGTGTTGTAAAACACAACATTTATTAAATTAATTGAAGATGGTACACATATGAGCCACAGAGGTCTCAATAGATTCGCATAAAAAAAGTACGGAAGAGTGGCCACACAGGTCTCGACTCTCTCCGATCACACAAAAAACTGAAGACCCTCCGCCGCGGGCGAAGGGATCAAGCCTTTTCCCCCTAGCATTCGTGGTGATCCGTCTCCTGGATGAAATAGTCCCTTTCTCCTTTCGGTAGTAGGTGGGGAGGCGGGAGAATTCCGTTCCTACATATATATCTATTTAAAAGTTTTTAGCATACTTTTTAGAGAAAAATTAATTTAATACTTGTATAGATATAAACATTTTCTGAGCACACATTCTTAAAAAAACGTTAAAATTACGAATAAATGTTGTTTGTTTTAATTATGCAGCCGAGAACATATTTTGAAAACAAAGTAAAGCCAATTACTTAACTGCACATCAAGCTTTATTTTTTCTCAATAAAATAGGAAATATTCAAAAAGAACGCTTATTACAAATGTAAAACTAAAAACAGTGTAAATCTTAAGAAAATGGCTCTAGCAAATGTTCTTAGCAAAACAAAAACGTTCTAATTTTTGTTCTAAATATTCGGCCATCAAGTGGCGATGGAACTGTGTTTTTAAGTCTAAATAATATTTTGAACAAATGAATTACATACCTTAGAATATTTTGTAGGCACGAAATCCTTTCTGCAAATTGCGCGAATCCACTTCTTTCTCAATACTTCTTCATTCGGGAAAGAGAACACTTGGACTTTGGGGCTATTTGGATAGTTGCCCCTGCATCCTGGCACGCAACATGTGAACACCATCACTTTTTAAAATGAATTTAAAATACTGAATGCATACGTTGAGCCTAACCCTTTTTGCGTGGTAACGAAGTCACGGTCTACACAGGAATAATGGCGAGCGGATGCTTCTGTCTTCGGCACTTCCTTCCCTACTTGGTGTGACGTCACAGACAAGTTTCGGTTCAGAAACAGGGCCTTGTTCGTCTAGATCAGGGGTCGGCAACCTATTGTTACGGAAGAGGCAAAAGACACAATTTACAAAATTTCCCAGTTTTTAAAGAGCCACTAAAAATTTTCGTTTCAATATTATAGTATTTGCTTATATATATTCGATTTTTGATTTAAAATAAACGGCTTTAAATACGGAATAATATTTATTCATTTAAAAACACAAATATAGATAGTTACATCAATGGGAGCATTGGCTTTGCATGCCTTTTGAAAGTTTGATTAAATCTGGCTTATAACTCGTTGTTTTAAGTTTCAAGCACGACTCTAGATTTTTATTTGTTAGTTGACTTCTAACTTTACTTTTTATTATATTGATGCAAAAGAACGCTTGCTCGCACGAATATGTCGACCTGAAGATCGTCAGCACTCCATATGTCAACTTCTTTACCTCACTTTAGCATTGTGGAAGACTATTCCATGCGCCGAATATGAAGGCCTCAACTTGCGGAATTTCTTTTAGAGCTGTCCACTTGTGTTGCGCGATGTGTATGCATTTCTGGATCTCCAACTCTTCCAACTTGCTCTTGAGTTCTGTGAACTTGCCACTCCACAAGTCTTTGGTTTTCAAATCTAGCAATTGCATTTGAAGCGATCCAGCATCAATTCCAAATAGCTCAATGTTGATCTCATTTGTATTTGTGTTGAGAGGAATATTGCTATGAGGAGGTTGCTATGAACGCGAAAGTACTTTTGTTTGTTTTGAATTGCTCGAATCTCTCAGCGAATCCATCCCTCATGTTTTTTAAAGCTATGCTAAAGTCATTCGTGTCAATAATTGCATTGGTCTCATCGCGATATTGCTTCAGATTTTTAAACTGAATTAATTTACCTCTCTCCATGTCTTCAACAAAAAGAAGTATTTTTTTTCGAAACAAACTACTTCTTCAAGCAAGGCGTAGGCTGGGTTTCCCTTTCCTTGCAGTTTTAGATTAGTTTATTTAGTTTCATTGTGGTATCTACCATGAAGTTGAAATTTTGCAGCCATTTGTCTTCTTCCAGTTCGGGCTGGTCAATGCTTTTTTCATTGAAGAAAGTTTTTATTTCACTCAAGCACAAAGCAAAACGTTGCAATACGTTACCTCTGGAAAGCCATCGCACTTTACTGTGCAGAAGTAGATCAGAAAACTGTCTATCTATTTCTTCAAGGAATCTTTAAACTGGAAATGGTAGAGTGATTTTGCCAAGATGCTCTCAATAATCTTAATTACCAAATTCATGACCTCAACTATTTCGGCCGGAAATATTTGGGCACAAAGCGCTTCATGATGAATTATGCAGTGAAACGTTAGAATTTCGTGGTTTATTTTTTTTTATAATTAATGTTACCCCTCTACGTATTTCTTTCATACTTCTGGCTCCATCCGTTGCTATAGAAGCGATTTTATTTATATCGATTCCATTGTCTTCCAGGCATTTTTGCACAGCGTTTGCTATATCTTCTCCACGAGTTTGCCCTGAGAGCGGTAGCAATCCTAGCAGTTCTTCTTTTGGACCTTGGGACGACATATACCTGACGAAAAGGGTAACTTGTGCCGTGTCTTTTATGTCGCAAGACTCATCTATAGCAAGTGAAAATGCAGAAACCAGTTGAATGTCTTCCACTTGCATATGTGTTACATTTGAAGACATTTTAGCAGTTCTATCTTGTACTGTTTTAGCAGATAAAGGCAAATCTTTGATTTTTTTTCATGATTTCTGCTTTGTTTTTAAAATTACGAAACAGTTCTTCAGATGCACGTATAAAACAATCTTTGACGTATAAAACAATCTTCACCATCTGAGGGCTGAAAGATAAACATGGTCACGGAGTCTCATCTCTAAGAACAAAACAATAGTTCAAATTTATCTCATTACGGTCATGTTAAGCGTAGAGATTTGTAATTAACGATTATGAAAATGGAAGCTATTGAGAAATTAGGTACTTAAAAATTTATTTTCTTATTTTTTAAGGGTTTTGATGATAAATTATTAATTTTTTCGTATGGAACTGGAGAGCCGCAACTTTACATCAAAAGAGCCTCATGCGGCTCGCGATCCACAGGTTGCTGACCCCTGGTCTAGGTGGTGTTGTCTTAGCCCGGTGCACACATCCGTTTTTTCAACGTGCGGCGCCGCTACCGCAACGCAAATGCGGTCTGAGATACATTAGATCCAATGAAGCAGTGGACACATGCCTCCAGCGCCGCTGGGGCGACGCACGTCCTACTTGCGTGAAATGTGTACCGCAGTTCCCCACGGCGCCGCACAGGAGTCTCCGTTCTGAATTAGCTTGTTTTTATAAACAAGTGGAATATAAATAATAATTTATAAATGGTTGTATCCAGTAACGTCTATTTTGTTACAAAATAAACTTTTTTTACACCAAGTAAGCGAAATAAATACGTTTCCTACGATAGAATATTTATCGCAAATGGCGCGAAATGAATTCGTGCGTCATTTCACGGCTATGTATGCATAGTTGGACTACGTTACCGCAGTGGCACCGCACGTTGAAAAACCGGATGTGTGCACCGGGCCTTATAAAGCATTTTTGATGAGTTAATTTTTTTTCTCACGCAAATGTGACCACGCTGAAAATTATTTTGAGCTCATTCTAATTTTTTTTAAATATTTTTTAAATACGGTTTGTTATTTTTTAACACTTTAAGCATTAATATATGCACATGTGTATATAACTATGTATATACATAGTAGTCCGAGAGCTGATGACGAATTTGGGGAAGGAATTTTAGGCACTGTGAAGTTGTAAAATAGTAGTAAATCAATGTTAGTTGAATAGGGAATCGAGAGTCGGGAACGGCATTTGTGGTTATTTCGCTACTGCGCAGCATATGACATTTCCAATAAATGAATCCCACCGAGTATCCTTTAGGCACTTAGAAATTTTTTTAATCTCTTATTTTAGCATTCATAGAATCCAGAAAAAAAACTCCCAGACTGTTTGGACGGTTTTAAAGTATAACCCGACTGCCCCGAACTTGTATTATAATGAACGCAAAAAATATTCTTTAGGCACTCTGAAATTTTTATAGCAGGTTTATTAATTATTATTGAAAATATGTGCAAAAAGCCAGAAGAATACGACGGTTTTAAATAACTACCCGACGCAAATAAAGATTTTACATGAATGCGACAAAAAAGTCTTATGGGTAGATATGAGTACGAGAGAACGTTTATCGTCTGCGCCTGCAGTTGTCGGGGCTCTGGCTCGCTGAACATCTTGATAGCTGTAAACTTGTTGTTTCATCACAGCTGAAAAATTTCTGTAACATCGAACATGGTACCCTTTTGTCGTTTTTGCATCTGATGGTAGAATCACTTTAGCAAATTTCAAGCCGTTTTTTTGGCGAATTTTTAAAATGTTTTTGCATTGTGCTAGTCATTCTTCGTTAAAAATAATCACTTTATCATTATTGTTTTTTTTACAAATTACACAACTCAAAGTTTTTAGTTCCATTATAAATTAATGATATATAACATATAAAATACGTAGTCTCTATAAAAACAAATATTATCTCTTTAATAATTGATTATTTCCATGTATACATGGTTATATACATGTGCATATGTCAATACTTAAAATGTTAATAACACAACTAGATTTTAAAAAACCTCAAAAAACAGTATGACAATGAACTCAAAATAATTTTCAGCGTGGTCACATTTTCGTGAAAAAAAATAAACTTCTCCAAAATGCTTTGCAAGCAGCCTGAGCACGACCATCTCACGGGTGTAAGAATCATTGCAATTGCGCATGCGTATGGAGTTGGAAATTTTTAACTGCATGTTTGGTTCGGGGGAAAGGTATACCAAATTTGGCAATTTATCGCTTAAAATACGGATTTTTTGAGTTTGCTGCCAGATGTTAAAGTAATAAGTACGCCAGTTTAGTATCCTATTTTTATAGTTTAGTATAAGTACGGTTTATTTACGACCAGTAAATAAGTATTAAGTACTATCTGTTCTATACTATCTTTCTACGAAAAGTTAATTTGTGTAAGTTCATAATTTAAAAGTTTATTTAAATGTTGACACATTTATGACACACATTATGAGTTTCTGAAAAATAAATTATTTTGTAGTTAAATTTAATACTGAAGCATGAAAAATAATAAGTTGTCATCTTTGACGCTAGAGTTTTGGGTGTTTGTCTGAGTACATCAGAGCAATTTATTTCTTTTCCAACTCTCATCTTCCACTGTTTAAATTCTTTAAGAATATTTCAATTAGAGTACAAAATCTGAAAATCAAATGATATGACAGATAATTTATAGTAGAGATGATTTCATCTAGTGATGGTAATTATTTACCTTCAAATGATGGAAATTCCATGTGCTCTACATCCAATACTACATTATGAGCACTTGTCACCCTCAGCTCTGTTCGTGTTGAAAATGTTTCTTCACACGATACGGCAGGGCAGTTTATGTTACATTTTCTTTTGTTGCTGACATTAGTCACAATGTGCACCTTTTTTATGCGACCTAATAAATTCTGTCGATACTGGAAAGTTTGGTTACAAGAATACCATTTATTCTGTTGATCCATTCTAGAATGTCAACGACAGATTCTTGGCTTGGCGCGAAAATATCCTCGTCTTCGCCAAACAAACCATTCGTAAAGAAAGGGTTGCAACAGAAGTCCGGACCGGAATAAATTGACGCATGCGCAATCGCTATGATTCTTACACCCGTGAGATGTAGTGAGATGGTCGTGCCTGAGCTGTACAATAAACTAGAGTAACGTGGTTACTCAGCAATCAATCACACACCGGCAAGCCAGGGCCCTGGCAGCTGCCGGTATCCAGCTGATACTTATGTAAAATCTTTATTTGCGTCGGGTAGTTATTTAAAACCGTCGTATTCGTCTGGCTTTTTGCACATATTTTCAATAATAATTAATAAACATGCTATAAAAATTTCAGAGTGACTAAAGAATATTTTTTACGTTCATTATAATACAAGTTCGGGGCAGTCGGGTTGTACTTTAAAACCGTCCAAACAGTCTGAGAGTTTTATTTCTGGATTCTATGAATGCTAAAATAAGAGATTAAAAAAATTTCTAAGTGCCTAAAGGATACTCGATGGGATTCATTTATTGCAAATGTCATATGCTACGCAGTAGCGAAATAACCTCAAACGCCGTTCCCGACTCTCAATTCCCTATTCAACTAACATTGATTTACTACTATTTTACAACTTCACAGTGCCTAAAATACCTTCCCCACATTCGTCATCAGCTCTCGGACTACTATGTATATACACAGTTATATACACATGTACATATGTTAATGCTTAAAGTGTTAATAGCAAACCGTATTTAAAAAACATTTAAAAAAATTAGAATGAGCTCAAAATAATTTTCAGCGTGGTCACATTTGCGTGAAAAAAAATTAACTCATCCAAAATGCTTTATAAGGCACACATCCGGATTTCCAACGTGCGGTGCCACTGCGGTAACGTAAACCAACTATGCACACATAACCGTGAAATGACGCACGAATTCATTTCGCGCCATTTGCGATAAATATTCTATCGTAGGAAACGTATTTATTTCGCTTACTTGGTGTAAAAAAAGTTTATTTTGTAACAAAATAGACGTTACTGGATACAACCATTTATAAATTATTATTTATATTCCACTTGTTTATAAAAACAAGCTAATTCAGAACGGAGACTCCTGTGCGGAGCCGTGGGGAACTGCGGTACACATTTCACGCAAGTAGGACGTGCGTCGCCCCAGCGGCGCTGGAGGCATGTGTGCACTGCTTCATTGGATCTAATGTATCTCAGACCGCATTTGCGTTGCGGTAGCGGTGCCGCACGTTGAAAAACCGGATGTGTGCACCGGTTTAAGTAGCTCGAGCTGCACATCAAACTCGAGTCACGTGGTTCCTCCGCAATCAAGCGCAGACCGGCGAGCCAAGGCACTGCCTTCTAGGGTAGCCAGTTCCCACTAGCGCGTCTTTCTAGTAATGGCTCTTCGTTACGTGGACGATTCTATTTAGGACCGTGGGGAGGACAGGCGCCTCAATCCCATGATAGTACTTTACGCAAGTCCAACTTGATCGGCTAATCGGATCACATGACCTAGATAAGTATGTCATCAAGGTTTATAGTTGTTGGCGATTTATCTCTTCCTTTCTGCTTTCTTCTTTTCTTTTCAGATCCATGGCTATGGGTGGGTAGAGGTGGGAGCCGAAAATTGTATCCTTTTATTATATAAGTTAATAATTATATAAGTTAGTGTTTTATGTATGCTTTTTGTTACATCAGAATGGTCCTAAGCCAGCGGTGGATACGACACCATCATCCTAAAGCAAAGGGGACGGCAGAGGGGCGGAAAAATATCAGCTGGTAGTGAGTTCAGGAGTGGTTCTTAGATTATTTATGTAAAATCAACGGAAGCTGGGAAAAATATGAAAAGTGTATTAAAAATTAGGAAAAGTAAATTAGAATGAGAAGGAATTAAATTGGAATTTTTTAAAAATAATTTGGAGGATCTAAAAATTTTTGCGCCAGCTGGGTTCGAACTCGGGAAGTCATCCTCCGCTGCCGACGCTAATCTGAAGGTGGGTGACTTTAGTCATTAGGCCATCGTTGCTTCATGAAAAGAAGCTCTTTAAAGTCTAAGTACCCTTCCATCAATCATACATTCCATCAATCTGCTTCAAAAAATCATAGAAGACACACAAAAAAAGACTACCAGACAAGTAAATAATCATAGCTCACTGTAGATCAAATGATTAAAACAAGTTACGAAAGAATAAAACTGAAGAATCGATTCACTTATCACGAGTTTAATATCTACCGACCTCCCTACAGTCCTAAATAGAATCGTCCACGTAACGAAGAGCCATTACTAAAAAGACGCGCTAGTGCCAGTTCCCCGGCAGCGATTTTCCAAACCCTCACAGATACTGCACCGCCAGGTGACAGGCCGGTCGCGCTGGATGACGATTTGTTGCTGAACCAATTCAATTGACCGGTTATCGGGTTGCACTAGGACGACTTGGCGCTGAAGAAATCTCGCCGCACATTCTTCATGTTGTTAGTGTTATCTTGATTGTGTTACACGTGTGGAGCGCATAATGGAAATAGAATTAATATTAAAAGAAATCCCATAAGATTTCAACGTAGTTTTACATTTGGAAAATATCATTATTCTTCGAAGTTCCTTGGCAAATGAAAATGACGCTCTAAGGTTTTTGGAGGAATTTTCGAAGATAACGGATACTCTCTCTCTCTCTCTCTCTCTCTCTCTCATTGTGTGTGGATTACAAAAGATAAATCCCAATTTAAATATATTAGCATTTAAATTTACTGCTTATTTAAAGATCCCATTGAATTATTAAAGAAAATCTAAAAACGATCACACAGTAATATTAATTATTTAATAAGAACTAATCATATAATTAATTAATCACAAATAATGATTAATTAATTAAGATAATCCATTGGACTAATCAATTTGAGCAGACATAACAGATAATTACTACTTTGCATTTAATGTTCATTGCTTTGTTAAACTAAGTTTCTGAAAAAAAACCTTGTTTAAACCAAAAAAAAACCCGTTTAAAAAAAATCAAATCGCCCAAACTGTTATCCATTGAAACTTCTTGCTAAATGCGCGACGACGGAGCGATAAGTCGCCAAGAAGTTGGATCAACCTTCCCACAATTCCTTAACGCTCCTCCCGGCGACGGGCCTGTCACATGGCGGTGCAGTATCTGTGAGGGTTTGGAAAATCGCTCCCCGGCAGCTGCCGATACTTGTGTAAAATCTTTATTTGCGTCGGGTTATTATTTAAAACCGCCGTATTCGTCTGGCTTTTTGCACGTATTTTCAATAGTAATTAATAAACATGCTATAAAAATTTCAGAGTGCCTAAAGAATATTTTTTGCGTTCATTATAATACAAGTTCGGGGCAGTCGGGTTGTACTTTAAAACCGTCCAAACAGTCTTGGAGTTTTATTTCTGCATTCTATGAATGCTAAATTAAGAGATTTAAAAAATTTCTAAGTGCCTAAAGGATACTCGCTGGGATGAATTTTTTGCAAATATCCTATGCTGCGCAGTAGCGAAATAACCGCAAACGGCGTTCCCGACCTTCGATTCCCTATTCAACTAACATTGAATTTCTATTATTTTACAATTTCATAGTGCCTAAAGTACCTTCCCAAAATTCGTCATCAGCTTTCCTACTAAAACTTCATTTCCCCTTCTATGTTAGTCTGGTGTTTTAGTATCTATTACAGGGCACGACAAATCCCGAGCGCCATGGCGACTAAAAAATTTGTCTGGCTCCTAGATTTTTCTGTTTGTGAGCAAAGTGTCAAATGTAAATAGTAAAAATGTTTTTTGTTGTTGCCTCAGTTGCAGTATAAATACCATATTATTTACTGTGCGTGTGTAATGAGTTCTACGATATACTCAGCGTTTAAAAATATTAGTATGATATGTGTTGCAAGGGTCCTGGCTCTAAAAAATTGGTCTGGCTCCTAATTTTTTTATGTTTGTCATCCCCTGGTCTATTTAGATCATGTCTTCCATTATGTGAATGGGTACTTTCACAGACAATGCAAAGCGGTTTTCCTGCAATAAATAACTCATTTTCCCACTGTGCATTAAATTCAAATTCATGCTTACTATCACTTTCTGCGCTTATGCTAATTTCTTTTGCATGGTGATGGATAATAGGAATGTAAAAAAAAAAACATAGAAAAGTACATAACTGTAAAAGTCTAAAAATGTTGCAATAGAACAAACTGATCACAAATATGTTCCTATCAGACAGAATATCAATTGTAAACTCATAAAATTGCGACGAATTGATGATTGAAAGCTGCATGAATTGAACTAAGAGCACTGTGATCTTGAAAATATGAAGATGGATTCAGTTATGGCGCCTACTTAAAAAGAATAAGTTGTCGCCAGGATACAATGTGCCACTTGTAATCATCCAATGAGCTACAGGTGGGCCATCCCGTGTAAACTGTTATTCCCAAGTGTTGGATTAAGTTATTTTGTCAATGGGAACACTAAGGCAACTAACACTGGCAGTCATTAGCTAATTTTAGAAGTTAGTAGCTGAATCAACCAGTGAAAAAAAAAAAAATTCAGGTAGGTAGTTGAAGTTATTTTGCCCTAAAGTAACAGAACGGGTTACACTGCTCTGCATAAAAAAAAGCCCCGACACCATTCCAGCTGATTCTTATGTAAAATGACCTCCAGAATCCGAAAATGACCCCCGTTTTTCCTCAACACGTACCGTTTTCTGGGGACGCATCCCCCTATGTTTATCACTTATCGATACAATTTTATGCACATAAATTTGATTTGGAGTGGGGAAAATCATTATTTTAACCATTAAATTTCTTCTGAGGGGCTAGAGAGGTGAAAAGCTCTAAAACATGAACATTTGTAGCAAGGAGGGAGATTTTTTTGGGGGGAGGGGGGATTCGTCCCCTTAAATTGTAAAAAAATCATTGCAAATAATCGTTTTTTCTGGGGTTTTTTCGCAATTTTTTCATTTATTTTCTACACATTCCAGCCCCTCCTTTTCCTCCCCTTAACACCCCCAACTAATAAAAATATATAGCAACAAATTTGGCTAAAAGCGGGTGAGGGGGGAGAGTTCCCGAATCCCTCGAAAGAAAGTTTGCAAGATTCACTGTACGACGGTGACGCTCTCAATAACTCGCGCGCTTCATGGTTCGCGCCTGGAATTTTCATGCTTTGCAATTTTAAACTTGCATTGCTTTTATCACTATAGTTATGAACTGTAATCGTTACCTTCCCTCATTACATCTTTCGCGATCGTAGAGTCAACTTTTCGGTATTCTAGGTGGGAATTCTGTGTTTCCAAATTGTTTAAATTGCGTAAAATGGTCCAAATTTTTTTGCTCCGACGTTTTCAAATTGAATTACAGTATGTGAGCGTAAGTTGTGATTAATACCGTGCATCTATTTACTGTTTAATTATGCCACGCGAGTGTAAAATTCATCCCGATAACAGAGAAAACCAAGAAATAAAAGAATATTAGTTTTCTATACAATATTCAGATTTCCTAAAATATCCTTCCTGCTAAAACTTATACAGCCCAGTTGTTTAACATTGTTACAGGGGTGTCGTTGAAAGGTCAGGAGGGAAAAAGGGGAGCGAAAGAAGGAATTCGACCAGAGGAGACAGCAGACAACGGACGGATGAGGGGCTCTCTGCTGCTGTTTTGTATTTCTATATAACCTAGAATGTTTTAATAAATAGATGAAATATATCTATGAAGTGTTGCTCTCTCCAGTGGATTAAACGAACCACTCACACTCACCAGAGATAGAGAAAATAGGTTCCCTCCTGACACCCTCCCCCAACAACCATTCCTCCTTGTGTTGGTAGAACCTCACAAATGTATTTGTCACTTGTAGCTCTCAAATTCTTACAATTGAATTTAGATTAGAAGCGTAGAATCATCCAACATTTTAGTAAAAAATATGTCATATTTTTTTTAGTTTCAATTACAGCTTTTCTGAGAATGTTAAAAGCATATATTTGATTTTCAGGCATTGCTGTTTTTTTTTCTTATAAATCAACAAGAAGGAATTCACAATATTGTGTTCTAAGACCTCTTTAAATACTCATTTCATAATCCTTTAAAGTTGCAGACAGATTTCTATCAACAAAACAGTTTCCTTGGCTGACTGAATGAAGTTGCGAGAACAAAAAATACCGAGTCAACCCCCTTTGATTAGTTTATTGTAAAACAAATTTGTTAAGTTCAAGTTTGAACTTTCTTTCAAATTCATCAACATATCAAAATAAAAACAAAGTTTTTATTAAATTTTCGTTCAGAACAGTAATTACATGATGAGGCGAGCATAACAAAGAAGTGAGATTCAGAAACAAAAAAATACAGTTATGATAACAGATTTCGAACAAACTAATTATATGCAGAAATAAGATACTCCGCTCCCATTCGTCATAACTGATGACGTCACTAGTAAAGGGGTGTGGTTATGGTTTCCCGCGAAGTTTGTTTCAACTGGTGTGACCACACCTCGACATCTTAGCGAAACTGTTTACTAATGCAAAATCGCCTCTCTTGGGCGGACATTTTATTAAAGGAGAAGGACGTGGGAATTTTAGTAAGTCTATTGATAATTAATTTATTTACACATACTTGTCAAACAAAATCCAACCTTCGCATCTCCAGTTGTAAATGTTATGCCATCCTACTAATAAAAAGTTGTGTGGAAAAATGGCTGCATAACCTTATGAACAGCAATACCAAATCGAATTTTATTTTAAATTATAATGCATACAGGGTTGGACAAAATAATGTGAACACCTGTGAAAAGATAATTTTTTTTTATTAATAGGCCGTTGGTCCTCCTTTTCCATGAATTACAGTTTGTATCCGACGTGGAATTGACAAATACAAGTGACGCACAACATTCACAACATAAATAATTCTCACTCAAATTGCAAAAAAATCCCCCAATTCAGAAAGTGTGCTTGGAGGGGGAATCGACTGCACAACTTGTTTTCCAAAATACCCCACAAAGGTTCAATTATATTGAGATCAGGGGACTGAGCGGGCCAGATGAGGTACTCTATTTCATAGTCGTGTTCATAAAACCAGTCTCGGGCAATTCCACAGGCGTGAATGGGGGCATTATCATCTTGGAAGACTGGACGTTTATCAGGAAACACAGTTTGCACCATTGGGTGAAAATGGTCGGCCAGAAGACTGACATAATCCTCTCCTGTAACACGGCCATTCAGAACAAGTGGGCCAAGACCAACATGTGATATCACACCCCAGATCATCACTAAACCGCCCCCATGCTTAACCGTAGGCCGAAGACAGTCAGCTTAATAGACTTCTGGTGGCGTTCTCCAACGTAAACATAACCATTTGTGAACCAAAATAATGTGAACAGCGATTCGCCTGACCATATTACATTCTCCCATTGTTGTGTACAATTTTTATGCTCGCGACACCATATTCGTCGCTTCAAGGCATTGCATGGTGTAATCAATGGTTTTGAAATAGCCGCTCTACCATGAATAGTTGCCATATGCAGTTTACGCCGGATAGTTTTTGATGAAACTGCTTCCTGTAGATGTGTGCATCTCGGATGTTATCTGGGATGCTGTTTTTTTTTTGTTTGCCATAATCAGCTTCAAAACCCTTTTGTCTCTGTCATGCAGTTTCGATTTTCAACCACTGTTGTGCTTTTTAGATGTTTTTCCCTGTTTCAAATATTCTGACATTACAGTCGACACTGTACTTCTCTCAACACCTAGAAGGGTGACCGTTATCGTTACTGAGGCTCCAGCAAGACGGGCCCCAACAATCATGCCTCTTTCGAAATCAGAGAAGTCAGCCATAACGCAATTTTAACACAGAAATATATTTCCCATCCGACTTCTATCACTGCTAATAGCAGACTGATGTGTGTATTTTCTCTACCGCTAGGTGGCACCCTTCGCCGTTAGATGGCAGGAGGTTTCTTTAGAGTGCTATTTTTTCACAAGTGTTCATATTATTTTGTCCAACCCCTGTACTTCATAATAAAATACAAAATTATATAAAATTCAAAGTTAAGTCAGAAAATCTTTAAAAAGTAATTTGATTTGGTATGTGGATACATTTCAACTTTAGATGAAAAATGCAACAGGTTTTTACCAGACTTGAATGCTTAGTTGATCATTTTGAGATTTAGCAATCAACAGCTCTAGTAGGAAATGTCACATTTTCTTACAGTACAGGGGGTTAAAAATTTGACAAAAACTATTGAGCAATGGAGAAACATTTCACATCAAAGATGCTTTGGTTTTTATTATTTTCTTAGACAGTCAAATATGTATAATTGTCTCACTTTTCAGAAATACAATTTTCATACCTGGTTGACAGTTTTGTTTCTTGATTTAGGGATCGAGTTAGAACCTCAATCAATGTTTTGGGGGATGCCTATGGTGCTGGAATCATCCACCACTTATGCCGTGGAGAATTGGAGCACATTAACACGGACAGAATCAACATTGAGATTCGTGACTGTTACCCAGACTTACGACGTCGTAGTTCTTTGACATCAGCTCAGTACTCTTTTTGTCATACAGGAAAACAGAAAAAAGTCAGGAACAGCTGTAAATCTAGTTCCGTGATAGTGGATGAAGATAACACTAGTGAAACACAAATATGAATCGTGAAAACTATTTGCCTATTGATGATTCAAACATTTTTTGACGTGATCTAAATTTTTATTTCTACCAAAAAGTAATAAAATACAATATGAAATTGATTGATGTAACTCAATTATAACCATAACAGGCTACCCAGTAATGAGCAGATGTTCAAACCATATTAATTTGTTTTTAGATATGTATAGAATATGAACAAATCCTTTATATTATTGATGCAATATTTAAAACTTGAATCTGCAGGATGTTGTGAAACTATCTTTGATATGCTGACTTCCTTTAGTTGGAAAATAAGAAATACTGTAGTTTCCAAATGGAGCGTACTTAAAATTTCAGACTGAAGTATTGTACATAAAAATAAAATACTTCAATTTTTATTTCATATATCCAGTGGCTTTAGAAGTATTTTAATATTTAATTTGTGTGGGGCAAATCATTACTTGTGAATGTCTTAGATGCATATTCTGGTTGCTATTCCGAAAATTCATAAAGATACAACAGTATAACACAGATAATTTTAATAGGGCTATCCAAAAATAGCATATCTGCTATTATAAAAGGAAGTGTTTGTCTGTTTCTTGCCCGCGAAGTCCTGATGAATCTATAGCACTTACAGTAATGGGATTTAGCACACAGGTAGTGAGAATTTTTTTGCAATTTTAGGGTCAAGGTGAATTTTAAAATTCAATTTAGAGCATTTTAAAATAATTTAATAGTTATTTTTTTTTCTCACCCCATTCATCATTTTACTGCGGTAATTCCGATTTTTGAAGAAACATCAAAATTCAGACTTTTTGACTTCACGTGTCACATTGACATCAGCCTTTGGAAGGATGCCAAGTTTTTTTCATCTCTGGGAAGAAAACACATTCGATTGACCTTCGTTTGTAAACCGATTGCATTTTCTGCCCTTCACGTTAAAATAAAAACAGATTTTCATTTTATAGAAGGGGCCGACCAACCGGTCTAGTGGTTAAGGTGTTGGCCTCTGGATCGGAAGGTTCCTGGTTCGAATCCGGGGTCAAGGCATGGATGTAATTGTGCTGTCCTTAGTTAGAGGTAGTGATGGTCGCCCATTGGGTGCCCCTTCACAAATGACCATCGCTTCTCGGCCTTGCAGTGGCCTATGATTAACAATCAAGTGCCCGCCGTAATTAAAAAAATATTAAAAAAATTTTATAGAAGGAGAGCAAAGAAATAAAAACATTTTGACTGGGATTGTTAAGTTCTTTTTTCAATAAAATCGGAATCGTTAAAGACAGATTGAAAATTTCAACGGATTTGAAATCTGCGGAAAATTTTACCAGATAAAAACCAAACATCACGGTGTTGCCCATGATGTTGGTTTGCTACGGGCACGGGCTAGCCACGCAGTGGCTAGATATTTTGATAATCAAGCAAACATGGCATTTATTCTTGAAGAATTTATAAATGAACACACCCATGCTCTATACTCGGGGAAATATGTATACAGTAGAACTCCAATTATCCAGATTGCAACGAGAAATAAAGAATTAGCTAAATCTGCATTTTAAAAGTTTCTTATACGTGAATGATAAAAACAAAGAAGACGAAGTGTCAGTTGAAGACATAGGAAACATCATAGTAAAAATTCCTGATGTTCCAGACATAGGAGTGTCTGGTGTGATTCTTTGGACCTTGGGTTCCTAATTCTCAGTGACGATGAACTCATTTAAAATGTGAGAGAAGACTTCATTTATGACCCGGAAGATGACAATATTATTGCTACTCAACCAGCTATTTACCATCAAACGTATACGAGACTTTGCTGCACGAAAACGAATAAAGACAGCAAAACAACTGACTTGGACCAATATATTCCAGCAATGATACATTTTAATACAGTATGCAAGTACAAAATATAAACAAAATTTTCAGTCCTTAAATTACATAACAATCTACATGGTTCCAACTCTTTGGTGGGAAACAAATTCAAGTACTTTTCCAGGACTTTTCAAGGCCTATTTGAAATTTTTTTAATTAAGGACTATCGTAAAAAGGCAGAAATTCTCTCTTTAACCCCACATTTTAGTAGACAACTTTTCTGAAGAACATCTCCTATAATGTAACGTCTTCATTACCATTCACATAATTAACAATTCCAAACATATTTCTAGTCAATATTCAAGCATGTTATGGGAAAGAAAAAGTAAAGTGGCTAAGTTATTATACTTATATCCTATATGTTCGAACTGACACAGAATCCCACTGACCTTCAGAAAAGAAAAGAAACAGATGCCTTGATGAACAAGCGTACTTGGCGTATTCTTCGGAACCGGAATAAAACCACGCCTTCTAAGCGCATGCGTTTCGAGCCGATTCATACTTAAGAAAATTCCAGATAAAAAATTTTCAAAATAAATTCAAGGACTTTCAAGTACTTTGCACCAAATTCAAGTACTTTCCGAGGCCCTTGAAAACGAAATTCAAGTACTTTTCAAGGCCTGTGGGAATCCTGATCTTCAGAAAAATTCGTTTTTTACTAAGAAATAACTTTTTTTGTCAACTATCCGGATGGGGTTAGGTCCGGATAAATAGAGTTCTACTGTATTTCAATTTATTGCACTTTCTAAGTATAATGAAGTGAAACTTGATTCTTACAGAAGGAACATTAATATCTATTCTTTATTGGTCAAAAACTATAAAACACAGCTTTTATAAATATTCAGTAAACTAAAAAAAAATTACAAAATCAAATATTTCTATATTTTAACAGTATTTGATGCAATTCATGATTTCTTTTGACAAAATTAATTACATTTTGTCATTAAACTAATCTTTTCTAGAAAAATGAAAAACAAAAAGGAAAATTTTTTAAATATAGAGATAAAATTCTTTAAAAAAAATAAAGAGTCTGTTGATGAACATGCAGTCTACACAATTTAATCTTCACACACAAAACTACATTTTTAATAACAATGTCATTTATAACAAGTAAATTTCATAAACCCAACATTACAACTTGTTGCTTGTTTTCTTGTAGTGTAGACAAGAAAATGGTTTGTCACTTATACTGAGACTTGAAATAATCATTAAAAATAAAATTAACTTTTTTTTTTGGAAAACATTTAATATTTAAAAGTTTGATTTAGTGATATTACTTCAGAAACGATTTTAGTTTAGAAGATAACCAAAACAAAACTAAACAAGAGTTAAGCTTTTTATGAAAAAATCTTAAATAATTTTTTATTTATAGGTTTTCACAGTTATTATGAATCAGTTTTATTAGTTGACATAACTAAGGTAAGGTTTGTAATGCTGAGTATATCCCCAAACTTTTATGCCTCTTATGACTAATAATTGTCTGTTAAATAACAAAAATATATTATATGAATCCAGAAATTTTCCCGGGAAAGCCTTTTAATACTATTTATAAGAAAAACTATTTTTAAAAAAATAACCATAAAAATAAATCAGCGATTCATTACCAAGTGTTTTTAGCTTTAAAAGGAATGAAAACACCTAGGGCTCCCAATATTGTATACTTCAGACATAGTTCTTAAAACACGAGGGTTAAATTTTCCTAATATACAGAGAATATTGATACTGAAATATACAAACAAAATTAAATGTTCCCAAAATAACATATGGAGCAATTGCAATCTCATATCTGAGGCCCACAATAATTCCATTAAATTGGCACTACTAATCTCTCTTAAACATCTTACCATGCAGCTAAAATTTAACTTTTTTGTACACATAGAATCATAAACACAATAAAACTAAAAGGATAAATCAATTTTGACTTTCCTAGGTAATATAAAAAATTATTTGCAACAAATTCTTTTTTGATTAACTAATATTGGCAATAATTTGTCATTAATCAGTATGAATTTGTGTTGGAAATATTACTTCATTAATCCATTCATAAGATTATACTGCCCAGTTAAAAAAATCCAGTTACAATATTTATTCATTGTCAGAATTTCCAATTTGTTAACTTCATTTAGTCTTTTAAACAAACTCTCATTCCTCAAATATTCTAAAAGTACAATGCCGTAGTTTAAAAAAAAAACATCCTTGTTATATTGGAGAAAACAAGTAGAAACAACAATAAATAAGAAATTAAAATGGAAAACTGGTTTGTACTATATTCGTTACTTCTCTTCTTTCCCCCACTTGTCCCAGATGCCACAAAAAATAAACAGAAGCACTTTCTGTTTAAGATCAAAGTGATGCTTTCAGTAGTTGGTTGTGAGTGAATAGGTTGGGAAACCAAATTGGAAATTTTAAGACCATTTTCTAGCATTAAAAATAATCAGAACTGAAATAAACAACATTTTCAGGTATACATTTAGGTTTTCAAGGAGTTTTTAGTAAATTCAAAGAGTTTTCCAGGGCTCTTAAAAAATTATTATTTTTTAAATGTAAAGTACTTCTGTATGTATAAACTATTTAAATGCATTTAATGTAAAAATTTGAGGCTTCCTCGCAATCAATATTGGCACAAATAGCTTTGATTTCTAAAAATCTAGAGCAGAAGTTATATTTCCAGAAAAAGAATAGCTAGCATCTATAATCAGTAGAAAATGAAAATGTTCATAGAAGCTAACTGTCAAAGTAAACTTTGAAGTATTTTCACAATTTAGAGCTATTTCAACATGTTATAGAATTGTCATTCTGCAAACTTGGAGCAAATGCTGTGTTTCAGAGCATGAACTTATTGAACTTATCAATTGGAGTAGCTCTGAAGCATTTTTGAGGCGATTCATAGTCCGGTAACAAATATTTAGCCAATTAACCATAAATTTAATTAGATAATTCTCAAAACTTCATGTGAATACAATGAGTCTGTTTTTAATTAAATTAGAAACAATTTTGATAGTTGGAAGTACTATTAGTGCACAATTAAGATTCAAAAGAATAATGTATTTAAAAATTCTAATAACCAGAAAATATAAAGGCAGAATCAGATTATTCAAAACTAATGAGGGATAAAAATTTGCAGCACTTGCTAAAGACATAAAAAAGCACTACTTTATGTGCTTCTTTATGACATTTATTTCAAAGTTATTATCAATTTATATGAATTTTTCAAAAATCCTTTAGTTTTGTTTTTTAAAAGTATTCAGACTTTCGGTACATTATAAAAATTAAAGAATTTCTGAAATAATTCATTTGTGTTTAAATAAATTTAAGAGGTTTAGAAATATATAAGATATTCTTTTCAAAAAGTGGTCTGTATATAAAATTAAGTATAACTATATTTTACCATTTGATTTTTAATGAAATATTTTGTGATAATTTTATACACTTAATAAATGGGGGAGGGGGGGGGGAAACTGGATGTGGGAAAATAAAAGTTCTAAACATAAACTGAATAATTATAATATAAAGTACCTTTTTGATTGCCTAAAACCAACAAAACAAGTGTTAATTCATAAACCATGCAAATATGTTTCATGTATACAATTATAAATTATATTATACTTATTTTAATATAATAAATATGTGAATCGCCCTATACAATTTCTCACTTCATTTAATGCGAATACTTAAGAAGCTATGTCACATATTGCTCTAATTTCAACGCAATTAGGTAGAATATAGTACTTTTCACCTTTTATAGCAATATAATTTAAGGCAAAAAGACTTTATATAGCAATTCTCAATTTTTTATACACAGGGTTCAACATAATTTCCTGGGAAAAGACCAGTTACTCCATCCATAACACCTTCATACCATCCATCATCGTTTTTCTTTACTACATATATAATGGAATTTTCCGAGAAGGATAATTCATCCTCTTTATCAGCAGAATAGTCATAGATGGCCACAACTGCAAGAAATGAAAAGTACGATTTGTTTAGTATACAAAGCAATTTACAAAATTTTGGAACAGTATAATCTTTTTTTGTTTACTTGTTTCAATTTGTTTTATTTACTTTTTCAATCCTAAATATACTAAAATATTGTTCATAGAATATATAATGCTGAAATATTTTCCAGGGTTTAGAAGAAACATTTTAAACTTCCTCATTTAGCTTTTGAAGATAAAACCAAAAACAGATTAGTGATTCAAAAATTTAAAAGCCTCTAATCACAGATCTCAGTATTATGATTAAATCCTTAAAATTCAAGTTGCAATGTAATTTGAAGCATATATCTGTTATGAGACAAGATTGACTTTTAAGATTGGAAATAAGCTTTGACTACTGAAGAGAAAAGGTACAGATGTGATTCTTAAAAAAAAATTACTAAAAAAACGGAAATGAATAAAAAGTAATCTTCGCCTTTTCGACATTTATTCATTTAACTAGTGCCAATAATTTATAATTCACACATTTTTGCAAATAGTTATTACAATTTTAAAGTAGTAATACAGTAAAACCCGGTTTATTCCAAATCCCTCTAATGAAACATTGAAAGGGACGAAAGAAATAAACAAAAATTACTGAGGATTTTGTATGAGTAATTCATGCTATAAACTATTAATAAGCAGGGTGTCAAGATTTAAATCACTTGATTTAAATCAACGACTAAAATCATGATTTTAATCAAATTATTTTTTTTTTAAATCATTGATTTAAATCACAACCAATCTTACATTTTTATAACTAAGTAAATACACCCTAGAAAAATCACAGTATTTGTCAAATGCTTTGAACTTTCTGCACTCGTGTTGATTTCAGCACTAATGGCTACACCTCGTACTGATGAGCTTTAAAAAAAAATGTTTGCCACTGGACACTTGCAAATAATCTATGGACTAAGTAATCTGTTGAGTGTTGAGTCAGGGATTCTGTCAAACAGTAAAGTAAAAGATAAGTTGACATCTATTTGAAAGTTTTTACAATGTTCATGCATAATTTTATGTTACAAACAATGAAGCTGTAGGCCTACATCTACGTAAATGTCAAGACAGCCAAATAAAATCCCCACAAAGTAGGCCTAAACTACTTGTTACCCCTTTAATTGATTGACCAATGGCTTAGCTATATTGATTTTTCAAATACTTTTTTTTAATTGAGACATAAATACAAAATAACACAATATAATGTGATTAATAATTTATTAAATAAAAAATTCAACTGAGCTTTCTATTTGAAAGGATGAAAGTTTAAACACTATGAACATCTTTTATTTTGCAAAATGCACCCTGAAACAGGCACCTTTCACTTTAAGAGTAGTGACCCATAACAAATATTTATTTAATCAGACTAATTTAGATCTCACTTACACTTACTGATACATTTGTTAACATGATGATGTTAATTTACTCAAGAAAAACTATGTAGGATGTCAACTTGTGTTTTAAAGTTAAACAAATGTTTTATCTTTTGCTCTTGTTTTGAAAATTCATTTTTAAATGTATTACCATGTAACACACAATGATTTTTAGTAAAATAAATATTAATTTACCATATCACAAATTCCGATTGTTTACTTAAGTAAATATTGGTTTACATGTCATGTCAGAAACTCAATTTTTTTATTCAACAAATTTATAGGCCCTACAGAAATTTAAATAAAAAAAATCCGATTTTTGATTTAAATCAAATAAATTCGATTTAAATCAAATAAATCCGATAAATTGATTTTTTTTTTAAATCATGATTTTTTTTACACCTTGTTAATAAGTATGTATATTGAAGAGCAATTGAATTAGGGATAGCTGGCATTATGCAAATTTGTAGTTGTGCGCATTCCTAGAAGCGGCTTGCACTTGCAAATGACATAAGCAGCTGTTTGACAAGATAAGGAGTGCTGCTCACAGTATCATTAATAGTCAAATACAGTATAGGGTAAGAGTGTGGATCTAAGTGCATTTGACCGTGGGCAAATAGTCCAGGCCAAATGAATGGGTCACTCCATTCCGGAAGTAGTGCACACTTGGATTTTCCCACCCCTTTTTCAAGGGTGTACCGTAAGTAGGTTCTGGTAAAACCATTCATGCCAGGGTCAACTACTGTGAACAACAGCATGTGGATGAGCAAGGTCATTGTCGGCTAGCCCATATTGTAACAGTGAATAGACGGGCCACAGTCAAACAGATTAACCGTTGTTCAGGCTGGTGCACAACGTGTAAGCTGCCACACCATCTCCTATCGATGGGGTACAGAAGCCATTGTCCCATGAGAGTCCCTCTGTTGAATGCATAACACTGGTTGCAACCATTAGTATGTGTACGGGAACATCCCCAATGGACCGTCGAGATGTGGAAAAATGTTGCCTGGAGTGACGAGTCGAAATTCACCTTGTTTCTTACATGCTGATAGCAGAGTACGTGTATGGCATAAACCACATGAAGCAATGGATCCTTCCTGTCAGCAGGGGACTCTTCAGGCTGGGTGGAAGTAGCATTCTTTTCTGGGGACTGTTCACATGGACTGAAATGGGACACCTGGTATGTGTGTAATCGTCTCTCACAGGTGAACACTACCAGGATATCCTTGACGACCATCTGTTCGTGTATGTTCGTTTTCAACAGCCCATTATAGAGATTGTCTTTCAGCAAGATAATGCACAGTGCCAAGATCACCTGATCTCAATGCAATCGAGCACATCTGGAATGCAATTGAGAGATGTTCGAGCCTTAGACAACCTTCCATCTAATCTTTGTGAAAGATTGTTCAGAAGCCATGGATACAAATAGCTTCCCATCACTTCCAATGTCTTATCGAGTCCATGCAAAAACAAATCGCTGCTGACATCAAGGCAAAAGGTGGTGTTACGTGCTATTAGACAGGTATCCCTAATTCAATTGCTCTTCAATGTATATATTGATTCTATAAATATATTTCTTACTTTAATACTGTAATTTGATAAAAAAAAATACATAGTAATGGCTTATGGCTTAACTGTAAAAATCGTTATCCCAAACGGCTTCCCCCCCCCCCCTTTAGTTTGATCAACTGCGGTTCTACTGTGAATATGTAAAAATTACACAAAATACATAACTGCATAGTAGAAAAGGTGAACTATACAAACCTTTTTCCACAAAATTTTTAGGAACCCAATCTGGTTCTCCCATTCGTCTTAGAAATGTTGGTGGAGATGGAGGATTATAGTGGTACAAGTTATCATCTTCAGGTGGTGGAGGTAATGGTGGGGATACTGCAAAAATGACTTTTAGATTTAGATACTGCAAATCTGACACTTTAACTTTCAGCAAATATACACATAAATCGGAAAAGTTTTAGGATTTTCATTTTTCAAAAAAAATCCGTCTTATCATATCAAATAGACTTATCAAGAAATAAAAAATGTATTTAAGGCAGAGTACACATGGGAATAATGAAATACTGTTAAATCCATGTTTCAGTAAATCTTTGTTATATAGAGTATTTAGAAAAATCTTTTCCCTAATGAATTTTTAAGTTTTATGGAAGAAGAGGAATTTTCAGACAATAGTCTGTTTCTTTGAAAGTGAGAGCTGAAAATCACTGGCTTACGCAGTTACCTTAATCGTTTGCTGTGATTTAATCAGCCCCACATAGTGGGAAATTCTTGAGCTACTCACTGACAACGTTAAGCGAAGGGTGTTATGAAAAGTTTGTAAATAACCAATATTCAAAATGGGTCTTAAGATCATCCTGACTGAGTGTGAATGAAAATGCGGTATTGATGATAAAATTCCTAATAGTGTAAACAAAGATTACACTTATTGAATAAACAGTCTGCCATTGGCAGCAAGAGATTCAACTGATCTTCAGTTATACAAGAAAAAGAGAATGTAATCCTTTATTCACCAATTTCCCTTTTCAGTTCTGTTTCATACTATAAAGATCCAGCAACATTATTTGTATAAATTGGTGAAAGAACAGGGGTACAAGCCTGAGCACTGGAACCAGGAGATCCTTGAATGAATGATTGATTAGGTAGATCAGTTCATATTGTGTGCCAAACACCTTTCACTACCTAAACGATAACCAAGTATTCAGTGCCCCAATAAAACATTTGAGTTATGGGACAGAATGGACCCAGGAACTATATTACCAATCTGAATTGGTAAAAAGATTTAGATGTCATAAAAGCTTAGATAAGATGGAACTTTGATTTTCAAAAATATTGTACTGAATTTATTACTTTCGAAGTTTTACCATTGATTTCATATTTTAACAGTAGTTTTCCATAATTCTAATAAAAATGCAAAATTTATTGCATAATTAAGCCTTTATGACAATTTTTTCGAGCTTCAGTATATTGCACATCAATATATTATGCTTTTATTCTTGTCTCACAAAAAGCACAGTAAGTCAAGGGGTAACTGAATGCTTGATAAAAATTACACATATGAAAATATTACATTTTTATGCTATGCGAAATAAAATGTAAATCATAACAACAATGTATAAAAGATAAAAACATAAACTTCAAGTCCATATAATTTGTACTATTCATTTCAAATAAGACATGTAGATATACATTGCAAAAAGAATTCATCACATAAGAGACACTTACTATTCCCAGGGTGATCAAAATCAGTGGAAACATGCATAGGAGGTTCTGAGTAAAGAAAATAATAATCAGCACATCATGCACATCTACAATAATTATGACATAACCATTAAGAGGCACAATTTAAATTCCTATTTAAATTTTACTATAAAACAAGCACTTAAAAGTATAAAATTTTGGGATTAATTGGCATGCATTTGTTTCAAGTGTAATCTTGTGCATGGCAAAAAAATTATGGAATATTTAAAGAAATAAACAGGAGGTTTAAAAAAAAGTGCTCCAAACAATAGTATACTATGTTGCATCAGAAAACAAAATAAGTCTTTTACTTTAAAATTTTATATACAAAATCATCACAGCAACAAAGATATAAAATGTTTGACAATCATTAATTTACTATTTTGTTTGAAAAAGTATGAAAATTTAGACAAAAAATTCAAAATGCTCATTATGTTGTGTCACTATAATGTAAATGTTGCCATTACTTTGTTGGTTTATATAATCTTAATTTTGAAAAGAGTGCCACTTAAATCAACTGTCTAAGCAGATTGAGAATAAAAGTTGCTTCTTATCATGCCACTCAAAATATATCATTTTACAGCACTGAAGAACAAAAGAACATCTGGTGCTTTTTAAAAATGTTCACCCTAAACCAGAATTTTCTCAATAATTAATGTGAGAAAGATTCAACTGTATACGTCTTTGAATGCAACCAAAAATAATATGAAAGTAGTTAATTATAGATTCTACACAAAGGTTTAGAACATTTAACAGGAGCTGAGTTCCACAAGCAAATGTACTGGAGTAAATTTCAGAAACTTTCACTTTAAATTTGAAATTTTGTGAATACAGAAAAATAAATTCCATTACAGTTTAATGAAATTTACAAAAGAAATATTTAGCATGGGTATAATTGGAATTAGAAATGGGTCATCCGGAGAGTTCTGCGTGTTTTTTAAGATAAATACTAACGAAGCAGTACAAAAACATAAGAAAATTTTAATGAATCACATAAGCCCCATTTTGTTCTATGACTTTTTGCCATCTTTCTGGCAGTTAGAAAACTCCTTAAAAAAATCATTAGGCTTATTTGTAAAGTTATCGAGTTGCTGTTTGGCAAGTCTCCAAAGAATTGAACTCCAGGACATTCAAAGAATTTTGAAGTAATCTGAAGAGGTGAAAATCTGAGGGGGCAAATACTGGTGAATATGTGGATGACACAAAAAATCCCAACCATACACAATAAGTCTTTGTCTGACATTCAGCGAAATGTGGGGCCGACCATTGTCGTGCTGGAAGACAACACCTCAATGATTGGTCAGTTCTGGCCTCTGCTTCAATTTCTGCTTTAATACTGCCATTTGAGAACAGTATTTTTTTTTAAATTTATTGTCTGATTTTGTTGCAACAATTCATAATAAACAATTCCTTTGTAGTCCCACCATACAGAAAGCATTACTTTTTTGTCCGAAGCGGGCATCGTCTTTGAGGCTGAAATTTAACAAACCACCTTCAAACTGCGGCCTCAGAAACAGCACTATATCCATATACAGCACACATTTTATGAGCAGTCTGACCAGCATTTTCCCTTTCTTAAAATAAAAGAGCATAATACGACGAAAATGAACTTTCAGGTTGTCCATTCTTAGCACTGCCAGTGAAAAAAAAAATTATACCACAACACATGCTATAATTATGCAGTGTAAGCAGAAAAGACAGAAATTAAACATCTACTTCAATCAAGGTCACTCCTTATCAGCGGTAGCAAAATAATAACAAAGCTAGCTTGGATTTGAAAACGCGCAGAACATTCCGGATGATCCAATACAAAAAAAGGGGAATTTTAGCTAGAAGAAACAACAGCAAATTAAAATAAAACAAAAGAATAAATCCAGAATGATAGCCAATCACAAGGTCTGACTGCAAGCTAGCTTCAATAAGAAACATGGGGGTAGGAGAGTCAGTGTTGAAGGTCCAGAGATGCCAACTTACTACTATGGATTCCCCGTAGTTTCTACGGAAAAATTCAATTTATTTATTTTTCACAACACATCAATTAGTTTACTTATTTTTGTATTTTTATCATTATTATTATTATTTTTTGGTAAATAGGAGATAGTGTTCAAATATAATTTTCAATGTTTTTATATACAATTTTTTCCACACACAATTATTGGTTCGATGTGTTTTCATGTATGATATACCTTACTAATTATAAATAATATGTGTTACATATATGTTTTAAATTTGTTTTTAAATATTTGAATTAATGTTATATGCGTGTTATTACAGTCGATTTCTTAAATTTTTATTAGATTTCTGACAAATTCTTAAAACCACAGATTTTTTTTCCTTTGGTACTACTGAAAACTTCCATCGCAGGTTGGCACCTGTTAGAAGTTGGTGCCATTTTACTGCAAAGTACTAATTTCTCGTCTCCTAACGTTTTATATCTCGGCAAGTTTATACATTTTAAGCATTAATTTATTTAATAACCATACTTTAAAAGTCTAGCGATATTCTTCGATTGATCGTGTCATCAATACAATCAAACCTACACTTCAACTTTTAATCGTTCACTTTTAATTCAATTCAAGATATATTTTTGTGATTGGCTGATTGAAAGTTGAAGATGTATGGTTATGCAAAGTACTTAACCTATATATGTATGCCAACAAGTGAATCTGCTGTACGAGAGACAAAGATCTATTCGATCTTAATACTTCTTGCAACTTTTTTTTTAAATGTTTTTTGTTTAAAGTTTAGTAAAAACTTAATTTTATTTAAATTTGTTTGGCCAACCTTCTTCTAGTTAGCTTTATAGACGAACTGGTTACGTGCTTGGACCCACTACTGCACAATATATTGCTTGTTGGTTTACGATCTTTTATATCGTTATCAATAAACGGTTATGGGCTGAAAAAGCCTTAGGAAAGTCCAAAGCACTCAGTTTTCCAAATGAGTTGACCAAGCAATTCTTTGAAAGTTCGGAGTCAACATAGCGGCTCCCTTGGATCTCTATGCCAAAGTTCCTGTCTTAACGTATTCTGGCTAGACTTCTGCGATGAAGATGGTTCTTTTATATAACGTTGACTTAATAAAGTCGCTTTGAATCCAGAAATTCCTGTCAAGATGGAAGATGTCGCCTTGTCCCAAGAGATTGCCAATAAAGAACAAAAGCTCTGGTGTGTATTTATTTTAGTCTCCCTACCAAGTACCGAAATATACTTGGCCAAGCTGAAGATGGCAGATACACCTGGAAAAAGCTGAAAATGTATTCTGAACCCGATACGCTTGCAGGAGTTATGCACTTAAAGCATCAATTCTGGTCAACAAGACTGAAAGGAACTGATATTGCTCAATTTGCAACACAGTTATCTTCTTTTGCTGAAAAATTGAATTTGGCAGCTGAACCAGTGTCCCAACTGGGCCAAGTGTTTCAACTATTAAAATACCTTTCAGACACGTATGAAGGACTAGTTAAGCCAATCTACCGGAGGTAAAAGGAAGATATAATTTTTGCAAAGATCTTGAATGATATACTTGCCGAACAAGCCAGACATGCTCAAAGAAGAAACGATCGACTACACAAATCCTGGACGTCTGTGTTTTATCCAGACCGAGAAAGGGGATCTTCTCCGTTAACGCACGTTCGACGTTGTTACGAATGCCACACCCTGAAACACCTCCAAAATCGATATCCCAAACTCCAAAGAAGACCAAGGAGTAAGACACCCCAAAGAACAAGATGGACGCGAGCGTCAACAGAATGAGAACCAAGAAGCGATTCCAACGATACCATATATCAGACAACCTTCTTAAAATTGCTGACTCTACTGTTGAGACAACAGATGAATGGGTGATTGATACAGCCTCTATAGACCATGTTTGCGGGATAAAAGAGCTTTCCAGACTTTTACACTTGTAGAGAACAGACGTCTTGGAAGCTGCATTAAGCATAAAGACGCCTCTATTAAAGGCTCAGGTGAGGTTGTGATTCGCTTAAGACGAAACTAGTTACTTTGATAAAACGTCCTGTATGTTCCCTCAATAACGAAAAATCAAATTTCTGGTTATCGTTTGGGTAAAGGGGGTGCAACCTTAATTGGGGCAAGATCGACAAATTAAAGTGGTAAAAAAGGGGTAACCCAGTTTATCGCTTACGAATGAAATGGGTTATATGTTGTAGAATCTGTTGTGGCAAGATAAGAAAATATAAATGTAATTATTCAACTGACAATAGTTGGCAACAGTGTTGGCTATAGTCACTTCTTGGCTTGCCTCGCAGCCGCTAGTGTTCTAATGATAGGCTTAACTGCTGACTCTGAAATGACGTCATAAATATAAGGATTTGTTTTATCAGGCTTTATCGTTTTATTGTGTTAGCTGAGTTAAAGTGGAACTACACGCAACCTTATAATATAATTACTAACATTGGTGACCCGGACGCAACACGTTCCAGGAGAGCGAAAATAAGAAGATTAAGAGACTCCTCACTGGTTTGGAACTAGGCGATTCGCTGCCAAGTCAACTGCTAAGAAAAATGCGATCCCTCGGAGGAAGTGAATTCTCCGACAAGGCCCTCCGTACCTTATGGCTGGAGAAGATGCCAACATCAGTGAGAAATATCCTGATCGTGAGCGAAGAAGCTTTGGAGAAGTTAGCCACTATATGGCTGACAAAATTATTGAAATGAACCCTAGAGCTTCAGACCTGGCTGCTGTCCAACAGCAGACTCCTAATATCGTGGAGGAACTGATGGCGAAGATCTCTTCCCTAGAGTTACAAGTAGCCACCTTGAGTAACCAAAGGAATTCTCGGGACCACCATCGTTCACATTATAGACAACAGAGCCGGAGCCGATCCAGGAAATGCTATGAGCCAAATGGAAAATTCTGTTACTACCATTACAGATTTGGTAAGAATTGCCTTCCTGAAAAATGCAAGCCTCCATGTAGCTGGAAAATGCCGGAAAACCGCTCCATGCAGTAGAGTCTGCGGTTAGGCCTACTGCGAATGAACCTGATAACCGCAAGTACCGTCTGTTTGTAAAAGACAGGAACACAGGTCGTCAGTTCCTGGTGGACAGTGGGGCCGATGTCTCGATAATCCCACCCTCAACGAATAGAAGTAGTGATTCTAATTATAAACTGTATGCTGCAAATGGGACTGAAATCCCTACATATGGAATTCATATGCTTACACTAGATTTGGGTTTGCGGCGTCCATTCCAATGGCCTTTTGTGGTAGCAAAAGTTTCAAAAGGAATCCTTGGTGCAGACTTTTTAAATAAATTTCAACTACTCATAGATATAC
This sequence comes from Metellina segmentata, assembly GCA_947359465.1. Classification (NCBI taxonomy): domain Eukaryota; kingdom Metazoa; phylum Arthropoda; class Arachnida; order Araneae; family Tetragnathidae; genus Metellina; species Metellina segmentata. The sequence goes on from OX375872.1 coordinate 6,996,673, forward strand.
ACAACAGAAAGTTGATTGATGGAATAACAAACCTTTCCACATGTGGGCAAATTGCAGCCATTCAAGATCAAGACACGATTAGCACCTTAAATAAATCCTGCAAGTACTCAAATTTGTTATCGTTATATCCTAATATTACTAAACCAAACCTGTTAAGCAAAATAGTTAAACATAACGTGTTACATTATATTTCCACTAAAGGACAGCCTGTATACTCCCGTGCAAGGCAGCTTGACGCAAAGAAACTGAATATGGCTAAGCAAGAGTTTCAATTCATGCTTGAAAATGGAATCATTAAGCCATCTAAGTCACAGTGGGCCAGTCCACTGCATTTAGTGACTAAAAAAGATGGAACTTTAAGACCTTGTGGTGACTACGGACGCCTAAACGAGTAGACAATTCCAGATAGGTATCCAATTCCTAGAATAGAGGATTTTCATTTAATTTTAAGTGGAAAGAAATTTTTTTCAAAAATTGACCTTTTGAAAGCATATTACCAAATCCCAATTGCAGAAGAGGATAAACCCAAGACTGCTGTAATCACTCCATTTGGATTGTATGAATTCAATGTTATGAGTTTTGGACTTTGCAATGCCCCTTCTACATTCCAACGTTTTGTGAATGAAGTGTTTCAAGGTTTACCTTTTGTTTTTCCATATTTGGATGATGTTTTAATTGCCTCCTCCTCTGAAGAGGAACATAAGACCCATCTCAGAGAAGTATTTGACAAGCTGGATAAGTATGGCCTTTGTATTAACATCTCAAAATCAGTTTTTGGAGTGCAAGAAATAGAGTTCCTAGGACATCTTATTACCCCTGCTGGTTCGCGTCCTCTGCCAGTAAAAGTACAAGCAATTTTGGACTATTTTTGCCGTCCACTCTTCATGACCTGAGAACCTTTTTAGGTATGATCAATTTTTTTCGTAGATATTTAAAAAACGCTGCACAAACTCAAGCCATTTTACATGAAATGCTGAAGGGTGCCAAGAAAAAAGATAGAAGGCAGGTCCCATGGACTGAAGAAGCAATAACACAATTTGAGAAGTGTAAGGTGGATTTGGCAAATGCTGCTCTGTTAAGTTTTCCTAAACCTGAATGTCCATTATCTTTGTGCACTGATGCCTCAGATTGGGCAATAGGGTCTGTGTTACAACAGTATGAAGAAGGACACTGGGCACCAATAGCATTCTACTCCAAAAAGTTAAATGAAACACAGAGAAGATATAGTACTTATGACCGTGAATTTGTAGGGATTTACTTGTCTGTAAAGCAATTTAAGTACATGCTTGAAGGACGAGAATTCCAAATTTTTACAGATCATAAGCCTTTAATTTATGCATTTAAGCAAAAAAATGAGAAAGCCTCGCCAAGACAGCTGCGACAATTGCAATATATATCTCAATTTTCAACAAACATAAATCATATTAGTGGGACAGACAATATTGTTGCAGATGCTCTCTCCAGAATTGAGGAGATATCTGTAATTGATTTTGATCAACTGGCAACAGAACAACATGATGATCAAGAATTGAAAGAGCTAATAAATAGTAACAACTCACTCAATTTCAAGCAATATGTACTGACATCAGGAAAATCTTTATGGTGTGATACATCACAGAATAATATAAGGCCTTACATACCACAACCTTTTCGGAAGAAAATTTTTGAACAAATACATGGTTTATCCCATCCTGGCATTCGATCCACTATCAAGCAGATGACTGCCAGGTTTATATGGCCAGAAATGAAGAAGCAAACAAGTGAGTGGGCACGAACCTGTGTGAACTGTCAAAAGGTTAAAGTAAGCAGACATACCAAATCAAAGTTTGGTGAATTCTTAGAACCTGATGCTCGTTTTGGTTTTGTCCATATTGACCTCATTGGACCCTTGCCACCCTCTAACGGTAAGGTTTATTGCCTGACAGGCATAGATAGATTCTCAGGTTGGATGGAAGTAATTCCACTTGAGGATATCCCAGCTGAGTTGGTGAGTCGAGCTTTCTATGAAAACTGGGTGTGTAGATTTGGAACACCTCATACTATCATTACTGATCAAGGTAGACAGTTTACTTCGCAAGTCTTTAAAAGCTTGGCTACAATTTGTGGTGCTAAAATACTGCATACCACACCGTACCATCCTCAATGCAATGGAAAGATTGAACGTTTTCATCGAACCCTAAAGACCGCTATAAAAGCACACAATAATATTAAATGGACTGATGTACTCCCTACAGTTCTGTTAGGGTGTAGAGCAGCTATTCGGGAAGATTCCAATCATTCAATAGCCCAAATGATATATGGCGCTAATATCAGGCTACCGGGTGAGTTTTTTGACAACCCTAGTGTTAATATAGAACCTGACAACTTTGCATATGTTACAACAGCATATGGCTATGTTAAAACCAATAAAGACTCAACATACGCAACACAAAATATTTGTACATAAGGATTTAACATCCTGTTCCCATGTTTTTGTGAGAGTGGATCGAGTGAAAAAACCACTGGAGCCAGCATACGATGGCCCCTTTTGTGTTATGGAAAGGCATGATAAATATTTTTCAGTGCAAATTAAAGGTAAAGATGTCAAAATTTCCATTGATAGGCTCAAACCTGCGTATCTGATTAAAAATGACATGCCAGTTGTGTCTGGTGATTTACCATCTGATAATATTGCTGATCAGCCTTTACCAGAAACAACTGATAAAATTAAACCCCCAACATACTCTCGTTGTGGTAGAAAAATAAAGCTTCCAGTTAGATTCCAAACTTAAATCTGAATCTATTGTAAAATTAAACTATTGCTGGAATATTTGGTATATTGTATTGAATGTTTGTTTTCTTATCTAATGTTTATTACTATTATAGTGCAGGGCTCGAAATACCCGGGTGCACATGAAAATAAAATTGTGCACCTAATTTTTTCCAGCTAGGCACACCTGTGCACCTAATTTAAAAACTTAGGTGCACAAGGTGCACCTGTATTAAAAAATGTATTTCGAGGCCTGTTATAGTGTTTTGTATTTGTTTACTTTTGTGTAATTTTTCTTGTTTTAATAACCCTTGAATTCATGTGTTAATTATTTTTTTGAACAACTATTATAGTGTGTAATTGTGTATACAGTAGCATATTAATATAATGGCATTCACATTATTAATTTCAATTTGCTTATCACTTGTGTTGGTCTTGTGGTAGGTACAAGTAATCACAATGTAAGCAGAAGTGCTGAATTTGAATTGTATATAAATTGCAAAAGGTCAAACTAAATATAACACTCTGAAAAATATACTATGATATTATTTGTTGTGTGTTAATAAGCACCTAACTTTAAAATATGTGTTGTTATTATTGTAATTCATACATAGGGTGCTTAGGTAGAAAATCTATTGTTATAGGCAATCTCTTGTTATGGTTATAATGTGCATTAATGTTACTGGGTATTTTCTGTTGCATGCTTCCTATACTTCGTAACTTAGTTACTGGTAAGGGAGTAATGTTGTGGCAAGATAAGAAAATATAAATGTAATTATTCAACTGACAATAGTTGGCAACAGCGTTGGCTATAGTCACTTCTTGGCTTGCCTCGCAGCCGCTAATGTTCTAATGATAAGCTTAACTGCTGACTCTGAAATGACGTCATAAATATAAGGATTTGTTTTATCAGGCTTTATTGTTTTATTGTGTTAGCTGAGTTAAAGTGGAACTACACGCAACCTTATAATATAACCACTAACAAATCTTTTCCTGTAAGAAATGGACATAAATTTGTAAATAAGGAATCTGAATCTATTAATATACAAAATGAACCCATGCTTGCTAAAAGTAATAACTCTAATGTTAAGTGTGGAAATACTTCTACTGAATTTAAAAGAAAAATTAAGCCTATTCAGAATGTAAATCGGAATGTAAAATCTAAAAGGGTAACTTTTTCTAACAATAAAATAGACATTTGCTCACAATAATGCTGAGTACATAAAAATACTTCTAGGAACGAAGCAGTAAAAGGATTTCCGAAACTTAAAGGTGAACTAACCCCATGCAAGGCTTGTAAAGAAGCAAAATCACAAGGCGTGAGTTTCAAACCCCATAATGAAACTAAATCTACTAAACCTCTGGAATTACTTTACCTCAACTTATGTGGTCCATTTCCTACAACATAAATAGAAGGCCACAAGTACTTTTTAGCAATAGTAGACGACTATTCACGAAACGTTTGGGCTTATCCATTAAAATCAAAATCAGACACTCTAAAAATATACCAGATTTACTTAAATGCCGCTAAAAGATTTACCGAAAATAAAAATAAAACCATTTGTACCGACAATGGTACCGAATTTGTAAACTATGAATTTCGAGAATATTGTGAAAAGTTGGGTATTAAACACCAAAGAACAAACGCTTACACCCCAGAAACGAATTCTTTAGTCGAGAGATACAGCTACACTGCCGTAAACGGCATAAATGTATTGTTACGCGAAAGCTGGTTGAGCCAAGGTTTCTGGGCGGAAGCACTAAGACATTTTACTCATACATTTAATAGGGTTGTTCTTAGTGGAACAAAAACCCTATGTGAATTATACAGTGGGTATAAATTGTCTGTACAATATTTCAAACCCCTTTGGAGTAAAAGTTTATTATGGTGTACCTAAACAAATCAGAACTAAATTTGATATGAGAGCTAAACAAGGAGTTTTTACGGGTTATGCACTTCAAATGAGGGGATACAGAGTTTAGATTCCTAGTGAACACCATTTCATTGAAACCATAAATGTCAGAATGAACGAAACTGGGAATGACCAAACTTATCGAGAAAATGAGGAGATCTAAAACCCATATTTCCTGAAGAAAATCAAGTAATCCGCATTAATACTCCCGAGGAAGATAGATCTGTTCAAACCGAAATTATTCCTCTACAAAAACAAACAATTTCGGAAAACGAAATCCCCAGTTTAACTAACACCAGCGAAACTAAAACATGATCAAAACGTCCCAATAGCTCAATCTCCAATAGAAGAATCAATGTATGTGTTTATTAGATATGTAAAATATCGCAAGTGTCAAGTATGTGAAACGACTAAAATAGCCTAAGTTTTATAAGTTAATTTTTAGCATCATTATTGCTATATTTGTTCAAAAATTTTAAATGCTCATTGCATAGAGTTGCCGAGATAGGGGGACATCTGGGTACCCATTGAGCATTGCAAACACCATGAACCAATCATAACAAAAAACTATTTGAGGCTGAAAGGAGGGGGCATCAGAAGTCCCTGGTTTGCTTTTGGCAGTGAAAATCAAGGATGTTAAAACAAAAACTGACAACTCAGATTTACATTAAAATCGCTGTTTTTGCTTCAGGTTGTTGGAGTAATTTTTATTTTTGCCACCAGAATTTGAATTCAGGAATGGTGGGTTCTGGGCTTCCATGGATGCTCTGCTAATGTAAAAACAGTAGGCATTTTTTGGAAAACATGAGCTGTTGAAGTTTTAAATCACTGGTTAATTAAAACTACAGAATTCTAGGAAATATTGATGTTCTGAAATAGTTTATAATGAAAGGTGGCAAATGAAACAACTTTACCTAAACAAGTTGCATAGATTGTAAAAATTGCGTTTTATACCTTACTGGTTATGAATAATTTCAAACTAAGTACACAATTTAGCAAATTAAAGTGAGTGCTTTCCTAATCTAATGTTTAACTGCACAATGCAATGTAAGAGAACATAAGGCTTGAGTTGAAATATTAGTCTCACTTATGGTAGGCTTTTCCTTCTTACTATAAACTTAAAACTAGCAAAGTATAAGTCATAATTTATTACCTGGTAATTTATCACCCATGTTCAGATCAGGAGGCGGAGGTGGAGGAATGGGAGATGATGGTTCGTGAGCAGAATGATGACTATGCATAGGCATTGGATGAACCATACCTATTTGAGGTTGCAATGGAATCATAGTCTGTGGAGGTTGTGACGAAGAAACCATAGGCAAAGTCGAATACCCACTTCCTCTTCGCATTTCCTGAGACCTCAGATGACCAATAGGATAATTCGGGGCATAGTTGCTTGGCACCTGTGGAGGAGCAATGGGTGGCGCTGGAATTCGATATTCCTTAGTTGCACGAGAAAGACTGCCACCCGCACGAACTGGTTGAGGAGGAGTAGGTGGTTTAACTGTTGGTGCTGGTGTGTGTGTGTGTGTCCCTCCAGCTCCATTAAGTGGATTTTGGTGTACAGGAGCTAAAGTTCGTTTTGTGTGGGATCGCGGGGTGTTGCTAGTAGTTTTAACTCCATGTCCAATATCATCTAACAGGGTATAGTCCACTGGTTTCCGAACATACTTGATTGGTCGTTCTTGATTAGAAGGTGCAAGGATTTTATGTTGTCGTCCTGTATTTTTGTTAGTTGTCAAAATTCCAATCTCCCTTCGAGCAACTTTTTCTTTGTGTACCATGACAGTTTGGGAAATATGGTTAATCTGTGATTCCATTTGAGCGAGCTGTGTTGTCTGCAAATCCAGCATATGCAGCAAATTGTAGGCCAACGTATTGATTTGATATGAAACACTTGCTAGACTCTGAGTGGTGTAATTTTTGGTGTCCTCCATGGCAGACCTCTTATTTTCTGACTATATAAAGAAAAAAAATGCTGATACATAATTCAATAACTATATAAAAATACAACTACAGGGTTCCCACTCTTTTTTTCTAACTAAAAATAATGACTTTCTAGGACAAAATAAGGACTTAAATAAAACATTGAAAAAAACAGTATTGTACAATGTAATACCTGACTTTCGACCAAGCTCTGACAGATAAAATTTAATATTCAAGTCTATTTTCCAAAAATTATACACAAATAATGCTACACAAAAATGAGACTTTTCAAAATAGGCAGTCTGATTTTTACAAAATTTAGCAGTTAATATATGGGCATTTACATGTACACATATCAGTAATATCTAAGTACATAAACAAATTATAGTATGAAGACCGCAAGAAAAAAAACTTAGGATGTTTTTCTTTTATCTCTTTGCAATGCATTTGCTTTTATAAAAAGGGGGGAAAAAAGAGTTCAGTTTGATGAGAACAGGGTTTGGTTTTGCCGGTCATCCAGCTGCTGTTACGAGTTTGATTTCATTTTCTCATTCTTTTCATATTAGGGGGCTCTGCAAATGCTCGCCAACCCCCGAGGATTGCTACGCAAACAAACACTCCTTTCGCAGTGTCATTAATTCGTATAATCCCGATTTGACTTTCCGGTCCATGACGTCAAAGCGAGAGCTCCGTCCCCTGCTTGCTAGTGCTCACAAACCCCCTATGATTGCAATGTTACGATGCATCACCATCGTGAAACTGATGTGGCAGTGTCGACCTCACGCCGGTTTTTCAAGATGTATCGATACATTGCCCAAGACTACCCCCAAGGAAAAAACGTCACTAGGACATTTGGTTCTTCAAAGCTTGAAATAT